>JAVLUX010000007.1:9725000-10325000 GCA_032164185.1 Moxostoma hubbsi | reverse complement strand
TCAATACCAAAATCCTACATATAATGGTGTGAGAATGAGGGCACTTTAATGGTTCCCTTCTAAATGTCGCATACCAAATATCCTACACTCGATACACTAAAATATGTAAGCCTATTTTTTACCATTTACAACAAATTAAAATGTATTATTTTTAACCAAATTAAATTAATTACATTTTAAATATTAAAATAAATGTTAGTGTAGACTGTAGAGCGTTAGCATTGGAAACATACAAAGCCCCTTTGAGGACAGGGTTGGAATTTTTTTCTGAAATTGTTTTTCATGCACTCACAATAAGTTCTGTTTGCCCTTGCAATAGTTTGCCTTCCCTTGAAATAAGTTTTGCATTCCCTTGCATTAAGTTTTGTGTTCCCTCGCAATACACTGCATTCCTGTGCAATAAGTTTTGCATTCACTTGCATTAGTTTGAGTTCCCTTGCAATGTGTTTGCATACACTCACAATAGTTTGGATTCCTTTGCAATAAGTTTTGCATCCTCTCGCAATAGTTTGTGTTCCCTTGCAATAAGTTTTGCATTCCCTCACAATATTTTGCATTCCCATACAATAAGTTTTGTAGTCCCTTGCAATAGTTTGCATTCCCATCCAATAATTTTGAGTTCCATCATAAAAAGTTTTTTCCCACACAATAGTTTGCGTTCCCTTGCAATAGATTGCATTCCCTTGCAATAAGTTTTGCGTTCCCTCACAATAGTTTGCGTTCCCATTCAATACGTTTTGTATTCCCTCACAATAGTTTGTGTTCCCTTGCAATAAGTTTTGTATTCCCTCACAATAGTTTGTGTTCCCTTGCAATACGTTTGCATACCCTCACAATAGTTTGTGTTCCCTTGCAATAAGTTTTGCGTTCTCTTGCAATAGTTTGCATTCCCATGTAATTTGTTTTGCATTCCCTCACAATACGCCTGGAGGCTGAACCCTCCTAGGCCATGCCTGTTCCCCTCATGGGATCTCTCCGTTGTCCTCTCAGGCCTTCTGGGAGTCCCGTTTGAGCCGCTAGATTCAGTCGAACTAAAGACCCTCTCCTTGAAGATGGCCCACCTGATCGCGCTCACCTCCATCAAGAGGGTTGGGGAACTGGAAGCACTCTCTGTCAGTGACACTTGCCTGCAGTTCGGTCCGGCAGACTCTCACATCATCCTGAGACCCCGACCAGGCTACATGCCCAAGGTTCCTAAGACCCCGTTCAGGGATTAGGTAGTGAACCTGCATGGGCAAGTCCCGGGAGGAGGCAGACCCAACCTTAGTGTTGCTGTGTCCGGTGCATGCTTTGCACACCTATTTGGATCACATGCAGAGCTTTTGACACTCTAAGCAGCTCTTTGTCTGCTTTGGTGGACAGCAGAAAGGGAACGCTGTCTCCAAACAGAGGCTTGCCCACTGGATTGTGGACGCTATTGCATTGGCCTACCAGACCCAGGCCGTGCCCACCCCCTTGCGGGTTCAAACACACTCTACAAGGAGTGAGGCATCCTCGTGGGCACTGGCCAATGGCACCTCTCTAGCAGACATCTGCAGAGTGTCGGGCTGGGCAACACCCTCCCCTGAGGTGAAGACATGCACTCCCCCAGTCAAGTCCACAAGTCACGGACCCTGGGTGTCTGCGTTGGAATAGATGCTCCACAGGTTCTGATTATTCCAGTATCCCCTGTGATGTATTTTCCATGGTACAGTCCCCCTGTCGGCAGACCTGCGTCACCCTTGAGTAGAGCTCCCTCTGCCCCCCGGTCGCTGTGATTGTAGAGTTCCTCCCTGTCGAGGCAGGATCTACCACGCGTCCAACGTGCCCAATTTCCTTCAAAAGGTTTACACTTTAGAAATATTGGCGGCACAGATTAATACATTCTTTGTAATTTTGTACATGTTTATGTAAAATGTCATTTTATCCTTGAGCCTCTTGGATAATCAGTCATGCGAATATTTTTTATATTATTCGGATGAATCCGTTATTTGTTTTTAAGTAGTCATGCCTTTCAGAATAAGGTATTCAGCTTTGGGCACATCCCTAGTTAGTACAATATTACTATGTTAAAATCATGGTTTCCATCAAAAAAAAGTAAACATTCCCACCCTGTCCTCTAAGGCTGTGGTTCCCAACCTTTTTTCCAAGGGCCCCCTATTTTAACATTCAAAATCCTGAATGACCCCTCTCCTGAGAACGCAATATATCTATATATTCTTAAAATGTGTTCTGCTGAAGAAAGGAGATCATATACATCTGGGATGGCATGAGGGTGAGTAAATGATGAGAGAATTTTAATTTCTGGGTGAACTATCCCTTTATTAATGAGTTGTTGAAATTTATTTTTTGCAGAAGCTATAATATTAACTGTCAAAAGAATTTTAATGTACGGAATATTTGTAGCAAACTACTTTGTCTCATGAAACTTTCCACTCTTTTGCAACAAAAAGACTGATTCTGACCATGTCTCCACTCTCACTTGATCTTGTATCTCTTTCAGTGCTGGAATGGAGGAAAAACAAATGTTTTGAGTTATCATCTCTCAAGGAGGGGTCTTGAGCTCCAGCAGCTTTGGTTGAGGCCATGTAAAAATCTATATTTCAGTGTCTCATGGAGCGTACTATGCCTAATCCTTTCTGGCTAAACAATCAGAGTTGTTGGCTCATTAAAAGGACACTAAGACAATGCCAGTTTCCATGGTACCTTTAGCATTAATTATTTATCCAAAGCTGACTTTATGAAGTGTCCCCTTAGAGAACCCCCGTGCCGGCTTATCAACCCAACCCAACATTAATGCCAAAGGGACTTACAGATGGAAACGCTCTGTGCTGTTGAGACTCCAGTCAAGTACCCTGAACTACTAACCCTGAGGAGACATGAAATGTTCATACTCATAACACTATGTCTGAATAAATAGTGTGACCTTTTTTGTAAAAAATACAAGAGAAGTATGTTCTTGGCTTGTCTTCAGAAGACTTGAAGGTTCTTCAGAAGGTTCTGCTTGTTTCACCTCACCTCCTCTTGTGCACCATCAGAATCCATACAAAGATACAGCCCCCAAAATGCTACTGCAGTTTTTGCAATCTTTCTGCAAACTTTGAACAGTAAAAAAAACATTTTTTACCCCAAGTCGGTGCAGTCTTACCAGTGTAATGATCGGTGCAGTAGTGCTTGACTATTTCTCACCTCAAAGTACTATAGCATCCTTCAACACCTTCTATATTTCTTCAAGTCCACCATATCTGAAGGCAAAATATAGATATAGTCTTAGTCTAGTAGAAAAATACAGTCAATAAATGTACTAAGCAATACAATCTTTTCTTTTTTTTTTTTTATGTCAGTGTTAATTTTTATTTGGGTGGACGAGAATTAATATCTAGGCTATTAATGTAAGACAAGACTTTAAGGAATAGTACAAAATTCTGACTAAATAATTTATTCACCCTCATGTTGTCCAAACCCATATGACTTTCTTTTTTTTGTGGAAGATTTGAGCAGGTATGAGGTGGAAGATAATGAACGCCATTGGTTCTTGTGCGTCTCACAACCGGTAATGATGAAGTTAGTTTGAAGAATTGCAAATGAGATATGAGAGCTGAGAGTGTTAGTGATTTAAAAAAATATATATAAAAATTATTATGGGACAGTATTTCACCTTGGGATCTGATTTTGAGGGTCATTTTTTTTTTAACCCTTATAGGGCATTAAAAATTGTGTCATCTTTTTAATGTAAAATTTTTGACCAAGTCTTCTTGGGTCTTTGAACTTTTCACTCTGTTGGTAGTTTTTGCCAGAGAAGCTGGAACGGTGTCCTGGTGATGCTCATTCTTGCAGATGTGCCCGAACCATCTTAGTCTTCTTTGTTGGATCGCTTCCTTGACCACTGGCTGGTGGTAGCATCTTATTCAGATGGTTTCATTTTGGATGTGGTCGCAGAGGGAGATACTAAAGACTCTGATGTACTTATCCTCGTGTTTATTTGTACATCTGGCCTTCCACATCTATTTCTGTCCTTGTTAGATCCAGTTCTTTGTCTTTGATGATTGTAGTGTACACCTTGTGTGTGTGTATGAAATATAATTTTTTTAGCAATTTCAAGCATTGTATAGCCTTCATTCCTCAAAACAAAAATTGACTGATGAGTTTCTAGAGAAAGCTGTTTCTTTTTTTGCCATTTTTGATTGACCTGTAGACATGCCGGTCTATTGCATACTGTGGTAAGTCAAAAACAAACACAAAGACAATGTTAATCTTCAGTTAATGAACCAAATAGATTTCAACTGTATTTTATATAATTGGAAGTGCATTTCTAGTACAAAATGATCAATTTAGCATGATTACTATAGGATAAGGTGTTGGAGTGATGGCTGCTGGAAATGGGGCCCGTCTGATTTGATAAAATATACGTTGGTACTGTTTTTTACACCAGTAATGTCCTGACTATACTTTGTGATAAGTTGAATGTCACTTTGGTGAATAAAAGTACCAATTTCCTTCCGAAACAACAAACTCTGTACATTATTCCAAACTTCTGGCCGCCATTGTGTATGTGTGAGTATGTATGTAAATATATATATATATATATATATATATATATATATATATATATATATACAATGTTCAGGGTTTTTCCTGTGTCATGGTAACCTTAACACATTTAGAAACACTAACTATAGCTGCCACATAAAATTAGTCTTGTTTCATAACCAATCTTTCAGGTATTATATCTCTGTTTCTTTAAGCCACAGCAGTAGTTTCTGGCCCAGTGGACTCATAAGCTACTCTAGACTCTTTGTTGAGGATATCACTCCTCCACAATTTTGTACAATCCTTTATTTGTATCACAAAATTACTTTTGTAATATACACTGACTTACAGCTAAATCATCCACATGGATAAACTGTAGATGTGCAATATTTTTATGTTTCAGTTTCACACAGAATTAGTCAATAGACAGGGATGCTTGTGGAGAACAGGGGGGTGTATCCCTGGGGAAAGAGCTTTCTGGAAGCCCAACTCATCACTCCAATTAACAAGAGAACAGGGAAACAATTTGAGAGGCTATTATGTAGTGTATAATGAGCAATAATAAGGATATGTCTAAACCAGAAGACTGCATCCTGTTTGACTAGGACTATCACACTTTTATTATACACCGATCAGCCACAACATTAAAACCAATTGCTTAATATTGTGTAGGAGCTTCAGTTAATGATCACATCAACCATTAGAATGGAGAAAATGTGCCAGAAGGGCTATTTTGAGTATTTCTGTAACTACTGATCTATAACTCAAGAAGCCTGGCCTGGATGTGTCAGATTTACAAAACTATAGGTTGTGGCTGCCCAGTTACAAGCTAACTTGCTCACCAACAATCTTTACGAATCCGCAGTCAGGTTTTCGTCCCAATCATAGAACAGAGACAACACTTCTCAAGGTTGTTAATGAGATAGATATATATATATATAATCCTATATCTAATGATATATATAATACATCTGATATTAGATCTCACCTGACGGGACTCAATTTGGAAAGTGCGAAGTTGCTGACTTGTAGGATCTTGCTGTAATACGTTGATCGATCACTGCCGTGGAGATGAAATTCACTGAGATGGTTATGAGAGTGTTGGATGTTGAGAAACGGATCTATTATATGGAGTCACTGGAGAGGAATTAGCTGCTAATTCGCTATTGACCAAAATAGACTTGGAGCGTGTCTGGGAAAAAGTTGGAAGACTTAGAGAATCGTAGCTGGCAAAACAACGTCTGAATTGATGGAATTCCTGAAGTCGAAGAAGGTTGAAATATGGTGAAATTTCTTGATGGGCTCTTCCCAAGTCTGCTCGACATACAGGTCATAAGGTGGAAACCGAGCGAGATCACAGAGTTCCGGCTCGGTGATCCGCTGAGGCAGACAGGCCCCGATCAATTCTGGCCAAATTTCTGAGATCATTCGATAAAGATCTTGTGTTACACGAGGTGAGTAGTAAAGGAAGGCTTTCTTGGAAGAACCACACAATTTTCTCGTTCCCAGACTTTGCGAATTCAACAAGAGAGAAACATGATCTATTCAAGGAATGCAAGAAACTCTTACATCAACGGAATGTCGCTTTTGCACTGATGTTCCCGGACAAATTGAGAATAGATACTAAGGATGGCCGCAAAATATTTAAATGTCCACAGCACGCAATGTTCTTCATAAAGACAGTGGAGTGAGTAGGTAACTGTGTGATACTTTCTATGCAGCTGAGTGGGCCTGACTCACTGAACATTCACTTTTTCACCATCTGAGGAAACTGAGCGCCTTCTTTGTTTCTTTTTGTGCAGGTTCTTATAGCAGCTGGAGTTTGTTTTGTGGAGTAACACTCCTTCAGGACAATTTGTGGATGAATCTGCACGTTCTTTGTGCTTACGCCTCCTGTTGTTTGGAGTTTGTTCTGTGGAATATTTCTTTCAAAACATAAGAGTGATTAGGGCATCTGTTGCACTCATGTAACACCTGAGTGGGCCTGACTCACTGAACATTCACTTGACTGTCCGAGGAAACCCGGTGCTTTTTTTGTGCTGGTCCCGCCTAGCAGCTGGAGTTTGTTTTGTAAAGGAACACACCTTTGTAACAGTTATGTGGATGAATCTACACGTTCTTTGTGCTTATGCCTCCTATTGGCTGCAATTTTGCAATTTTCTGTTGTGTAATTCTGTCTCACAAAATTTGTATAGAAGCACCGGATTTCAGGGTTTGACTGTTGCACTAATGTTGGAATGTGGTCTTTGTGTGTCAAAAATAAAATTATAATACATTTTTTCTAAAAAGTCAAAATGTCAAATGTTAATATGAGTGGATTGTCTCTCTCTCTCTACGTGGAATGTGAATGGATTGGGGCACCCCATAAAAAGAAGGAAGGTTATTTATTTTCTTAAACGTAAGAAATATGAGATAGTGTATCTTCAAGAAACACATCTTTCCCCACAGGAAGATGAGAAATATGGGAAGATATGGGGTAGGACATATTTTCTTTAGTGCTAGCTAAAGTAAGAGCAGGAGAGTCATTATACTATAAGTCAACAACTAAAATTGAAATGTCTCAAAGATAAATTAGTTGTCATTATTGTTTTAGCAGAAATTCAGGGGCAAGGGTAGATTTTGGCTAATATTTACGCACCTTACACTGATGATCAGGGCTTTTTATAGATCTTGAAGGGATGTTGCAAGCCTCTGTCTCCCCTCATGATGTAAAATTAGGAGGAGACTTTTGATGGACTCAGTCCTTGATCATAGTGAAGCAAAAGTGTGTAAGCCCCTAGAGCAACAGAGACGCTTCACAAGATGTGTAAAAATCAGTGTCTATATGGAGACCAACTGGTCCTCAGTATCCTCTGTTGGCATGGATTTGGAGGCACTTAAGGCGGTTCTTAATGGTCAGATCATACTATCATACAATCCAAAGCATGAGAACTTGTGGGGTTGGAAGGGAATATTAAAAGTGCAGAGGAAGAGCTGAAGCACCGAATGTTGTTTGATGGCCTCAGAGAACTGACCTGATTGAAATACGGATATAATACTATTTTGTTGCAAAGGAGGAGTTTTGGGTATTCAGGGCAAAACAGTCATACTTTGATTCGGGGGACAAATCAGGGAAGCTTTTGGCTAGATATATAAAGCAGAGAGTGTCTTTTTCTACCATTCCCTCAGTGAAATCTGCTGGTGGTGAAATATTTACCTTGGACATTGATATTAATAATGCTTTTAAAGAATTATATCTTGATCTCTATAGTTCCACGTCTTCGTCTTCTGATAAAGATAAAGATAGAAACTTTGTGGAACCATTAGAACTCCCTAAATTGAAAAAAAATATTCTCTTGATTCTGAGATAACCTTGGTGGAACTTGGTAAGGTAATCAAGGCCTTGCCTACAAGCAAGGCTCCGGGGCCAAATGGCTTTACTGCTGAATTTTTTAGAGCTTAAGCTACAGAACTGACTCTACATTTCCTAGAAGTTTTTTCGGAATCATTAATGAGTGGTAGCATCTTCCAACCATGACACAAGCCCGGATCAGTCCAATACTTAAAAAGGACAAAGATCCTTTCTAACCTGATTGATCATGTCTATCACTGCTGGCAAAAAGCCTGCTAGGTCTTCTGTGTCTCGTCCAGGAGCCACACGTGGAGGTTCCAGAGGTCTGGCCACAGCGATACTGCCAGCAACTCTGGCAGTTGATATGCTATTGCAGGTGGGGCCCTGTCCAGAGCCATGACACTGCCTGCCCATTGCATACAGTGCCCCAGCCCAATTTTGAGGCATCTGTCAGCGAGTGTAAGAGTTACAGTCCAATTTCCCTGATCCAGCTAGACGTTAAAATATTGTCAAAAATTTGGGCTAAACGATTAAGTAATTGGACATCTGACACCTCTAATACATATAGATCAGGTTGGGTTTATTCGGGGCCACAGCTCTTCTGATAACATTAGGCGTTTCATCATGTGGTCTGTGGCGAATGATCAGACTCCAGTTGGTGCAATCTCACTTGACCCCGAAAAGGCGTTTGATATGGTAGAATGGGATTATAATTTTAAGATTTTGGAAATGTATGGGTTCGGGAATACTTTCCTTGGATGTATTAAGTTACTTAATAGCCAGCTGGTACCGGTGGTACAAAAAAATTTATTAATTTCAGATTATTTTACTCTGGATAGGGGCACCCGGCAGGGTTGACCTCTTACCCCATTATTGTTCTGTCTTGACCTGGAACCATTAGCAACTGCGATAAGAAAGGAAGAGGATTTTCCTGGGGTCATGGCAGGAGGTATGGCGCATAAGCTTTTGCTCTACGCAGATGATTTTTTATTATTAATCTCCGACCCCACTAGATCTATGCCTTGCCTCCACAGAATTATTAATTACTTTTCTAAATTCTCAGGATACAGAGTCAATTTGTCTAAATGTGAATTCCCATAGTCGAGTACCCCTGTCATTGAGTTGGCTTTGACGTTCCTGATCTTGGAGCAAATTCTTCTGTGTTAGCTGACCCAAAGTGTGGACTTTTGCTCTAAGTTCAAGAACGCATTGAATTTTATTCATACTGTTTGAAGGTCCCTCCTCCAAAGCTTGTGATGTCGAGCACACCACATGGCAGACAGCCATACAGCAGCTTCAATGGGGCAAACTCCATGGAGGCTTTTGGGACCTCTCGTACTGCAAATAACAGGGAATCGAGCCACTTATACAATTTTTAGCATCCTTTTGTACGAACATACACATTAAATATTTTTTTTATGATATATTAAGGTTTTATGAAATCGTTCCACCAACCCATCCATTGGTGGGTGGCAAACCCTGGTGCGAATTGATTTAATATCAGATAATTCGAACAGCTTGCGTAGTGTTTGTGACATAAATGTAGTGCCTTGATTGGTGATGATTTCTTTTGGAATCCCCACTCAGGTGATAATTCTGAAGAGTGCCTCCGCAACACTATATGCTAAGATGTTGCGCAGGGGCACTGCTTCCGGATATCGCATTGCATAGTCCACCAGAACTAATACAAAGCAATACCTGCATGTGGTCCTTCTAATGGCCCGACGAGATCCATGCCAAGGGGACCTCGTTTAGCGAAGGCGCAATGGCATTTTTGGCAAATGGCAAAAAAAACAGGCCATTATTCGTTTGAGCATTTTTTCATCGCCTAGATGGCCAGCCATTGGATTTTGGTGAGCTGCCCGAAAGAGAGTTTCCCAACAGCTTTTCGGCTCTAATAACTGGGTTGTATTTGCATCGATTACACTCACTTGGTCAAATGCATGATTGAGGGACTTGTCACTTGACTGCTCTAGAGGGAAATCCCCCTCAGGGAACCTCCTGAGGACAGGAACTCTCTCTAAGTTGTATCATCTTGACATGGAGTAGACGTAGACAGCCCTGGCATAGCCTCTCCAGCCATAGAATTGCACATCAAACAATGAGAAAACATTTTGCAGGACCAATCCACACATATTTCCTTTAATAAATTCTTAAAATCAGGCAAATTTGTTCCCAGAATTAGTGAATGGGTGAGGCAGGAATTAACTCTTACTCTTTTTCCCCTTAATAGTATCTCAATGATAACCACTGGATAATGTGGCCATGTGAATATCCTCATGCACACACCATACCCCCACCCATTTACCCATGGCCAATGCCTCGTTTTGCACCATACGATACATCCCTGCCAAATCAGGGGCAGCCTGCTGAGCTTCAGGGATCCGTACCAGTGTCGCCACCTTCATCGCCGAGCACTGATTCTGGAAGTACCCGGCTTCCCCGTGGCCCAAACAGACCAGCTCAGTCTTTCCTACCACACTTGTGGGGGCAGTCCCATCAACCTGGGGAGGAGAGCAGAGAGAGACAGGAGAAGTGGGGGACACAGAGAAATGTAAGGACCCCCTAGATTGGGGAAGGGGTTTGGGGGGGGTTTCCTCCCCACCTCCGGGGAGCTGGAACAGGACGTAAATGGGAGGGGTGAGAGGGGTGGGTTGAGATGTTGGGGAGAGAGAGAGAGAGAGAGAGAGAGAAGAAAAGGTCTCTGGTTCGCTACCTCCTGGAAATGCCATCATGTAGTCCTCAGCAAGCTGGATGCCTCCTCCAGCGATGCCACTTGGCCTTCCCCAGAGGGAGCTGGGAGATGTCCAATGTCACCAGGTCGATGATCTCCACGGCACCTCAGGTTGTCCCAGCCAGCAACTATTTCCGACAGGAATCCCGGAGCTGTTGTGCAAAAGCAAACGGGTGGCTGTGCCTTCCGAATTTCAGGAATCTGAAGCGCTGACGGTTCTACTCTCTGGGCATCGTGCAATGGGTGGCCTTCTTCAGGACTTTGTATTAGAGGAGCAGAGTTGGATAGAGTAGCCAAAAACTATACTCAAGTAAAGTACAATAACTTTAAGAAAATAATCACTCAAGTAGAAGTAAAAGTACTAACATAAATAATTACCTGAGTAAGAGTAAGAAAGTATCCAATTAAAAGCGTACTCAAGTAGTGAGTAGCTCTTTGCTTTCACAAACGACATAATAGATGTTAACTCCCATATTTTCCATTACATAATACACATTTAACATGTATTACAGAATTGTTATTAATGGAATTTCTGTCATCATTCATCATCATGTTGTTCCAAACCCGAATGACTTTCTTCAAAATAAGGAGTCACTGTTTACTTTCGGTGAATGTTTTTTTTCTCCATATTTTGAAAGTGAATGGTGACCGAGACTGTCAGTTCCTAACATTTTGTCTAACATATTTTGTATTCCGCATAATACAAATGGTCACAATGGTTTGGAACAACATGAGGGTAGGGAAATGATGACAGAACATCTCGGTTACTGATGTAACCTCTGTTCCCTGATGGAGGGAACGAGACGTTGTGTCGATGTAGTGACACAAGAGGTTCGCTCTTGAGAGCCCCAATCACCTCTGATTTCTTCAGAAAAGACCAATGACAATTAGCAAGTGGACTTTGCATGCCTCTCTCCACCTCCGACATACAGGTATAAAAGGAGATGGCGTGCACCACTCATTGAGATTTGTGCCGAGGAACCGAGATAGAGTCCCGGCCATGTCAGCGGCTCACCCAATGTTGTGTCGATGTAGTGACACTAGGGGTCCCTTTACTAAAAGACATAGGCACTGAACAGTGTCAAGAGGTACACGAGATACGGCGGACACAGGCAAGCTACGGCGTGCCTTGCAGCGAGCGCTGGATCACGTCGTGACCTTCCAGAATTTCAGGTAAGATGCCTCCCTGGTTCTGTTAAGGGTGGGAGGAGAGCAATTACCAGAGGAGGCTACAGGCATTGGCCTTTCCTGATTTCTGTATTAAGCAATTTTCCACCGAGCACTTGATAGAATAGTGCTGGGGAAGTGCTTTTCCCTCTCCTGTAGGGAGATCACTACAGAGACCAAATCCTACCAGAGGGAGGTTAACATGTGGAGAATACCTCACATGGACTTACCGACGGGGAAGTTTGCATGTGGAACAAAACCCCTGAGTAGGACCCTATCTATATAGATGGTGCACAGCCACAGTTGCTGAGGCAGAGCGAAGCTCTGCCAAGGTGAAGACACAGGGTTCACTGACAGGGAAACCATACAGTGTAATTACATCATACAGGATTCATTACCGTCATTACCGACGGGGGAATCACCACATATGGAGCACTGAGCCCAAGTACACGGGCTCACCTGAAAAGAGCCAAACCACGAGTATTATCAGGCCGTACTGCCACGAGGGTCTCCCATTCAGTGTATCATGATATGCTGCTATGGCAGCCATATACATTTTCAGGGTGGATGGAGACAGCCGTCTCTCCAGCCCCTCATGTAAGAAGAACAACATAGACCCAACCGCACACCTCTGCTGATCTTCCCCATGGGAAGAACACCAGTTTGCAAAAAGATGCCACTTCACAGCATATAGCCACCTCATGGAAGGGGCTCTGACCTGATTGATCATGTTTATCACTGTTGGCAAAAAGCCTGCTAGATCTTCTGTGTCTCATCCAGGAGCCACACGTGGAGGTTCCAGAGGTCTGGCCACAGCGGTACTGCCAGCAACTCTAGGCAGTTGATATGCTATTGCAGGTGGGGCCCTGTCCAGAGCCATGACACTGCCTGCCCATTGCATACAGTGCCCCAGCCCAATTTTGAGGCATCTGTCATGACAATGACATACCTTGAGACCTGCTTTAAGTGAACCCGGTTGTGGAACACTTGCTGTGTCTGAAACTGCCCCCTATCCACTATATAGTGCACTATTTCCAGTGTCCGCCATTTTGTGTAGGACTGAATTCTGAGTGAGCCACTCAGATTCCCAATCTATGTTTTCAAAAGACGTACAAGCTGGGAGCCTCTCAATTTCAACTGCTTTTATTTTCAGCATACTTAACATGTGTAAATATTTGTATGAAAATATAAAGATTAATCAACTAAGACACAAACTAGAGGGGGGAATCATAATCAAAAGTAACAGTGAATATCTGGTGTGGCCACCATCTCCTCCTCATGGACTGCACTAGATTTGCCAGTTCTTGCTGTGAGATGTTACCCCACTCATCCACCAAGGCATTTGCAAGATCCTGGACATTTCTGGGGGGAATGGCCCTAGCCCTCACCCTCTGATCCAACAAGTCCCAGATGTGCTCAATGGGATTGAGATCAGGGCTCTTTGCTAGCCATGGCAGAACACTGACATTCCTGTCTTGAAGGAAATCATGCACAGAATGAGCAGTATGGCTGGTGGCATTGTCGTGCTGGAGGGTCAGGTCAGGATGAGCCTGCGTGAAGGGTATCACATGAGGGAGGAGGATGTATTCCCTGTAATGCACAGCATTGAGATAGCCTGCAATGACAACAAGCTCAGTCCGATGATGCTGTGACACACCGCCCCAGACCATGACGGACCCTCCACCTCCAAATCGATCCCACTCCAGAGAACAGGTCTCGGTGTAACGCTCATCCCTTCGACGACAAACGCAACACTAAATGTGTCTTTCAAAAGTTAAATGACTATATTATTTTGTATGAATAAGTGATCAGGATGGTTTTTACATCATTGTGTAGCAAAAACTCAGGCTGCAAGATCCAGTTCTCAAAGTCTTGTGGACAAATGTTTAGTATGTGTTATATGGCCTTATTTCAGTTACATAAATATTTATTTATTTTTTTAAAAACATTATTTTCTCAAAAATACAAGCATGTACACACACATATTATCGTAGCCCAGTTTGTGCTGAATACAGTGTTATCAGACTTTAGCCATTAATATGTTTTTAAGCAACTGAAAAAAGTACAAATGTCAAGGCATGTCAGAACTTCTCCAGTGCCCAAAACACCCTCAGACCCCAGAAGGTTAAATTGAAGGTGAGATTTTAATCTTGAAATATCAGATTGTCTTTGTGTTAAATGAAGGCACTGCATGACAAAACTATAATTTTTTTCACTATGCAGAGCAAAGAAAGTGTTTAATTTTGAAGAGTTTGATGCAGCAGCATTAATAACTTAAGTGACAGTCTGTGACAGTGCATGCAGCTGTGTGAACTTCCGCTCTCATAAAAGACCCATTCAATAATCTATCAATAAATTACACATTAACTCAAATTAAACCCAGTATTTTAATGACAGGAATGCTGCCCAAACGGACGTGAGTTGTGCCAAACAGACAAAATAAGCAAAAATCCACCAACTATTTGTAAACCTCTAAAATGACTATAAACAAAAGAAAAGATCTTTAGCGTCCAAGACGCCCTAATTAAACTATTCTTCCTGGCCAAAACATACAGAGGTTGGCACTCACACCTAAGTCTGGGTTACTGTAGTAACCCCCATTCCCTGATGGAGGGAACGAGACATTGTGTCAATTGTAGTGACACTAGGGGTCTCTCTTGAGAGCCTCGGTTGCCTCTGAACTTGAGAAAAGGTCAATGAAAAATTGTGAACAGAATTTGCATGCCCCTCCCCCGGACATACGGCATAAATGAGGGCGCAATACGGCTGTTCATTCAGGTTTTGCACTGAGGAGCCGAGAATAAGGTTCGACCGTTACAGCTGTTGGTACAGTGTTGTGGCAAGAGGGACACAACTTATCGTTCCCTCCATCCAGTAACGGGGGTTACAACAGTAACCCAGACGTTCCCCTTCTGTCACTCACTCGACGGTGTGTCGATTGTAGTGACACTAGGTGTCCCTATCCAATAACACCACAACACTGAACCTTGTTACGTGAATTGTTATGCCGGTGCAAGCAAGCTGTTGCTTGCCAAAGGAGCAGACCACATCAGGCTGCACGTAACTTTCCCAAATGCCCCATAAGATGTCATATACATGGGGGGGGGGGGGGGAAGCAAGCATGGGAGCAGGGCGCACCAGCCGTGGCCTTTTCTCACTCTATGTTTTCTCTCCATAGAGTGTTAGAAGCGGCTAGGGCCATCTAATGCTATAACACACATCGGGGAAGGCGTTCTTTTCCAATCCTATTCTTTCAGTGGGAAAAGACCCTGCGGAGACCACATCCTGCCCAGGCTGGAGAAGTCAACATGTGGAAAATACTTCACATGGGCTTACAAGCCACACATGGAAGTGGCGCGGTGGATGGTCCTACCTGGTGAGGGAGGAGCTCTACAAAAACAGTGACCGAGGGCAGAGGGAACTGCCCAAGGGAGACGTGGATCCGCCGACAGGGGGACTGTACCGCGGAAAATACGACATAGGGTTTACCAGGATAACCGACACCTGTGGAGCACCTATTCCAGTACAGAGTAATTAGTACCTGTAGTGGGTCTGGTCAGTAATTCCTCCACCAAATTTGCGAGCCAGAGGGTTAGGGAGGAAGGACATCCAGGGAGCGCGAGTTTGTGGGCTCGCCTGGCAGTAAGAACGCACATGTTCGCCTCATTGGAGGGGAAAGGCACTATGCGCAAGTGGTACACCTGGTCAGCTTTTCTGTATTACCAAGTTCTATGTGCTCGGATCGGACAAAACATGGGACGAGACCGACTCAACCCGGAGATTAGAGAATCTTGCAACGGTATTGGGGGTTGCCCAGACTGCCTCTCTGCAGATGTCTGCTAGAGAGGTGCTGTTGGCAAGTGTCCATGCAAGGGGGTGGGCACGTCCTGGGTCTGATAGGCCAATGCAATGGCATCGACGACCCAGTTTGGCTGTCCGCCAAAGCAAACAAAGAGCTGCTCGGAATGTCTAAAACTCCATATGTGGTCCAAATAGGTGCGCAAAGCATGCACCGGACACAGCAACGATAAGGCTGTGTCTGCCTCCCTCCCGGGGCATCACTTGCAGGTTCACTACCTGGTCCCTGAAGGGGGTCGTAGGAACCTTGGGCACAAATCCCAGTCAGGGTCTTAGGATGACATAAACACTTGCAGGTCCCCAACCCTCTTGATGGAAGCGAGCGCAATCAGGAAGGCCGTCTTCAGGGAGAGGGCAGTGTCTATGACCTAGTGCCAGACGCACAAGGCAGTGTCTAGGACCATCAGAAGCGGAGAGATATCTTCTGCATCCAGGAACTACTCAAAGTCGGAAAGGCATCTTTAAAAGAAACGTCTTTAAATGTGTGTAATGCTTTTTTAGAATAAATACTCTTTTTAGAAGCGCTGTCAAAACGCCCAGGGGCGTAGACTGCACTAGCGTGCAGAGAAGAGAAAAGCCGCTGGTAATGTGCCATAAGATCCAACAGCAAAGCTCTGCAGAGGTGAGAGGAACAGTAGTGAAAACTTCCGCTTGCTGAACACACAATTGCTCGGCTCCAAAGAAAAAAATCGGAATGAAACGCTGTATTGTACCCTCCTTTATACCCGGGAGAGGGCATGCAAATTCTGTTTGCAAATTTTTAATTGGCCTTTTCTCAAGTTAAGAGGCAACCAAGGCTCTCAAGAGAGACCCCTAGTTTCCCTACAATCGACACAACGTCGAGTGAGTGACAGAAGGGTAACCTAGTGTTTTTATACAGTCAAAAAAATACCTATGTGTGCTTAATATGTGTCACGTGGCCTTCTTTCCTGTATTGTTTGCCTATTATCACGCTATCAAACAAAATGATGAAGCAAGGAACCATAAATCACGAAAACAAATAGAGAAAACAAAACATACAATGTACAAATTTACAAACGTTTATACGTACATATTTACAAACTCAAACAAGAACACAAATTGGGTAGGTTAAGTACAGATGATCAAACAACGTATAACAGTCAAAAACTCTCTCACAACTTACTCTAACTTTCCAACTCCAAGCTTCCTCCTGAATGTGTTTGGGGTGGGCTTTATATAGGCGGCAGTCTGTGGTGATTACAGCGATGATGATGACATCATCAGGGATTCCAGCGGGAACATCCAATGGAAGTAGAGTTTATATTTTATAATTAATTCTATCAATAAAATCCATGTTAGATATTTTTTTTTAGTAAGCCCTTTGATATTAATGCAGAGATGTACTGCAATATTACTATATTTTATTTTACCTGTAAATAAAAAAATTGAATAAATCCTTAAAATAGATTTACTTGAGAAGCTACTCTGCATAAGATAATTAGGCTTTTTCAGAGCATGAATTTTTTTATATATGTGTATTTTATTTTACTTTACTGGCAGATTTTTTTTCACGTTTTTCACTTGTTTGTCAAAAACAATTAAAAAAAATCTGCCATGGCTGAAGAAGTATTCAAAAGTAGTTAGATTACGTTGCTGACGATGAGTAATCTAACAGAATACAATACAAATTACATTTCACAGCATGCATTCTGTAATCTGTATTGGAATACATATTAAAAATAACCCTACCAACCCTGCACGTAGCATATCAAATGTTCATGTGGTTATTCTGAAATACCAAAGCGTGTCATCAAAATGACTGGCTACTATTACCTCCCATAACTGGTTGACACACTTTCACTCCCAGACATTAAGCATGTGCTGCTGAACACTAGCAAGCATTAAGGTTAATCAGAGTGTTTTATCATCGTGCGGTTTAGCAAGTAATTAATACATTTAACAAAAGAGCCACAGTGGCTTTAACTTCCATTTTCATTTCTATTTTGCATAAATTTCCCCAGAAGTGACGAATTTGTTATCAAAAACTCATGGGATGGAAACGCTGCTTTATTCTCAAATAGTTTTTGAGATACTATGATTTTTTATTTTTTTTTTCATAAGTAACGTTTGTAAGGGTGGATGGAATCATAATGATTGTCATACAATTTAATTGTTATGTTGCCCTGCATATTATCTTTTGCTAAATGTAATGGTTTGTATTATTAAATGTTTGTTTTTCACATTTATATTGTGCCTTGCACTGTTTTGATCATGTGTGTTGTACTAAGTATTGTTTGCATTCAAAATATCAAGTAAAAAGTACAAAAAAAATATTATATTGTTGCATGTATTGTAAAGTGAAGTCCGGCTTTACATGGTTATAACAGTAGTTGGAAACATTGAATGTTACTTTACATTATCAACATTAGTAAGTGATTGTAGTCTCATGTTAACATGTAGAATCTTTATGTCTTGTGGTGTACATCCATTGTATGTGCATTACTGTAACTGCTATTTTTTGTTGTTATTGTTTTGTTAATAAAGGATGATAAAAATTGTCTGTGAAAATCAACATTATTCCACAAATGCTGTTGATGGATCTTAAGAAGGCAATATCACAGCAAAAGTGCTATTGTATTGAAAATCAGAATGAAGACCTCATGCTGTGCTGATATTCAGTACGACAGCTCACTCGCTCATTTGATATTGAAGTTATTATTGAGAAACTTACATTTTAGACAACATATGGCCAGCTAATGAAAATAAATTCAAAATAAACTAAATATCTAAATATAGTGCTATTGTGCTAAATATTAGCACTCTTGGAACAATGCTAATCCATTCAAATTAGAGGACCAGGATTAACTGTCGCATGACATATATTGCACAACAAATATTCCTTTAACTGTTAAACATGCACAGAGCACCTTTTTAACTGCTAATTACTGTACATTTTCAGCAAAGTGGCAGTGTCTGTGTTGATTTAGTCCCAGATGAAGATGGATGAATATAAGTGTGTCCCACATCAAACCAGGAGCAATTAATCAACTCACTGGAAAGAGAAAACGTGTTTGCTTTTTGCTGGCCTTGAAATCGCTCCTCTAAGAATCATCATTAGCACCCTTCTGTCATGTCAACCCTTCCATAAACATAGCCAACCCCGAGCTATGGTGGGTATCTTCCTTGACTGAAAACCTGTCGAATCACAGGGGAAATTAGTCAGTTATATATCCTGGCTTTATTTATCTTTTGAAGCAAAGCTACAAATGTTTTAAAGCCTGTGCCTGTGCCTGTGCACTGATATTGCCTTTTAGCACTTTTGAGTACATAGTACCTGTGATTGTTCCCATAGACACATTATACTGTGTGATAGGATCAGATATTATCAGGGATGTGGACAAAAAAGTTCCTCCTCTGTAGTGCATTACTTTTTCTTTTTTGTCATCATCTGACATATGTTAGAATATTATATTCAATCTAGTCATGGGTTTAGTGCCTCTATAAGAGATCAAGGTTAAGTGACCATTTCTGCTCCTCTTCACCATTTCAAACACTTTTAAAATGTTCACATTTGGAATGTGGAAGTATACTTTAGTAAACTTCTATAGAGGTAAGTGGGAGACCATAGCAAATATTATTTTTGCATTCCCATTTGCTCCACTTTTCCACGACTTTCCAAAGGAAAAAATAGAGACTAATGGACTATGACAGGCAGAACAAAGTCTCTCTCTCAGCAGCTGTATTTTAAACCCCAGTTTACTAATTTTTTTTTCATGAATGCCAGGTTACCATAAAACAAAGTATAGTGATAATAATGTACATTAAATTGTTTAAAAATTTCATTGAAAATAAAAAAATTTGAAGATTTACCATCCTAAATGAAGGCAGAAATGGATCATCACAGTCTGAGAAAAGGGTCCACTACATATTAACGCCAGTAGGTGGCGACAAATAAACGTCCTTATTGTTATGAGTGAATCATTGGCTGCATAGGAAACCAGGAAAATGCTGAGCTAGGGAGGGACCAAAGCGCATTCAAATCCAATGTTCTCGTCACATCCTGTCTACAGAGATACCATCATCTGATCGATTTTTGAAGGCAACATAGATGTATCCTTCGCTGCCTATCAGAACCCGCATTCTGTGCTCCCTTATCCATGGTGGTTGAGCTGAAGAAAAACAAATGGCTGCCAGAGAGGCAGTTGATAGCCAATTTGTGTATGAATGTACGTTTTCATTCACTTTTTCCAACTTTTGATAACATTTCTTGTGAGAAAGTAGCATTGTAGATATTAAATATACACTGACTTATCAGCAAAACTCTCTTGATTTTGTTCTAGATTATTGGACCATTTTGGTGAGGTTGGACTGAAAGAAGAAGACGTGTTACGTATAGTGGACACCAGATGGCGATAATCAAAAACTGAATAAAAAAATAAAAAAACTGGTATCCTAGCAACGATGTTATGCTGCCTCAGTAGCCTGTCCAAAACCAGTTTCTGGAGGTACCTTCCTACGCAAACGCTGTCTGTTGAGTCATTGACTGATAGGGCAGAGAGTCAACAAGACAGCTACCTTTAGTTTCGGACGCAGCCATTGAATCATTGATTCAGTTGATTTGTTTTAAAACAGCGAGTCGTTCACCACCAAAATGGAAGTGAAGAGAACTACTTGTGTACTTAAACGATGCATTCAACAGCAGTAAGGGGCAACAAATGAGCGTCCTTTTTGGTATGAGTGAGTCATTGAATCAGACTGATTTGCTAAATAACAGTGAGTCCAATGAGTCACTTAGCAATATAAGTGAATGAGAATGATTCATTTAAATTAATTCAAAAACACTGATTTGTTTACAAATGAAACACCACTAAAGTTGTTAGAGCGGTGTAACACAGATCAAATTCATGGGCAAGGAAGAGGCGAGAAACCGGCTTGACATATAACATAAAGGTTTAATGTAAAACTCAAAAGACAAACACATAAGATAACGGACATGTCCGTAATTGAGCTCTCTCTCTCGATCGCCGTCTGCGAGTGGCCTTTATCCCTCTTGACGGCTTAATTAGCCTAATACGGGACCGGGCGTGCGTAATCACGCCCCGGTCCCGCCCTCCACCGTGCCACACGGTCATCCCCATCAACCTGGACGAGGGAGGGTCAAGGGGAGGGAAACAACAACAATTAAAATGGGGGGGGGAGGTTCCTGCATTGGGCGGACGGAACGCCCCGCCGCGTTCCCGGGGTGTCGAAGGGGCCTCCCCCCGCCCCTGGCAGCGGTTCTCCTGCTCCAGGCGGTCGGCGGCGAGCCCCTCCCCGCACGCGGTCGGCAGTCTCCAACCCCGCCGCGTTCCAGCGGCTAGTAGGGGACTCCCCCGCCCCTGGCAGCGGCCCTAATCACTCCAGGCGGTCGGCCAGGAGCCCCTCCTCCCCTCGCGGTCGGCGGCCGTTCCTCCGCATCCAGGTGGCTGGGCTCCTCCGTCCCCCGGCAGATGGCCGCGGCTGCTCCGCTGTGCAGTGGCGAGAACTCCGCTACGGCGCATCCCTCTTCCTTCCCGGGTTTCGGTACCAATGTAACACAGATCAAATTCATGGGCAAGGAAGAGGCGAGAAACCGGCTTGACATATAAACTAAAGGTTTAATGTAAAACTCAAAAGACAAACACATAAGATAACGGACATGTCCGTAATTGAGCTCTCTCTCTCGATCGCCGTCTGCGAGTGGCCTTTATCCCTCTTGACGGCTTAATTAGCCTAATACGGGACCGGGCATGCGTAATCACGCCCCGGTCCCACCCTCCACCGTGCCACAAGCGGTAAATGGTACTTGATGCTTTGGCTACTTTTGGATCGATTTTTTTCTTGTGTGAAGCAGAAGTAACCAAATATTATTTACTTATTGGACTTTTGTGTAATATTAAACTTAGCATTGCTGTTGTTCTGAAAATGTAATCAGATTATCTGAATCAGATGATCAGATTCAGAACAACAGCACTGTGGTGTGTTTATTGTGTTATGATAATTGTTCAGCATTTTACAGCTACTTTTGTAGTTAATATGCGTACAGTATATATATATATATATATATATATATATATATATATATAAGTAACAGCTATAATTGTTCAGATTGAGATTTCCTGTTTTCAGTTTATTGATTCAGTTGAAGTATTTGACAAAAATGGATTAAACACTGTGTGTTTATATAGAAAGGCATAATTCCCAAGACCAGTGGGAAATTATTGCCCTTGAATTACAGCAAAAAACTAAAATAACAATGCAAATAACACTAGGGTTTATAATTGATGCAATTGCAGCATTTTCTTGTGGTCGTGCACCTTCCCTCTGACTAATTTCACAGCCTTTGTTCTACAAAGAGGAAGTTGTTGTTCTGCCCCCAGTTGCTCCGTTGAGAGCAGAGCTTGCTCATCTCATCCATGTTTGATGATGTGGCTCTTCCTGTAACTGAGCACAGGTGTGGATAGCTGGGTGAGTTTATGGTGGAATGTCAGCATGTGGTTTTGTAGTTGTGGCTTTGTAATTTTTTTACATCTAAATCCTTATGGGAACCACATTTTCCACACATATGAAAGGAAGCTTTCACTGTTATAGAAATATTGCTAGAATTCAGGGCCGGTGCTGGGAAAGCTGATGCTGATTGTTGGGCATGGGGTACAAACCGTGCGAGCACAAGGTGATCATCTGTGTTCTGCGACTGCTATCGAATCCTTCATTAACTTTTGACTTCTGAGGAAGGGCAGTCGGTGGAGTTTCTGGTGCCCCCCTAGAGTAAGATGGTGCCTACCTAGGGAGTTGGTGCCCTTTGCAGACAGCATAATCTGCATATAGAGAGTGGCGGTACTGCTGATATTAAACAAGGATGCAGTTAATGCACACAAGAACTTTTGTCCTTATTTATATTATTTTTATTCATTGCATACAGTCCATTTACACTACCAACTTCTTATGAATGTGCTGTATTTGTTAATATCGCTGGTGCCTGACAGGGAATGGACTAAGATGCAGAGAATAATCTCATAATTAAATTGCACTCGACCTAGCCCATTAGCGCTTTGCGCACAATTTCGTCTAGACTTTTCGCCTTGTGCCTAGACTTAGCGCATGCTTGCACGAAAATACCAAAACTTCTTGTCTATGCCCACTGACATTGCACATATGATGTATCGCATAGCACTGCACTTAGTGCTCAAAGTATGTTTTATAGTGAGTCACACACAAAATGTGTCCAGCAACATTGCATAGCTGCAAGCTGTTTATCTTTACTGCAGCTGTTGCACAATCACTGCAGCCTAGTTCATTATGCAGTGCAGCTGTAACACAAACTGTTGTCCAATGAACTGAACTGCATGTATTGTTTTGAGTTTAACTTAAAGTGCACTGAACTTTAGTTATAATACCCTAAACGGCAACTGAACTACTGTACTACACTTTCAATTGTTCTAATAATAAGACAATTTTCTTACCAAAAAAGTACCAAATTAGCACTTTAGAATGCTTTTGTAAGGAATAGGTGACAGTATATGTTTGCCATCACGGGTAAAGAAAAAATGGAATATATACTTAACCCAAACCATTTCATTATAATTAGCCATTTTTGATTTTGGCAGTATTTTTTATCAATTTAATGCATGCTGAAAGAAAATGTCTTGGGTTACTTGTGTAACCCTTGTTCCCTGAAAAAAGCGGAACGAGATGCTGCGCTGCTAAGCGCTATGGGGAAACAATCTTATTGTGAGCTGCTCTGAACATGTGTGTAACACGTCAATGAAATTGACTGGAATTTATAGCCTCGGTTGGTGAGATCATTGGACGCACCTGTGGCCAGGCTATAAATAGGAGGCGTCACCAGAGTGTCGTCAGATTATTTTTCTGAAGAGCGGTCCTGGGACGTCCCAGTGCGGCAAAAGAAGCACAGCATCTCGTTCCGCTTTTTTCAGGGAACAAGGGTTACACAAGTAACCCGAGACGTTCCCTTTACAAAAAGCTTCACTTTGATGCTGCACTGCTAAGCGCTATGGGGAACGAAATGCCCACGCCGCCGCACTGGGGCTGTCCGGACCCCTGATCGTTGTGAAGTGTTTTCACAGAACGCGAGAGGTTCCAGACATGAGCTTGAGATGTCGACTCAAGGGCATAAGCCCGGAGTAGCAGAACATCTAACACCATAAAATCCGAAGAGTGTGTGCGGAAAGGACTAGCCTGCCGTATCACAAACCTGGTTAGACATGAGCTTGAGATGTCGACTCAAAGACATAAGAGTCCGGAGTAGCGGAGCATCTAGCCCACAAAGTCAAAGATGAGTTTGAGAAGCCGACCCAAGGGCTCTAACTCAAAAGTTCGTACCATGAACTTGGATTTAGCATGAGTCTGGGATGTCGACCCAAGGACATAGTCCGGCGTAGCAAAAACATCCTAGCCCATGTAGAAAATTGTAGAATGTGCGTGGAGAGGACCAGCCCGCCACATCACAAACTTGTTCCTGCATGAGTTTGAGATGTCGACTCGAGGGCGTAAAAGCCCGGAGTAGCATGGACATCCAAACTATAGAATCTAATGAATGTGTGCGGAGAGGACCAGCCTGCCGCATCACAAACTTGCTTAGACATTAGTGTAGATGTCGACCCAAGGGCATACCGGGGTAGCAGGAGCATCTAGCCAAACCATAGATCCTGAAGAATGTGTGCAGAGGTGACCAGCCTGCCGCATCACAAACTTGCTTAGACATGAGCGTAGATATCGACCCAAGGGCATAAGAGCCCGGGGTAGCATGAACATCTAGAAACATGACCATGAAACCAGATGAATGTGTGCAGGGAGGACCAGCCTGCCGCATCACAAACTTGCTGCAGAGAGAGGCCTCTAGCCGAAGCTTTAATGGAGGACAGCCTTCTGGTAGAGTGCGCCCTAAAACCTACTGGCGAAGCTTGACCACGCGCCTCGTAGGCCGGGGCAAAAATGTACCTCACCCAAAGTGACATAGTCCGCCAGGAAGTGACCGCCCCCCGGTCATGGCTTCCAAGTGAAGAATTGCTGCCCTGACTTTATGCCACTAGCAAAAGCGGTGGACATAAGTCTGAAGGGTACAGACTGGACAGAGTCTGAGAAGTCTTAGCTGCTCCGGCGTTACAAACGGCAGGGAGCAGAAGGCTTAGAAAATAACCGGCCAAGGGACGCTAAAGACACCTTGGGCAGGTAGTTAGGGTGAGGGTGCAAAGAATGCTTTTGGTCATTCTGGGGCAAACTCTAAACAGGCCGGCAAAAGAGACAGAGCCTGTAGGTACCCAAGTCTCCTTAGAGACATAATTGCCATAAGAAAAACCATCCTGAGAGTCAGAAGTCTACCAAACGCTGACTCTAGAGGTCTAAAAAGGGGTCTTACCCTGTGAAGAGGTCCTAGCAAGGACGCCTCTTAGGGGGCACCCCGCCCACCAAGGCGTGGCAAACCGCAGTGGAAGCCACATAGAACCTGGCAGTGGCGAGGCAAGTGCCCGCTGACAGTTCTTTCTACAGAAAATCCAGAACTGAAGCAAACTGGCAGTTAGCTGGTTCTGTAATATGAACTTAGGGGGGAAACTGGGCGACTCGGGGAGAAGTAAAGGAGACATTGCGCTATCAAAAGAGGCGAAGAGGTCCTCTTCTGCCCTGTAAAATCTACCCAGATCAGTTCCAAGTGGAGGGAGCCGTAGCACTTGAAATGTTCTCGGAAACTTCAATAGAAAGCCCTGTGAACCTCAGTTGGTACCCTTGGGGGCCAAGCATGAAAGTTTTCACAATTCGGACCAGTGATGAGAAGGTCCTTCCTGTCCGGAATCGCCCAAGGCGAGCCGTCAAGGAGAGGAATTCGAGAAACATATCCTGTTCGGCCAGCGCAGCGCCATTAAAAGGAGGCAAGACCCTTGCTGGCGAACCTTACCAAGACTCCCGGGAGCAGAAGAACCGGGGGACACGTAAGTGCCTTTGAGCCCAGACCCAAGGGGGCTGGGTGACTTAGGGAGAAGTAGAGGAGACATTGCGCTATCATAGAGGCGAAGAGGTCCTCTTCTACCCTAGATTAGTAAATCTGCTCCCACACACACACGGGCATCCAGGGACGAAACTGCCCTGAGCTGCCCTGGGCCCCAAGGAGGATCGAACGTGCCAGAAATTCAGCTGACGTGAACGTAGATCCCCCGATGGTTTATGTAAGAGGCTACCACTGTATTGCCCACCCGCACCAAGACATGGCAGCCTCAGGAGGAAGTATTTCAGGGCTATCAGCTCGAGACAGTTACTGTGACAACCGAACTGATGACCCTCCTATCACTTTAAGCCGGACGACCACTTAAGGCCGCTACCCAGCCCGTCAGGGAGGCGTCTGTCGTTAGCAGCCTGCGACGACAAGACGCACCTAGAGTGGGACCCAAGGTAAGAACCGGGGTCTGAACCACATAGAAAGGGAACGAAGCACTGGGCGCGTAACCCTTATTTGCCATAGGGGACCGGCCCTCGGATAAAACCCCCTGGCTTCCAGCCACAGCTGAAGCGGTCTCATGTGCAGAAGGTCCGAAGGGATCACCGCGGACACCAACGCCATGAGACTTAGTATTCAATGATACTGACAAGCAGTGCAACCTCGACCTAGCCTAACCTTGCTCAGGGTGTTCTGAATGGACACGATTCGTGCAGGAGACGATTGTGCCTGCATCGAGACCGAATTCCATATAACCCCTAGATGCGTCAAGACGATATCCCTGTGCTGAACTGCCAGTTCTTGGAACTGCGCTAGGATCAGCCAGTCGTCTATAAAATTCAGAATGCGGATGCCCTGGAGTCGCAGAGGAGCCAGTGCTACATCCATGCATTTCCTGAATGTGCGGGTTAATAGGGCTAGGCAAAATGGAAGAACCCGATACTGGAAGGCTTCGCCCCCAAAAGCGAACCTCAGGAACTTCCTGGCTGTGGCTCTATATGAAGATATGCGTCCATGAGATCGATGGTGACCAGCCAAACGTGATTTTGGGCTTGTGACACGATCGTCTTGATAGTCAGCATCTAGGACTTGAACACCGAGCGGTTCAAGTCTCGAAGATCTAGAATCGGACGCAACCCCCCACCCTTCTTGGGAACCAGGAAGCATCTGCTGCAATAGCCCGACTCTTTCTCTGGAAGGGGAACATGTTCTATGGCCCCTTTAAGAGATTTTGAAGTTCTTTCCACAGTAGACATGCCTGTCCCGGTTTCACGGTAGTGGGAACCACGCCGTCGAAACGGGGAGGACGGCGAGCAAATAGAATTCTGTAGCCTATTTGTACTGATTCTAAAACCTAGATAAAAACACCAGGCAGAAGTTTCCATGCTGCCAGGTTCTCTGAGATGGTATTATTTCTGACACTTCCTGTTGAGGGGATGTCGAGTGTTCCGCGTCCTGGATCAAGGCAGGAAGCAACAGTACACCCAACTCTTTGATGGAAGCCTCTATCACCCGAAACACCAAAGGCGGCGGGAGTGAAGAGGTTTCGTAAGGGTATCGGGAGGGCCGAAGTGGATGATACACGCGCCCCGTCCTGAAGGGAACTACCCCCACAAGGCTGGGTACAAGAATGTCAGGGTTTCTTTCTCTTAGAAATCACACCCCTGAGGTCTTGCATTGGGGGCTGCTGAGGGTGACGAACTGGACCCCAGTCTTTACAAGGGGGAGCACGATTCGCCACGTCTTGTTTTAGAGCCTCCCATCTGGAAGGACCGGGGCGGGGCTGGGTGGCCGATGGCCCCTCCCCCTGAGTGAGATGCCCACACTCAGGTCCTTCAACAAAAGCCTAGTGCGCTTGTAACACTGCCATAGTGTGCAGAGCAACACCAGCCTGACCTGCTGTCTGATAAGCTTTCCCCACAAGCGTGGAGGTGGTCCTGCACAGCTTTGTGGGGAGAGTAGGTCTCTTTAGTGATGATGCCAAGCCAGGCGAGAGAAAACCCGCAGGTGTCTCTTCTACCGGCGGCATCACCAAATACCCCCGAGCTTCAGCACCCACGATAGTTGAATACACCAACGTCGAGGGCACGAAGATACGGGAAGTATACGTTTATATAAGGAACATAGAAGAAAGGAAGGGACTGATATAGAGTTCCATTCCCTCTTTTATTTCATTATTTTGGCCACCAGACAGAAATTTGTCTTATAGTTTGGAGCGTTTGGGGGAGGGTCTCTTGTTCGCGTGGCCAGTCTAGCTTTAGTCTGGCCACAGCCCGCATAATACCTCGAGTAATTTCTCAGCCGCTTTATTATTGTGCGTGAAAAAGTACAGAGGTTCAGCCCTCCGCCCCCCTCGTGAACTAAAGAGGCGCCGAAGCGCGCTTCGAGATCACGGGAAGGACCAGATGGGTCTGGGGAGAGAGCCCTGAATGAAATGTGGCGACTCCCGGAAGTAAGGGAGGCGAGCGCGAAACATTTTGCCCAAAAGCAGATCGCAATGCTCGCATTTGTCTCTTAATACTGCAGCCGCTTTATTATCGCGGGATTTACAGAGATTCAGTGTCCTCGTGAACCGAAGAGGCGCCGAGGCGCGCTTCAGGCTTACGAGGATCAGCTGAGTCTGGGGAGAGAGCGAGTGAAAGGGACGAACCCGTCTCTCGCTTCTCAGCCAGATCAGTATGAGAGCCCAACAAATTAAGTGAGAGTGCTGACTCCCGGAAGCAAGCGAGGCGAGCACGAAGCACTTTGCCTGAAAGCAAATCATAGTGCTCGCACCCCCACTGCTGCAACGCGAGAGCAGCGTGCTCTTCCCCCTTTTTTTTTATATATATATATATATATATAGAGAAAGAAAGGAAAGGAAAGTTCTCTTTTTCAAAAAGACTTAGATTTTAACAAATTTCTAACAAAGAGTTTTGTGAAAACACACAGAGAGAAAGCTCTGAAGAAAAATGTCTGACGACACTCTGGTGACGCCTCCTATTTATAGCCTGGCCACAGGTGCGTCCAATGATCTCACCAACCGAGGCTATAAATTCCAGTCAATTTCATTGACGTGTTACACACATGTTCAGAGCAGCTCACAATAAGATTGTTTCCCCATAGCGCTTAGCAGCGCAGCATCAAAGTGAAGCTTTTTGTAAAGGGAACATCAATTTCTTTCAAGAAAAAAATTCAAAGTGTGTATATACTATATATTATATAATTTTCATAAAGTCACGTGTAATGTAATTTCTTGAGATGTTTTTCGGCAAACTACTTTTTTACTCTTACTTGAGTCATAATATTTCTCAGTATTTCTACGTGTACTCAAGTTACTTATTTCTTCAGTAGCAGTAATTTTACTTAAGTAAAAAAGAAAATCTGTAATCTTTCCACCACTGACTACAGTTATAAGGCAATGAGACTGCAAAACTTCAGCAATGGTTGGTGAATTGTGGAATATATTCCACAAAAGTTACATTGAAATGATTGGTAATGAAAAAGTTACATGAAAAAAAAATATTTGATTACTGAAGAGATTACATTGCATTTTATTTTCATTTGTTTAATTTAATATTTAGTCTATTCAGTTGAAAAAGATGTATCCATTTAAACGACAATTCACTAATACTTTTTATGATGTCTTACAAGGGATACGAGTAGAAAAAGTGCTTGTTCACACTTTTATTATTGAAAATGTGGATATGATGTTGAGTAACTTTCCCATGGGAGGTTTGAGGAATTAGAGCATGTTTCTACAGTTTAATAGATGAAACATGACTCCAATAAATAGACAATTGCGGACGATGGTTGGTCTGGAGACCCAGGTGGTGGCCACAGAGCAGGGAACTCTGTGAGAGCAAGTCAACAGGGGACTCTTGTGAGGGCAAGGCAGCTGTAGACTCCGGAGAGGTCAAGGCAGCCGGGGACTCTGACAGCAGGCATGTCTGTTGTATGTCATATGTACTGTAGAACATTCCTCACATTAAGCCACAACAAATTGCGATGAGTCTTCATGTTACAGCATTTTACCAAGACATCTTATGATAGTGGGTGACACAATGACCTGCACCGTTTGCCACAAATATACAACATATGCAAAAACTAATATAGCTAAGTATAGTCACAGTCACAGTCAAGTTTTGTGCATCATACACTTTTGCCCTGCCTAACCATATTCATTTTGTTACACTGGATGAGCTGGTAGCCACAGGTATAAATGTGTGCGTTTCAGGCCATGTGGAAAGTCTCCAAAGAGAGCAACCTTCATGCAAACATTTCATAGATAAATTGCTAGAATGAACATAGCTAGATATGTTGAAACTTTCAAGTCTCTGGATCTCCATAGAGATAAATAATGCAACAAAGCGGCGAGCAGTTGAGTGAGAGAGGCTGGCAGCCAAAGCACTGCTGGTTTTTCTTGTTTTAATGGACTTAATCTGCAAGGCTGCTCTCAGTGATGTGAAATGTACCCTGTCTTTTAGATCCTTGGTCTATCTGTGCATGCACCAATGCAAACCTGGTGACCATTGAGAATGCAATGAAATGTGAGTTCATTCAAAAATGAAAATTCTGCCACCCTCATGTTTTTCTAAACCCTTGTGACTTTCTTTTCTTTTGTGTATGTTTTTGTGAATTGTTTTATTTGGTTTACAAAACTGATCTTAATTTCAGGAAATAGAAATGTTCAATGAATGAAAACGAAAACCAGATTTTGCTGAATATAACTGAAAACGAAATCCCAATTGTTTCTGAGTGAAAACGCTATTTTAAAATGCTGGTAAACAGTTAGTCCGGCATAGCCAGACCTATGACTACAGCATTGAGCACTATAGCAGCTTTAATTGGACAACAACTGCCCAGAAGTGAAAGCCATCTAACTGACATGATGTGACCAGTAACAGTCAGTTTTATCATTACAGGTTTATGGGAGGTACAGGGTTATTGGAGATGTATCATACCATAATAAAAGATCGGGGGGGTTGGGGGTATTCTCACATATGTATATGTGAGAACCTATATACATATAATGGCGTGAGTCTCTGTGAGCGATTGCACAGAAAACATATGGGACAATAGCAGAAAATGTGTTGAGAGTCTGTAGAAGTACAGCAAAGAAAACCTAATTACAGAGAATTTCACAGACGTACTATAACAAAGTAAACAAAGCAGAAAATGCATCTCTGATCATGGATTTCCACTTTACTTTCTGATATGTGCCTTAAACAAAACTATGAATATCTTTAAATAATTTTATGTCACTAACTTGACAAACCTGGGCAAAATCTGTGATTATTTCATTCTATCAGCACAGAACCTTGTAATCACAACTCAGCTTCCAGGCGAACTGATAAAATGTTCTGTGGACACCAACTCTCGGAAGTTCCATTGAGCCAGCCAATCAGAGTTGATCGAGAAATTGTTTTCCAGTTTTGTGTGCTATTTGCATCAGACAATTAAAGAAAGGGTTGTGGGCTGTCTGTGGCATGCCATCTGAGGCTAGTTATAAGTTACCAGTAAATATTTTTTTTCTGATAATTTTTTCATGAAATCAAAGACCAAAGGGTTTATCACAGTAAATCTTCAGGATTACACATTAGCACTAGGATCACACATTTCTTTGCAGTGTTTTCATGCAGGAGAGAGACTAATTGATGGCTGTGTCTATAGTTGTATATTTTAAATATTTTGGGAATGTATTTAATATTTAGAATATATTTATTGAAAAGACAGTAATTGGGCCACTGTAGAATATGCTTGTTATGATTTTGATGCTGATCTTTTTACCTACATGGGAAAAATGTTAATCACTTATTTTGGTTGAGACAAATCACTTATTTTAGGCTTGTTTATCCAGACCAGGTTGATTGTTTCTTTTTCAAGTTCTGTTAACAATACTTTACACTGGTATATCACCCACCATTAGCACAGAGTACTGTCATTTTAAGAGAACATTATTAACCGTTCTTTTATTTCGGTCTAACCATTTGGAAAGAGGCCACGGAACAGCAGAGTCTGAATGAAAAATACCACTTCTTCTCACAACGAATTGAGAGGAAAACGTTTCATGTTTAATCCCTGCCTAATGGTATTGCTAAATATCTCATGAACTCCTATTAAACTGCCAAGGACAGCTAGGGTGAATGTAGATTTTAAGTGAATAATGACTTAAACATTGGTCTGTTTTACACCCAGAGTTATCATATGACCTGGAATATAGTGTGGAAATTATTAAGACCTTTTTTAATTACATTTTATGCTTCTTTTTTTATTTCTTTTACTTTTTCCCCCTTGAATTCTCCAGTCTGAATTGATTGTTATTGCATGGAGTGGAGCAACCAACTTATTCTTAAAAATGTATCCATTTGTGTTCTATGAAGGAAAGTCTTGAGGGTTTAAAACAACATGACATTGAGTAAATCGTGACTGAGTTTACATTTTTGGTTAAACTCTTCCTTGAAGATAGACTCTAGCATTTTCAAACAATTAATCTATGGTGTATAAAGGGTGGCAAAATCAGTTAACTGATTGAACAAAAGTTTAACCCTTGTGCATGTTTCCCAACATGAGATCTCTCCAGACCTTCCTCTTGACTTAAGTGCAATCTTCAGACCATCAAACAAAGATATCTGAAGTGTTTAGAGGCACACTTCAAAAGTTATGCCTCTCTCAGAAACTCCCTGAGGACTAAATAGACAAAATACATAATGAGGAGTTTAATGTTCATGTTACTGGACAGCAGGGTCTCTGTGAAAGTTTCACATCAGGATGGATGGAAGCAAGGTCCAAAAAATCCACACCTCTGTTTGCATCACTCAAATTCTACTCTTGCGTAGCCAGACTTTTGGAAATTGGCATGATGTCTGGTCAGTAGAGCAGTCAGTAGAGCAGTAGATAAAGTTGTCAACCAATTTTTTAAATCTGAAATCCAATTCAACCCTGAGAGCAAGTTTTCTCAAGGATACCATGTTTACTTGCTGTAAAATGTCTCAAACAAAACTCTTAATATATTTCAAAGGCTCAATGCCATGAACCTTGCAAACTTTGGCAAATCAAGCAATTTTTCCGAAGTGCTCATTGTTGCAGTCTGGAACTTTGTAAACACGATTTTGCTTCTTAGCGGACTGCCAAACACCTGTGCACCCTGATTGCCAGTAATTGTGCAAAGCAAGCTAATCAGATTGGAGCTTCATAATTTTCATAAATTCTTGCCATTTTTGTTTGCCTTGATTGTACAATGTAGGACCTGTTCTTGGATAAACATCCTTGGTCATGTGACAACATTACTATGTACCAAGGTTTCAAGGTAAGGTTTTGGGTTGGGGTCATTTTTGTCAACCATTCATTTTAGGGGTTGTTAATGGGTTAGGGCCATGTTGCTTTGACATGACTATTGTTCCAGGATTAACAAAAGATGTCAATCTAAATACATATTATATTTGGGGAAATCAAGGACTGCAGATTTTATTCATTTTGACACTAAGTCTGAGGGAACAAACGCAAACATGCCAAAACTCTGACTGGTTTGAGTTAGGAACTGAAACACTCTTCAGAAGCAATGTAGATGCTCTCAGGGGGTTTCAGACAACTTTTTCTGACATAGATCCCCACACACTGAAACAAGTGTCAAAAAGAAAGGCATAGGCGCAGACTATTTAAAGTGAAATAATATGCAAGAAATAAGCGAGAAGAGCAAGAAAGTTTGTTAGAAAAGTTTGTCACTCTGGTGTGCTTCCTAGAAAACTAACCTGTAGAAAAGACTGGGATAAACTGTCACCAATATATATTTTTCTGACCGATCTCACTGTGAATTCCACAACAGTTCTTGATAGAGTTGGAGCACTCGAGTTCGGACTCAAGTCCGAGTCATGAGTCCAATTTTAAAAAAACTCGGACTTGTCACGGACTTGCAATTTACTCTGACTTGACTCGGACTTGAGCCTTTCGGACTTTCGGAGACCAGCCGAGTCCATGGCATTTGTGATGCAATGAAAAACAAACAAACAAAAAAATAACATAGCATAGGGTGACAATACGTCCTCTTTTCCCCAGACATTTTTTCTTTTTCAGACCTGAAAAAAGGATCCGGCCGTGATTTCAAAATTGCCTCTAAATGTCCGGGATATGGCCATGTCTCCTTAATTCAAGTCATTAGACCTTTGAGCTTCTCAAAAGTTTGGGCCCAGAGTCTAATGGTGTCTTCTCTTGCACCGTGAATGCGTGCAGTGGACAATTCGAGATACACCACATCTATAAATGTGAGAACACAATATTGCTTATTAAGAGAATGCGGAGGTTTCCATCTCATTGCTACTAATTGCTTGGCAGCTGTCAAGCCAGCTAAAATCACTCGTTTCTGAATTTTGTTAAGTTGGATATCAGAGAGATCATTTAAAATAAAAACAGATGGAGACAAAGGGACCGAAACATTTAATAAAGTGGACCAATTTTCTTTAGCCATAATCCAAAAGTTAGCAACCCCAGGGCATTCCCAAATCAAGTGAAAAAAGTACCAATTTCCCCTGTATGGCAGAGGGTACAATTAGGATCAGGTTTAAGCTTCATACTATAGAGTTTACGTGGAGTCATTTAAGTCCTATGAATAAAATTAAGATGGATTTGTTGATGATCCGGATTCCTAGAATCATGCATTACCATAACCCAGATACTGTCCCAATCAAAACTGGGGAAAGGTCCGGAATATCTGTCTGCCTGGAGGAGTCTATTGTCAGAGGAGGATACATTTGTTCCAGGAAAAAAAAACATAATTTATAAACTAAACCTCTTGTTCCCTGGGTCTTACCCTACACGTTCAGTAAAGGGTGGTCTTTAAGAGGAGCCATCCAAGGGACCCATAGGCCTTCATGGCTGCCCTCAACTGCAAGTAAAAAAAGGTGGAGCTCTGTAAGTTGAATTGAATAGAAAGTTCCTCAAAGGTGTAAAGGCCTTTGTCACCCATTATATCACCCAAGGAGTGAATCCCTTTGTCGTACCACTGTCGACACTGACCAAACTTAATAGGGTGCTTACCAATGCGCAAACCATCATTATTAAAGATAGGAGAGTAGGGATTCCAATAAATGCAGATATCTCAAACTTTTTCTGCTGCTCTCCAAACTGACAGAACATGCGACACTAAATGACCAAAACAGAGTTTACACTTATTTAAAAGGATATTAGTGAATAAAACTTCATCTATATTCAGAGGAAGAACCATATTTTCCTCCAGGGGATGCCAAGAAACATACATTTTATGTATGAAAGCCCAAATTATCAAAGCCCATTGATAGGACTTAAAATTGGGAAGTGAAAGTCCACCAGCGAATCTATCTCGTTGCATCGTGGAAAGTTTTAGACGTGGCTGTTTGCCATTCCAGACATATTTGGTAATTATGCTCTGTAACCTGTCCCAAAAACGAGCAGGGGGAGGCAAGAGCAGCATAAAACTCACAAAGTTAATTTGAGGAAGCACATTCATTTTGATAATCGATACATGTGATCTAAGACAATTTGGGAGTGATGACCAATTATCCAGGTTACATAAATTTTAGTTAGGATACCTTAATAGTTAGTCATAATTATATAATGCAATGTATCACCAATCATAATACCCAAATACTTAAATTATTTGACCACTGGTATACCTGAGGGTAGTACTGTGATTCTCATTGCGTCGTTCAGTGGAAGAAGTGCTAACTTTGTCCAGTTCATTCTATATCCAGAAATCTCGCCAAAGCTGCCAAAGATAGTTAAGATATTAGGTATGAACTGCAACGGATTACCTAAATAAAGAAGGACATCATCTGCATACAACAAAATATGATGACTGGTTCCATGTATTGTGATTGGGGTTATACTTTTATCTATGCGTATTGTCTGTGCAAATGGTTCAAGCGAAAGTGCAAAAAGAAACAGGCTTAGTGGGCAAACCTGTCAAGAACCTCTGGCTATGTCAAAAAGTGAAGAACAAGTTCTACATGTCAACACTTTGGCTGTGGGGTTTGCATACAACACCTTGATCATGCGAATGTAAGAGGACCCCAGAGCCATGACCTTCAACACAGACCATAGATATGGCCATTCCAGATGATCAAAGGCTTTCATAGCATCTAGGGAAAGGACAGTGGTAGGAAGAGTCAATGCTGATGTGCCGTGTATTATATGGACTAATCTTCTAACATTATCAGATGCTAACCTAGTTCTAATGAAGCCTGTCTGGTCACAATTGACCAGCTTAGTCATGACCGGCTGAAGCCTTCGCGCAATCAATTTGGCGTAGATTTTCAGATCAGCATTTAGAAGGGACAATGGCCTAGAACTTGAACAATCATTAGGGTCCTTTTTGAGCAAAAGTGAAATAATTGCAATATTCACATCTCTAGAGAAGGACCCTTTCAACAGCAGCTTGAATCATACCAAAAATTATAAGGCCCAGACTGTCCCAGAAGGCTGTGTAGAATTCTGGGTGAATTCCAACCAATCCAGGGGATTTACCACTACACATATCAGAAGCAGCCTCCTTAAGGTCATCTAAGGTAATGGGGGTATCTAATTTTAAAGAGTATTCCTCACACAACTTGGGAAGTGGTATTTTGTTTAGAAAATTGTCACAAGCATCCTGGTTATGTGATACCTCCGAGCTATATAATTCAGCATAAAAACTGCAAAAAGTAGCATTAACCTGTGAGGGTTCATTAAGAATTACACCATATTTTAACTTAATTGCGCTGATATCTGAAAAGTGTTCACTGGACCGCAATCTAAGGGCAAGTAAATGGCTGGGTCTAGCCCCATTAAAATAGTACAACTGCCGTGTCCTATGAATTAAAAATTCAGCACGCTGCTTCATAATAGCATTTATCTCTTTTTTCACAAGATAAAATTGAAGCCTTACATCGTCATCATATCTTTGTTCCAATAGACCATCTAATGTTGAAAGTTTAGACTCTAAATCATATAATCTAGATGAACGCGCTTTCCTTATGTTGGAAGCATAACATACAGTAAAATTCCTAATAAACCCTTTAACAGCATCCTAAAGTATCCTCAGGTCATCAACTGAACCTTTATTTATATCGACAAAGTTTGTTAGTTGAGTTGAGAACTTGGTTTTGAATGCTTCATCTCGGAGAAGCATTGTGTTCAAACGCCATCTAGGGGCCCGAGCTGGATTAGAATTTAACAAAACAGAAGCAATCACTGCCTTATGGTCTGAAAATGCCACTGGCAGAAAGCTAACATTAACAATATTATGAAACAAGCCTCTAGTAGAAAAGATGACAGACGATAAATGGGTGAAGCCTTTAACATCAGGATTTAATATACGCCAAAGATCCACCACCCCGGTATCACTGATCCAGGAACGTAAAGCATCTGAAGCATATCTTTTATCAACATTTTCGGAGTGTCCCGACCTATCAACTGAATAGTCAACAACAGCATTAAAATCAGTGGCAATAATGAATTTGATGTCAGAAAGCTTCAGAAGTATCTTAGTGATCTGCTCATAAAATTATTTTCCAAAAGTATTAGGTGCATAAATTGAAACCAAGGCAACATCTCTATTTTCTATATGAACTTTCGCAACTGTTATTCTACCTTTGCTATCTGCCCAAGTATCCACCAGCTTAAAGCACAAATTATGCTGACATATAATCGCTACCCTTTTAGATTTATTTGAAGCTGGGGAGCAAGCAACAACACGGAAGAAGTGATTAGACATACGTTTGTATCGCTTTTGACCAGATGAGTCTCTTGTAAGAAGGCTATATTTATTCTTTGTTTCTGCAAAAAGTCCAAAGTAGCAACTCGTTTCACTGGGTTATTCAGGCCCCTTACCTTGAGGCTGAGAACGTTCAACTTACCACGTAGTAAGCAGGAAAATCAAACTATACATAGGAGAAAAGGATGGGGAGGAGAGGGGAACTTTAATCTCTGGTCCAAGCTTGGCTAAACTAGTATTAGAACTATACACAAACAAAAACAGAACAAGGAGAAGATTGGGTGCACCCATGAGGACAGCCTTCAACCTGATCTGCGCTGAACTTATTTCCCAGCCGTGTTGGTCTTCAAGGCGAACGGCATTCAGAAAACTTTCAGAGACCCGAAAGATGCCAAACCTTATATGGACGGTAATATGTGATCCCTTTTGTCTTTAATTTCTCGATGAGTGTTTGCTGTCTTTACAAAAGACATCTTCTTTTTTGAAAATGATCAGTGTATGTTCAAACTAATGATGGGTGGCTGGCAAAAAGAATGGGAGAGTTTTTCTAATGTATAAAACTTTATTTGCCATGAAGCTTTTGGTTTTTGATCTAAGCTAGGATATTGAGCAGGTGAATATTGAATGACTGATAGATCCTAGTTTTTCATTTTTGTTCTACACGCGGCACAAACTGTAGGTGAAATGTCAGGAGCGATATGGAGAAGTTGATCCTCGTGTTGAAGCTGGCCTTTGTGTCTGGCTGCAGTCCGAATTGTAGGGACGTCTCGATGAATCTTGATAATAACAGGGCGAGGGCGGCCATCTGTAGGTGTACCAAGCCCTTGTTGTGCACGGTCAACTGCGATAGACGGGAATGGTAACTCAGTTTTGGAATGAAAGATTCCAAAAAATTTATGGGATCACTATCCTCAACGGACTCCTTGAGGTTTAGAATTCTGATATTGTCCTGTCTGGAACGACCCTCAAGATCTGTAACCTTCTCCGTAAGTGCCGTGTTAAGTTTCTCTTGTGCAGCCAGTTTCCCTTTTAGTGGAGCGATGTCATCTTCCAAGGCGGAGATACGAGTCTCTGATTCGGCCTGGCGAGTCGCAAGAGAGTCAGTGGCCGCAGTGACCTCATCGATGCGTATGATGATACTATCCACTTTCACGTCCAACCCAGACTCCAGTTTAATGAAGGAGTCATTCAGCATCTTTTGTGTGTGCCGACCTTCTTCTGCAATGACTTCGGCAATGTGTTTAAGCACAGCTCTATGTGAAAAGTCAGGTAATGAACTCTCATGGCTAACCGCATGATTGCTGTTAACACTAGCCTTGGTTGAATCAGAACAATCTTCCGTATGCCTCGGGAATGATCCGGCTTGTTCTGTTTTGACAGCTTGGCCATGATCAATTAACAATGAAACGACTAAATAATGATTTCAGAAAGATGGGTGAAGGTAGATAACGAAAAACAGGAACGTGGTCTGGGAGAGGTGAAAAACGTGACTGATCACTCTGCCGCCATTCAAATAGAATATTTGTTTTATCAGATTCACGCTTACTACGCAGTCATTTTAACTGAAAATGTTGACTATATCGAGACAAAATCAAATTTACTACGTATCAGGGACATTTAAACTAATATGATAGATGAAATAGATCACAATGGAAACTACAACTCCATCACATAGTTGTAGCACAACCTCTGTATGTTAACTGTAAAGCTGGTACTTGTGTTTCAATGGCAAAAAAGTCAGAAAATACAATTAAGAACACAAGTGAGTGAAGAAGTCTCTATTCAACTATTATCCATAGTAAATATAGTATGAAAAGAAGCGTCAGCCCAAGGTGAGTTTGATCTTGAGTTTACGGTTACAATTTTGATTTGCATTGCACTGACTTCTAGGTTTTAATGCGGAACAAGAACCTGGGACTCTGATGCTGCTGATGCAATGTGCATTTGGTCACTCCAAAGGAGAAGGTAAACACACTTGAACTGATGCAAAATTTCTCATTGTTTCTACTCAGTTATGCCCAGATACGCGAGTACGCAATCAAATATCAGATTTAAAATATTTAGCATCAAATTCTTTCAGACCATATTAACTGAGTTATGCGATCCACATTATTATTATTTTAACTAATTTAGCGCTATACTCTTGCTGTATGTCAACAATTGTCTCAGATGTTTCTATTTTTATTTTATTAATGGTAATTTTAGGAGAAACATCTGAGACCATGTTTAAATGAAACATTTAACTTAAATGAAACATTAATGAGAAATCCATTATTGTCTTTTGCAGCTATTTTATGTAAATTCTAAACATCAAAACATTTGTATTGAAACCAGTTTATGAAAGAGCAACCTCTGAGCAGTAAAACCTTCCTCTGGGTTGGGTGCTGGCCTCCAGCATGGTATTCTGGTGTGCTTGTGTCACGTCTAGGTTTCTTACTGTAACTTTCTTGACCAGCAAATATGTCAGCTTTACCAGAAAGACTAATATTTGTTGGTAAACATATTGGCTATGCTGGTTCACCAAGTTGACCAGCATGCTGGTCTTTCCAGCAGATATGTGGATTTCACATGTATCATCCATGATTATCACTTTTCTTCCATTAATGTTATGACATCCTCAATCTCCCTCACAGTGGGCAGCCCACCAGTTCTCCATTCCTCCCCCTCACACAGAGACTAGACCAAAATAGACATGAAAAGTTTGGACAGACAGAGACAACCGTATAAAAAAAGAGAAATACTAAATAGAATTGCGTACGTTTGCATCTGCCGTGCGCATTTGTGTGAGTTCTGTATGCTCAGGGAGAGCAAGGCCTCATGATGCAGTCTTTTGTTGTGTCCTTTTGAGAGTGCTTAGAGAGACTGTCAGCTGTATATAGAGCGAGGGAGCGAGAGATGACAAAAGGAATGGAATATTATGGCAGCTGGGCCTCAAGTCTTTGAAGGCTGTTGAATCCATAAACCTGCCCTCTAAACACACTTTCCTGTCTCTGCCAGTTCTGCCCCACTGTCATTCACTGCATACAATGAGAGGATGGCACACATAAAGGCGATCCTTTAGGAATTAAAAAATAAATAATAAATAAAAATGGTAGCACTTTATTTTACATTTGTCCTTGTTATACATATTACATGTAATGACTATAGTAATAAATTATTATGCAAATTATAGTAAATTATGCATAATTACAAGCAACTAACCCTAAAGCAAACCCTAACTCTAACCGTAAACCTACAGTAAATACATGTTGTTAATTAATATTACTCAGTACATACGTGTACAATTACACTATAACAAGGACAATGCAAAATAATGTGTAACCAAAAAAAGAAAAACATTACTTTGCAATCTTCTTAACTACTGAAATGTAGAACTATGTCAATGGCATGCATATATATATATATATATATATATATATATATACAGGTGAAACTCGAAAAATTAGAATATCGTGCAAAAGTTCATTAATTTCAGTAATTCAACTTAAAAGGTGAAACTAATATATTATATAGACTCATTACAAGCAAAGTAAGATATTTCAAGCCTTTATTTGATATAATTTTTATGATTATGGCTTACAGCTTATGAAAACCCCAAATTCAGAATCTCAGACAATTAGAATATTGTGAAAAGGTTCAGTGTTGTAGGCTCAAAGTGTCACACTCTAATCAGCTAATTAATCCAAAACACCTGCAAAGGGTTCCTGAGCCTTTAAATGGTCTCTCAGTCTGGTTCAGTTGAATTCACAATCATGGGGAAGACTGCTGACCTGACAGTTGTACAGAAAACCATCATTGACACCCTCCACAAGGAGGGAAAGCCTCAAAAGGTAATTGCAAAAGAAGTTGGATGTTCTCAAAGTGCTGTATCAAAGCACATTAATAGAAAGTTAAGTGGAAGGGAAAAGTGTGGAAGAAAAAGGTGCACAAGCAGCAGGGATGACCGTAGCCTGGAGAGGATTGTCAGGAAAAGGCCATTCAAATGTGTGGGGGAGTTTCACAAGGAGTGGACTGAGGCTGGAGTTACTGCATCAAGAGCCACCACACACAGACGGGTCCTGGACATGGGCTTCAAATGTCGTATTCCTCTTGTCAAGCCGCTCCTGAACAACAAACAACGTCAGAAGCGTCTTACCTGGGCTAAAGAAAAAAAAGAACTGGTCTGTTGCTCAATGGTCCAAAGTCCTCTTTTCTGATGAGAGCAAATTTTGCATCTCATTTGGAAACCAAGGTCCCAGAATCTGGAGGAAGAATGGAGAGGCACACAATCCAAGATGCTTGAAGTCCAGTGTGAAGTTTCCACAGTCTGTGTTGGTTTGGGGAGCCATGTCATCGGCTGGTGTTGGTCCACTGTGCTTTATTAAGTCCAGAGTCAACGCAGCCGTCTACCGGGACATTTTAGAGCACTTCATGCTTCCTTCAGCAGACAAGCTTTATGGAGATGCTGACTTCATTTTCCAGCAGGACTTGGTACCTGCCCACACTGCCAAAAGTACCAAAACCTGGTTCAATGACCATGGTATTACTGTGCTTGATTGGCCAGCAAACTCGCCTGACCTGAACCCCATAGAGAATCTATGGGGCATTGCCAAGAGAAAGATGAGAGACATGAGACCAAACAATGCAGAAGAGCTGAAGGCCGCTATTGAAGCATCTTGGTCTTCCATAACACCTCAGCAGTGCCACAGGCTGATAGCATCCATGCCACGCCGCATTGAGGCAGTAATTAATGCAAAAGGGGCCCAAACCAAGTACTGAGTACATATGCATGATTATACTTTTCAGAGGGCCGACATTTCTGTATTTAAAATCCTTTTTTTTTATTGATTTCATGTAATATTCTAATTTTCTGAGATTCTGAATTTGGGGTTTTCATAAGCTGTAAGCCATAATCATAAAAATTATATCAAATAAAGGCTTGAAATATCTTACTTTGCTTGTAATGAGTCTATATAATATATTAGTTTCACCTTTTAAGTTGAATTACTGAAATTAATGAACTTTTGCACGATATTCTAATTTTTCGAGTTTCACCTGTATATATGGCCGAACGATCCTCCGCTCCCTCTCGTCATTGTCGCCACACCTCTTAGGGCCACTATTCAGCCAAGCTTACAACAGGAGTGGGCTGGAGAGAGGAGAGGCGCAATCTTATGAGCCTTGTTTAGGCAGTGGATGATGAGGCACACCTTACATGAGTGAAGCCTCAGCAACGCTGCCATTAAAACGCAGAGCGGGCCTCTCCTCGGGGATCCGGCTTCTATCTCCTTGTGTATCAGGTCCAGGAACAGAACAAAAAGGGGACAAGCCGAATTAGATGTGCACCAGAACCGCACCCCTGGCATGAGTTAAATTAGACGCTGGGGAATTGGAGCACGCGTCATGGCCGGCTGGCATGGATGAAGCAACGTACTTCTCCTCACCCTCCACGGCTCTTGGGAAGACAGACTGCCACAGCCCCTCATTTCCTGGAATTTTTCCTCATCAAATATGGCACGGCTTCCAAATCAAAGGTTATCATGGGCAAACTACGACCCACGGGCCCTAGTTTGGTCATCTCTGCACTAAAAGGTGCTTTTGTTCTTTCTTGCACAAACTGCACTTTTTGATGCACAGGAATAAAAAGTCGTTGCATTTTCTGTTAATAAAATTAATTATATTAATATATATACATATATATTATTTAAAAAGTGGTGGGGCATCAAAAAGTGGCCAACTCATGATTATCAATTAGGTTATGTTTGCCTTTTTCTTTGCAATTTAACTGGAAAAGAGTGCGAGCTGTGACATATGTAGAGCGCGTACCTGGATGCAATGGAAACTCCTTCTCAAGAACTAGAGATGTTTCTACTGCATTAGACACTTACCTGTGGTAAGTGGTAGGGACATTTCCCACCCAACCCACCTGTAAATTACACCTACAGGTGTAACAGGGTCAGTCCCCCAGATCGACCTGGGGTTTAGACTTGCTCAAGGGCACATTGCTGACAGGTCATGGTACCTTCCTTAAAGCACTGTCACATTTACCTTTACACGGGGTAAACACATGGGTGAAATAGTCATCTCAACGAGAATATGCGTGATCAGGAATTTTGCCTGATGGACTTCTGGTGGCGAAGAAATTTGCCTACATGAATTTCGCTTGTGGATCAACTTAGAATTTTGACACTTGAATTTGCAGTGCTGACCAATAGGAAGTTGCTTGGTTTGGCAATGATATCTGTATGACCAGTGTATAAAACAATTAAACATCTTATAGCATCTATTTCCTTGGTACATTTGACTTTGGCTTGCTCGCAAGTCTTTTTAAGACATTAAGACATTCATGCTTTCTTTACATCTTGAATAGTAAAATCTAATTTTAAGGAGCTTACAGTTGTGGTCATAGCTTAGATTTGGTGTTGAGGTTCAACATTACTGATTCATGCTCAGTGAGACTGGAGTATCTTGGAGACAGTATAAAAGATGCATCCTGTCATTGATCCTGCAGTCAAACTCTCATAGCGCCGAGGTACTGTACAATGAATCTGTATTCTGACTGCCTTTGAATGACACATCCTGCAGAAAAAAGAGCGAGTGTGAAACCTGTCTGAGAGTCGAAATGCTGCAGGCACTCTGCGCTCTGGGCCTGACTGATGAAAGGTGTGTGGGGGGGGGGGGTTCTGACAACACCAGAGCAGGACTGGAAAACAGTACCCAACTAGTACAACCCAACTCACTAAAGTTTATTCATTTTTATTTTTTTGGCAAACAGGATGGGCCGATGGGGAAGTCTTTACAGGAACAATGAGCCACGTCAGAGGCGGTGTTGCCTTTGGGCATTCTTGGTGCATTTTAGTCCAAACCAAAGCTGACAAAATTCTTTTGTGTATTCATTAAACAGTTGTGCTACTTTATTTAAGCACAAAACCCAGCATTTTATGCACAGACCAGCCTTAATCCAAATGAACTAGGTTATATATATGCTCCCTGATGAAAAGACCAGCTTTGCCAGGCTGCTTTATGCTGGTATGGTGTCGCACACCTCACTGAATGCAAATTGCTTTATTGTTGTCCTTCTACATCTGCTCCCTTCTCCCCCTCCCCTTTCTTACCCCGCCCTGTCCTTTGTTAGCTAAAAATCACCTCAAGCTCACCTAATGCTTGTATCAAAAATACTTTATTGTATTTACACAGCAAATCTAAATATTCATGTTTGATATCATTTAAAAGGTCTCAGTGCGACTGGGACTGTAGTTCCAATTCCATAGCAGTAAACTTTGCCATAATGAAGATATGTTTTTTAAGATAAATAATGTTTCTGTTTTGTAATGTCTCTCTTAGAGGTCCTCAATGTAAATTATTTTCAGGATGTTACCTCCTGTGTCACTGAATCAATTAATTCCCAAATTCCTTTTGTTTACCTTTTGTTAGGGGTATATGAGTAAATGTAACACATTGGTCGGGGGGATTCTGTAACCAGATTTAACCCCATGGTGTTTGTGTGTGATAAACCCACAACACCATTTTTTATTGTAATAGTCAGATATGCATCTCTTACTCTTAATGTTCTTCTATGAGCATTGGATGTTTTATATTAATGGTTTTTAAATTGATTCATTATGTAATTGGTATGATAAGTATTTACTTGACTAATAAATTGTTATTTTGATTATACTGGATTCTCTTGGAACTCATTATTACCAGTAAATTAACCGTATATTATGTTAGTCTAAATTAAGCATATATTATGTTAATGCAAGTTTATATGGCATGATAAGTTTATTACAGTGGGCCATGAATTCGCTCACTTTAAGCAAGTTTTCTATAAGTGACTAAAGTAACTATCATTTTATTATGAGCAAGCCTGATTTAATGATATCAGTAAACCCTGCAACCGCTGATTTAAGGATTGAACTGTCAACCTCGTGTTCATGAGATCTACGTACAGTACGTTCGGCCGGCAAGACTCTAAGTGACATCGACACCTATTGACAGGATAATGAGACCAACCAAGTAATCAAAAATACCAAAATATGATTATAATCTAAAAATATGACCAAAACTGATTGGAACCTTAGTCTAAATTTGAGGTCTATTAAATTGCAGTGATATTATATATTAATTACAGTCAGATTCAGTTCTTAACTAAATCAAATAGTTTTAGACGCAATACCAATGTCATGTCATAAAGACGGACATGCAGATTATTTTTCAGACCAGAGGAATGGCCTTTTAAACTGTCCCAGCTTTATATGCAGAGTGTTAAGAATATGCATTTATAGTTGACATGATGTCACAACTATAAATACATATGCAACCCCCCACCTCACAACTGCAACATATTCACTGCCCCATTTACTGCTCAATAAGCAGGCCGTCATCTACAATCCAAATGTATTCTCAATTTGGACAAGTTTGGCAAATAAACCAGTAAAAAGTGTGTCAAACAGTGCTCTTCTACAATGTACCTTTTTGAGTTTTACTAATTGACTTTAATAAGTGGTGAGGGGTATCACTTTATCAAAGTGACTCAAATGAGCATTGTCAACTGAACTGGCTTAAAACACCTATGTGGTGATGGGGGCGTGGTCGTGTGTATGTCTGCGGGAGAGAGGGAGACATTGAGTGCCGAAGCTTTTGAATGTTTGTGAAAAATGTTTGTTTATTTTTGAGAGTGAATTTTTGAGTGGAAAAAATACCTGAAAAGAGTGCATCTGCTGCACAGAAAGAGATAAATAAAAGCGTTACCTTAAGCGTGTCACTGCTCCCCGTCCGTGTTCAGATAGAACAACACCCCTAATAATGTAGCGATGTTTGGAGAGAGCCTGCCAGAGATTGCCAGTGAGCACTGCCCTCAACATATACCGGCGCACCATTATCAGCAGGTGCACTTGACACAGTGTTTAAATGCTGCATTCGTTGGCTGCATATGGTCCATACACTAGTGTTTGGAACAGAGCTAATGAGTCAGCAGCATTCAGTTTTGATATCACACCGCACATGAATTCGATTGCATGCTAAGGACCGCACATTTACGCCTCCACAGCTCCAGGCTGTACTATCGCCAATAACTGACACCCAGACATGTGTTGTGTGGGATGACAGCACCCATGTTACTCAATATCAAAACCAACATTGTATAACAACAAGCTGTTTGGGCCATTTTGAGAGCGTGGCCAGGCCAGAACACAGGTGCGTGATGAACCAGCGAAAGGTCAGACTTTTGAAAAAAATGTATGTAGCAGTTGTCATGAAAAAAGGCTGAAAACACGTGGTGTGCTTTGTGCAGTCACAGGGCTGAGCGATTATCATGCAGTAACAGGGGTAGACAGGAAAAGATCTTCTGTCAGTGCAGACAAGAATGATGAATTATGAAAGCGGAATTGAAAACCGAAAGGACCTAGAAGCACAGAAAGCATCGATGGTCATAACAGAAATATAAACAGAAAACATGTTTGATGCGTTGGTCCTGCCACAGGAAAAAAAAATAAAAAATATATATATATACATGTATATATATATATATATATATATATATATATATATATATATATATATTAAAAAGAGTTTAAGAGACCTCATAAGTTTCTCTTGATTTACTATTTAGATGTATGTGTTTGAGGTAAATTAACCCTTTTGTTTTTTCTATAAAGTACTGACAAAATTTCTCCCAAATAAAAATATTGTAATTTAGAGCTTTTATTTGAAGAAAATTACAACTGGCCAAAATAACCAGAAAATATGCAGTGTTTTCAGACCTCAAATAATGCAAAGAAAACAAGTTCATATTCATTTTTAAACAACACAATACTAATTTCTTAACTTAAGAAGATTTCAGAAATCAATATTTGGTGGAATAACCCTGATTTTCAATCACAGCTTTCATGCATCTTGGCATGCTTTCTACCAATCTTTCACATTACTATTGAGTGAATTTTATTTTTCTATCTCTCCTCTCTCACTGTTGCTCTGCCTTGCCCTTTCCCTCTCCTCTTTTCTGTCCCCCTTGTCTCCCTCCCAGGTCTCGAAGGGCCGGTAAAACAATGGCCACGGCCGTAAAGCTCAGTTTTCTCTGACAAATATGCTGAGTCAGTGTGGAAGGCCAAAACGTAGAGAAAAAGATGCATTTTCAAATGAAAACATATTATTGTGGATGTGGCCTAAGGTTGTGTGGATGGTTGTAAGGGTGTTGCTATGGAGCTGAAAAGGTATTCAAAGTGGCATTTAATGTGTTACTATGTACTGTAAAAAATAAATACAATTAAAAAAAATCATCATTATGTTACAATAACATATTTTTTCCCAAAGATTTTAACATTTTAATTCAATTTGTCACAATAATGTATCTAATTTCAACTTGAGTTTTCAGATATTCTATTCGATTTTCTTCAACAGTAAGATTCAATGTGGTCAAATTCACTTATCACTGAAGGTTGTAACTAAATATAAATTTTTTAATTTGAGTGAATTGAAATATTTACAGTGTGTGATTGCTAGGGTATTGTTGGGTGGTTGCTAGGGCATTGCTACTAACTAATTGTGAATTCTGTGAGAGTAGGTTGAATGTTCTTCATCTGAAATCAGTCTGTACTTACTGAAATTCTAATTCAATGCCCCCAGTGGCCAATGTTGGAAGTGTTGTTGAACGTATGTGCACATGTGAGCTCCAGTTACTGATTGAATTGTCCACAGAGTGCCACTAAAGCGAGTTGTAACAGGAAGGCATCATTTATTAACTCTACCCTCTAACCCAAACCCTAAAACTAACCATCCAGTGATGCAAAAAATATGTTTTGGAGCAGAAATGCAACCCTCCGAGTCACCATTATTTATGTGAATATGATTAGTACTTGGTTTCCATGGGACCTAAACTTGTCAACTGATGCTTGATTCAAAAAGGTCTGGTGGGGGATGGCGCTTGTCTTTAATTCAGCAGAATGGGTTCGATTACAGGGTACATGAACTTTTGGAAGAAACATGTCGATTTCCTGTGCATGTGATCATCTTAGATTGCTAAGTGTTTGCTTCCTGGCCTAAGTTAGAAGAGCCAATAGCATAAGCAATAAGCAATAATATTAAGAAACATCTGCAACTTTTATTTTAAAATTCCCTGTGCCTATAATATTACAAAGCTCACAGGGTGGATGGCATTTGTCAGTAATTTGTCAGAATGGGTACAATTTCATGGTACATGAACTTTTGGAAGCAACATGACAATTTCCTGTGATCATCTTGAATTGCTAGGTGATTGCTTACTGGCCCAGTTAAAAAGAGCCCAACTCAAAGTCTCTATGATTCTCTAGTATAGAAATTATTCTTATATGGCTCGAGTTACTATCTATCTATCTATTATCTATGGTATTTTTTCGCCCATTTTTCACCCACTAAGGCGTAACGTCTGATTGCTTATAATGTAATAGCACACCTCTCTTTTAAAATGATGCATGACTAGCAGTTAAATTTATGTCCAGAGCATGGGTGCCTGCAGGTTTTCATCTGAGGGTATGCACTGATATCAGACTGTTACATTTTCTCTTAACAGCTTACAGTTCATTGTGTTGCAGTTGTTTGTATCATGACAAATATATGTAGTGTGACAATAAAATATATTTTTAAATCATAATAATCATCATGATTAATTATTTTCATATATTTAATACAGGAAGTGTTTACAAGATATGTTACCACAGATTTAAAAATAGTCCTCTAATATTTACCTGAACTGCTTCAAAATTGTTTAGAATAATTTCCAGACACAATAATCAAAGTATATTTGATATTTTATTAGTGTTGCCCTTTTAATGTTAAATGGCATCCACTCAATCTGGATTCGTGGCCAATGTGTATTTTAATAATAATAATAATAATAATATGTATACTTTGCATACACTAGGGGTGTAACAGTATGAAATTTTCACAGTATGATAACCATCACAAAAAATACCACAGTATTACAGTATTATGGTATTAAGGTGTATTACTAATATTATTAACAGTTTAATATTTAGTTATACAATTAGTAAAATTTTGGCTTATAACTACTTGTAAGTATTAGAGAGCTAAGAGAGTTTATATTCTAATAAAAGAGTATATTTTCCTCTAAAAGAGTGGCACTTATGGAGAGCGTCTTTTTAAAGATGCCTTTCCATCTGTGTATAGTTCCTGGTTGCGGTCGTTACCTCTCCACCTCTGACAGCCACGGTCGCTGCCTAACGTGTCTGGGCTACAGCCACGCTGAGGCAGCATTCGTGGATGGCTCATGCCCTCACTGCAAGAGCATGACCATGGCAACATTGCAGTCGCAGCTTTCCTTCTTAAGGGGGAAAGCCACTCCAGCCGCTTCTCGCCCTGGTCCTTCTACCTACAGGTACGAGGCCGAGACGGTTAGTGCTGGGGGCGATTTGATGACCCCAGTGGGAGTGGTTCTTCCAGGTAATCCCCACAGACCTCCCATTCCTTAGTATGCTCGTTTGCCCAGGTCTAGTTCTGAGATGAGTTGGATGTCTCATTCGGGGCTTGAGAGCAGGATGAGCTCTCGATCACAGCATCGGAGAGTGGGCTGATCCAGTCGGACACAGAGAACTCGACTGAGCTCCCCCATTTGGGTGTGGTCACCCAGTCTAAGGCCGACAAGGAGCTAGCAGCCATGCTTGCCTGGGCTGCCCTGAGCATTGGGCTTGAGTGGAACCCTTCAAGGCCGCGTCCCGCCCTGGTTCCATTCTTCCCGGAGGTGCACAAGGAGCTCACAAAGTCGTGGCAGGCACCATTTACTGCCCTGACCTGACCTCTGGGGTTCTCCACATTCACTATCCTCAACAGTGGGGAGGTCAGGGGTACAAGGCGATTCCTCAAGTGGACAATGCCGCCACCTGGCGGAATCGCCTGAGACTCCTGTACAAGGCCTGTGAGTCCACGTCGTCATTGGTGGCCAAGTCTTACAGTGCTGCTGGACAGGCCGATTTCGCCCTCTGGGCAATGACGGTCACGGTGTGGGCTTTTGAGTATGCGATGTCCACCATGGTGGTCCAGGAGCGCCACACTTTGCTTAACCTGGTCGAGATGTAGGATGCCGACAAGGTACGTTTCCTTGATGCCCCCATCTCCCATGCTGGCCTGTTTGGCGACACCGTCGATTAATTTTCCCAGTCGTTCTTGGCAGTCAAGAAGCAGACAGAAGCTATCCAACACTGCCCTGGCATGGCTCAAGGTCCCACAACCGATCTGCTTTTGCTCAGGCGTATCCCTGCGGTGATGACACCGGCTCCGCTGCAGCCTGTGTCGCCTGCCTGGCCCTGGCATAGAGCTCCCTGCCGGAAGCTGATGCCCCCATCCCACGATCGGTCACCAAGAACCCTATGAAGGCTTCGGAGCACCCCTGAGATGGGCGACCCAGGGACGAGGAGACCTGCTGTAAGCTTGGAGGTGGTGGACAGACCACTCCATCCCCAGTGGAGGCCTGGGAGGAGAATCTTTTGTTTCCTTTGAATTTTATTTTGCTGCATGCCTGAGGGGCTGTGGCATTTTCAAAGAAAGAGTGGTCACACAGCCGGAGTTTACGGAGTTTAACACTGAACGTTCACTGCAGGCATGGAGCTGCAGAAGCAGTTTCCCCGCCAGCACACGGCACACCCAGCTGTGGCACACACTCATGCCCAGGTAGTTGTGATGAGGATATTCACCCTCCTCCCCCGTCGCTGACCGGTCCTATGGTGGGCACGCGGAGGGAGGTAAGTGCTTTGACCTTTCTCTCAGCACAGCCACAAGCTCGGGAGGCGAGGCTCCTTGATGTGGCAACTTCTGCTCTGCCCTGTTGCGAGGCCCCACCCACAGGTACGTCAGATGTGATTGTCCCCTACGTGCCCCTCGCTTGAAGTTTGGAGGCATGGTTAGCGCTCTCCAATCCGTCGCACTTGCTGACCAGGATGATCCGACTCAGCTACGTGATTCAGTTCGCCAGGTACCTGCCTGGGTTCAGCAGCATCAGCTTCACATCGGTGAGGGGCGAGAACGCCACTGCCCTGCTTGCGGAGATTGCGATCCTTCTGCAGAAGGATGCGATAGAGCCTGTCCCTCCAGCTAATATGAAGAAGAGGTTCTACAGCCCCTACTTCATCATGCCAAAGAAAGGTGGTGGGTTGGCCAATCTTTGACCTGCGAGTGCTGAACCGGGCCTTGTACAGACTCCCGTTCAAGATACTGATACAGAAGTGCATTCTGCCGTGCATCCAGCATTAAGATTTGTTCACTGTGGTAGACCTGAAGGACCTTTAAATCCACGTCTTGGATTTACCTCAGCACAGACCCTTTCTGCGGTTTGCCTTTGAGGGCTGGGCATATAAGTACAATGTCCTCCCCTTTGTTCTGTTAAAACAAAGTTAAACATGTTGCAGTTGTCAAAAAACATTAATCTAGCGAAAGTTCTAGCGAAAGGATGCAAAAACAAGTTCAGCTGAAGTAACCTCTCAAAGTTACCTCTCAAAAAGACAATACTCTTTTACTGTGTGAGAAACCGCTCTAAATGATTCAGTGAGGGAACGAATTGTACTGAATCGCGAATCGATTCAGACCGTTTTGTAAGCCTGTTTGGCCAATTCAATGATAAAATTGACTCAAAAGAAATACGGGACACACTTCAAGATTGATGAAATATTTTGAGAGTAAATATTTCTCATGTCAATCAGAGTGCTCATCAGGGTTGGAAGGGTTACTTTTGAAATGTATTCCATTACAGATAACAGAATACATGCTGTAAAATGTAACTTGTAACGTTTTTCGTTAGAATACTTAAGGTCAGTAAAGTATTCTAAATAATTTGGATTACTTTTCAGCACTGGTAGATTTTTTTTCACTTGTTTTGACTATAAAAACTCTGCCAGTGCATTAAGACAAAATACACAAGTTAAAAATACATTCACTGAAAACCCTAAATATCTTATACTGTGTTTTTTCTAAAACAATATAAATCAAATTGATTTTGTTTTAAGGATTTTTAGATATTACTGGAAAACAATACAAAAATTATTATCAAGAATATGTTTCTTACCCTAATATCAAAGGTCTAACAAGAAAAAAAGAAATTATGATCCAATGTGTATTTTTTTTGATAAAAAAAAATTTATCATGCCTGGTAACATGTGCATGTAAAATGCCTAGAAATAGCATTTTAGCTGAGCGTAAAGCTGGCAATTTACACAAGGTTTATTTCTATTTCTTCTGCCCCAAACTTACTTCTCTATCTGCTCATATGAATGTAGCACATCATAAGAAAGTGTTTCACTGCTGTTCAAACGCACTTTGGATCGCATCATTTATATGTATAAATCTGAAAGGATTAAATATTAAATGAAACAAATGACAATAAAATGCAAATTAATCTCTTCAGTAATCAAAATACATTTTGAATGTACTGTATTCTAAATACCAATTATTTAAATTTTAACTGTAGTGGATTACAGTTACTTATTTTTGTACTTGAAATACGTAATCCTGTTCATGTATTTCGTTACTCCCCAACCCTGGAGCTCATGATACACACAGTGTGCACAGCCGTAGGCCTACAGCTGCAGGCGCCACAGGTTCAGAGCACAGAGAGTGTGGGGTGAATTACATCAATGTTTAGTATGGTAAGTTTGGAGTTTTTTTCTAATCCCTAACATTAATTACATTAGGTTGAGCAATAATAAGTGATGCTTACCTTTGCCAAATCCATTAATGAGTGATTTGATTTAATGGCAGACTGCAGGGAGATTATGCAAAGGACAACTCACTCTGTCTGGTTAGTCAACATGATACAAGTCATAACTTGTGTTGTGCAGAAATCAATATTTGATGAAAACCAGAGTCAATGACTTGAACAGTTACAGCAATCAATATGATCACACATCTATCTGAGGAAGCTATGTCACATATTCTGTCCCCCTATTACTAGAAAGACTGAGGTTTGCCCCCACCCCTTCCTTCGACTGATAAATTGAGGTTATATTTGGTTTATATTGGAGATAGGTAGATATTGAGGCTTCATTATTGACGGCACACTTCAACATCAAAGCAAGCTGGATTTGCATGCTTTTGAAATTTCAATTTGATTTCATCCAAGTACATTGCTGCACGTTGTGTTATTTTATGAGGAATCTGAGGAATGGGAAAGAAATTCACATGTGGACCATGATTGTGAATCTACAACAAAAATGTGAAATGTGTTCAAAACACAACCTCTTTTATCATGTCTGAATTTGCTGTGTTCAACAGAACAAATGGATGTTTAATTACCCAACTGTGTGAATTCTTCAGATGAAAAATTGCTAAAACTGAAAAGTCCCCTGTCTCTACAATGTGTTTGATCTATGGTTCCTAGTTATTTTCCTTATTTAACATACTGAGTGCAATACTCTGAAATCTGAAAATTCTAGCTTGAATTTTTTTTATGATTTATTTTTGTACAAATACTATAACATAGATATTGATTTTTGCATTGTGACCTTAGGATGATTTTGAATGGAAAGTTCACCCACCAATTAAAATTCTGCTGTCATTTGCGCACACTCGGTGTTGGCGATGCTACTATCTTAACACAATATTTCAGTAGTGTGACAGTAGCTCAGCTATTTTCACAATGGTGTAGCTTTTTTTTCTAGTTACAAGCTACATTTTCTAGTGAGAAGTGTTGTAACATGACAAAACTACATTTCATGTGCCGACAGAGTAATCACGCTCAGCTTAACCATCCTCTCTCTCATGTACCACTGGGAAAAACAAATAATTTAAGTGATTAGTTTCTTTCGGATGGTTTATGTCAGTGCACTAGTTCATATAATTAATTGATTCATTTGGTCCCCACGCAGCCTTAAAGGGGCTTTGCCTTCTTTTTTGGAGCAAAGTATTTAGTTAATTGCTGCTGTTTAGGGTATTTTCTAGTTTATTAATGTAAAGTATAAATTAATGTAAATTTAGTGTTGACGCCCTATTTGTCAACCCTAATGGAAATTTACCGTGGTTTTACTTTATTAAAATTGTAGTATCCATAACTGTAGTAACCACATTTTGTTGTCGGAAATTATGGTTTTATTACAGTAATATTGTAGTTACCATGACTACAATAACCATGTTTTTTTTTTTTTTTTTTTGCCAGAAACAATGGTTTTTGATACAATTAAACATGGTTTCCTTTCAAGTCAGTCACTTCGATGCTGCGTCAGTTGCTGATGCTATGGGAAACTCCTCCCGGTAGTGATCTCTGAAGTGCTTTAAAATCACTGATGGCGCTTGATGTCCCCCCCCCCCAGAAAACTTGTGTAAATATTTGTATGAGCATAAAAATATTCAACCACTAACATGTGACTAAAAGAAATGGAATAATGTGTCCCTGAACAAAGGGGGAATCAGCATCTCAAAAGTAAATGTCAGTATCTGGTGTGGCCACCAGCTGCATTAAGTACTGCAATGCATCTCCTCCTCATGGACAGCACCAGATTTGCCAGTTCTTGCTGTGAGATGTTACCCAATTCATCCATCAAGGCTCTTGCAAGTTCCCTAACATTTCTGGGGGGAATGGCCCTAACCCTCACCCTCAGATACGACAGGTACCAGACATGCTCAATGGAATTGAGATCCAGGCTATTTGCTGGCCATGGCAGAACACTGACATTCCTGTCTTGCAGGAAATCACGCACAGAACGAACAGTATGGCTGGTGGCATTGTCATACTGGAGGGTCATGTTAGGATGAGCCTGCAAGAAGGGTACCACATGAGGGAGGAGGATGTCTACCCTGTAACACTCACCGTTGAGTTGCAATGGCAACAAGATCAGACCAATGATGCTGTGACACACCGCCCCAGACCATAATGGACCCTCCACCTCCAAATTGATCCCGCTCCAGAGTACAGGCATTGGTGTAACGCTCATTCCTTCAATGATAAACATGAGTCTGACCATCACCCCTGTTGAGACAAAACCATGACTCGTCAGTGAAGAGCACTTTTTGCGAATCCTGTCTGATCCAGTGAAGGTGGGTTTGTGCCCATAGGCGACGTTGCTGCCGGTGATGTCTGGTAAAGATCTGACTTACAACAGGCCAACAATTCCTCAGTCCAGACTCTCTCAGCCTATTGCAGACAGTCTGAGCACTGATGAAGGGATTGTGCATTCCTGGTGTAACCTGGGCAGTTTTTCTTGCCATCCTGTACCTGTCCCACAGGTGTGATATTCGGATGTACCGATCCTGTGCAGATGTTGTTACACGTGGTCTGCCATTGCGAGGACAAAAAGCTGTCCTTCCTGTCTCCCTGTAGTGCTGTCTTAGCCGTCTCACAGTACAGATATTGCAATTTATTGCCCTGGCCACATCTGCAGTCCTCATTCCTCCATGCATCATGCCTAAGGCAAGCAGATGGGCAGGGACTCTGGGCATCTTTCTTTTGGTGTTTTTCAGAGTCAGTAGAAAGGTCTCTTTAGTGTCCTAAGTTTTTATAACTGTGACCTTAATTGTTAAGTGTCTTAACGACCTTCCACAGGTGCATGTTCATTTATTGTTTATGGTTCATTGAAACTACAATGTCCTAAAAAGGGATGTTTCTTTTTTTGCTGAATTTACTTGTTACATCTGTTTTGTCAGTTCTGTGTGTGGGTGTGATTGAGCCTGTGATGTATGTATATGTATGTGCATGTTTGTAAACAATATGCAATCCCATTTTGAGACAAAAAAAAGGTGAGAGTGTGGGGATAAGGCTGAATGTAAGTAAAGTATTTTTATGAAATGTGCAAAAAATATCTGCATTATATATATCAAGTGTAAAGCCAAAATTGACCCGGGAATGCAAAAGATGTAACAATTTGATAAAAATGGTTATATCTCTTAAATAATTTCTTCTAAAAATCTGGTAAAATTAATAACGTGGTATTTCAAAATTATGATTTACCTGGTCATGACCAAAAAATTCAATAGGAGAGTTAAGATATCTTTAATGTCTCTTCAGTTTATTGATATCTGAAAATAACATTACCACCAGTGAAAGAGAATTATTCCAGATATCAAAAAATAGCATTTTACTAGTTGTAATTCAATTTGTTTTTCACTAGTCAGTTTGAGACAAGCCCTGTTGCCACATCTAGTGTAAAGCTGAACCAGAAGAGTGGAATCTGTAATAGAGATACATGTCCTCCCTTTGCTTCTATCTCTATATAATGGCCATTCTTTTTAAATTAAAAGTTCAGCAAGCACATATCCCTTCTGAACAAAACAGCTTAAACCTGCCTAAGCTGGTTTGCTAGTCTTCATTGGTCTTGGCTGATTTAGCTGGTCTCTAACTTGCAAAGCTGGTGTTCAATGGATTTTGCATTTTGGTCAGTCTCCCAGGCTAATGACAAATTCCTAAAACCCTCTAAAACAGACCAGCCTGACCCAGCTGGGAGACCTGCTAAGATCAACAAATCATTTTAGGCTGGATTTACCTTTTTTTTTATTTATTTTATGTGAGGATGGATATGGTGTTCATTTGTCCCCATACTTTTGGCCATGTAGTATACTGTGCACTGCAGAAATAGTAAGAGGAGCATGTTATTTTGCTATTCTGACTCCAAGCATAGCCTCTCTTTCTCACACACACTTTCTCTCAACCGAGCTTAACACTTTGCCCAAAAGCATTGCATCATGTTTTTGCTGAGATCTTTTGCTGAGGTCTTTAATCTGCATCTCACTTGAAACATAGACCCATTTGCAGAACTCCAGCACCCTCAGGAACTAAAGGGTTATTTGATCTCTCTCAAATAACCCCAAGCAAATTCATATGGATACTGAGTTGAACTTAAGAGCAGCTGTCTAAAGCCAAGAATGAATGTTTGAATACAAATCAGCTTCTTTTAAAAAGTCGAGACCATCACTTAGGAATTTACTTAATAAAATTGCCCATACAGCTGCTGCAATAGAATTACAGCAAAGAGGAGCCTATCTCTGTCTCGCTGTCAATATTTGGATGATTTTTGCTCAAGGGGACATGTAGTTCCCCACCTGTCGCTTACTTCGACGTTGTGTCGAAGAAGCGACACTAGGGGTCTCTCTTGAGCACCGAATATGCCTCTGATCTATGAAAAAAGGCCAATGAGAAGTTGGCAGACAGTATTTGCATAACCCACCCCTGAACATACGGGTATAAAAGTGGGGAAATACGTAGAGTTCATTCAGAAATTTTCTTCGGAGCCGATGGTTGTATTTGCAGTGAGTTGTGAGTCACACACCCATTCCTGTTCCTCTGATGCTCTCTGCTGTTGGATCTACGGCGCACTACAACGGCTTTTTCCTTCCCTGCACGGCAGTGCAGCTTGCCCCTGGGCACTTCGACAGCACAAGAGCTTAAAAGAGTATTAAAAGAGTGATATTTCTTGTAAACAAGTATTTTCCTCTATTAGAGCAATACACAGCGGCGTTGAACGTCCTTTTCTGGACGCATCTTTGTAAAGATGCCATTCCGCCCCTGTGTAGTTCCTTGATGTGGTAGAATGCTCTCTGCTTCAGACAGCCACAGGCGTTGTATCGTGTGTCTGGGCAGTGATCACACCGAGGCAGCGTTTGTGGATGGTTCATGCTCTCACTGCGAGGGCATGACCATGGCAACGTTGTGGTCGCGGCTCGCTTTCAATAGAAAGCATGCCACTCCAGCCGCCCCCCGCATTGCTCCTTCTTCCCACGGGATTGAAGACGATGCGGCTGGTGATGGAGGCGATCTGGGGATGGCAGCTGGTGCAGCTCCGCCGGGTACACCCCCTCGGACCACCCGCCCCCCAGCACGCTCAGATGGCCGATATGCTTTCCCGGGCTGCCGCCAGCGTGGACTTGGACTGGAACCCTCCTTCCTCCCTACAGCCATCGCAGTTGGATGACTGGTTCCTGGGGTCTGGGTGCCGCTCACAGCCCCCCCCCACGGTCCCATTTTTCCCGGAGGTGCATGATGAGCTGACGTCATCGTGGAGAGCACCCCTCTCCACCCGTCACAAAGACACTCAATCATCCGCTCTCACTACCCTCGACGGTGGATGGGCCAAGGGTACATGCCGATTCCCCAGGTGGATAGGGCTGTTGCGCTCCACCTGTGTCCTGGAAACCCTACCACCTAGCGGGGTCGCCCTGTGCTCCCCTCCAAGGCCTGTAGGACAACATCCTCGCTGACCGCTATAGCCTAGAGCGCCGCCGGACATGCCGCTTCCACCGGCACGCCATGGCCCTCCTGCAAGTCCACCAGGCCAAGGCACTCAAAGATCTGCACAGGGGTAGCCCTGATCCAGATGTGCTGCAGGAACTGTGCTTAGTGACAGACCTCGCCCTCAGAGCCACGGAGGTCACAGCGCAATCACTTGGGCAGGTGATGGCCATGCTCGTGGTCCAGGGACGTCATCTGTGGCTGAGCTTGGTCGAGATGCGTGAGACCAACAAGGCTCGCTTCCTCAACGCCCCTGTCTCCCAGTTTGGCCTCTTCAGCGATACCGTCGAGGACTTCACCCAGCAGTTCTCTGTGGTGAAGAAGCAGACATCTGCTCGCTGAGGGCATCCTCCTGCTCCGCCTCAACCCAGGCCCAGCTCTCAGCCCCAGCGTCGAGCACCCCGCAGGAAGCAGATGTCCCCCGTCTCACGGACCCCCTCCGGAAGGATCTTTTGTTGAATTTATTTAATTTGCCACCCCCCTACACGGGGCTGCAGTACCCACATTCTCAATAGCAGAGCTATTTCCTTTGTCTCTGGGTCACCTGGTCCGCAAATGCCGTTCTCACGGCACCCTGCTGCCAGATCTCTACAGTCCTGGCATGCTGGACGCAGACCCCCCGCCTTCAGCCCCATGACTGTTCCCCGGCCCGCCGGTTCTGATGAGTCTAGAGGAATATTTTTTTTAATATTCTCTGCCCTGTTGATCGCGCTCGCCTCCATCAAGAGGGTCGGGGATCTGCAAGCTTTCTCTGTTAGCGACACTTGCCTGGAGTTCGGTCTGGCAGACACATATGCGATCCTAAGACCATGACTGGGCTAGGTGCCCAAGGTTCCTACCACTCCCTTTAGAAACCAGGTAGTGAATCTGCAAGCGCTGCCCCGAGAGTAGGCAGACCCAGCCCCTTCGTTGCTGTGTCCAGTACGTGATTTGCGTACCTACTTGGACCACACGCAGAGCTTTAGATGTTCTGAGCAGCTCTTTGTCTGCTTTGGCAGACAGCAGAAAGGGAACGCTGTCTCAAAACAGAGGCTTTCCCACTGGGTCGGTCACACTCAGGCCGTGCCCCCCGCCCAGCGGGTCAGAGCACACTCAACAAGGAGTGTTGCATCCTTGTGGGCACTAGCCAGGGGCGCCTCTCTGGCAGACATATGTAGAGCAGCGTTTTGAGCAACACCTAATACCTTTGCGAGATTCTACAATCTCCGGGTTGAGTCAGTATCATCCCGTGTTTTCTCAGGTCTGAGCCGGTAGAACTTGGTAACAAGCTGATGGTCTGGCCAGGTGGATCGCTTGCATCTGGCGCCCTTTCCCTCAGACAAGGTAAAACTCTGCGCTTTCTCTCCCAGGAGATCCCACTCATTTGGATCCATGGATGATTCCTCCCTAGCCCTTTGGGTCTGCAGTTCAGCAGAGGAACTCGCCGACCCAATCCACTGCGGGTACTTAATCTACCCTGTACTGGAATAGATGTTCCACAGGTCAGGACTCCTACGTGGACTCCCCCTATGTGTATTGTCCGCGGTATGGTCCCCTTATGAAGTGGACCCGCGTGTCCCTTAGGCAGTCCCAGCTGCCCTCCGGTCACCGTGTTGTAGCAACTCCCCCCTCTAACGAGGTAGGATCTACCACTGCGCCATTTCCACATGCCGCCTAAAAAACCCATGTGATGTGTTCACTACTCTTACCTCCCCTTCAGAACAGGGGTGGTCTCCGCAGGGTCTTTTCCCCCTGAAAGAATAGGAAACTGAGTAAGACCCCCTTCCCTCGATGCATGTGAGGGCCCCGGCCGTTCTTGCTCTATACAGAGAAATATAAAAGAGTCCCAGCCAGGCTTAGCCCGTTCCCAGGTTGGCAAGCATCGCCTTTTTCCCCTGCCTAGGGTAACCAGAAGGATTCTGACAACTTTTTGCGGGCATTGGGGAAGGGTACATGCAGTCTGACACAGCTGGTCGCCTCTGCACGTAAAATACCTGCCCGCTCCTGTGTCAGCAGAACACGTGCACAGCTAAGCGCATGGCGTGATTTAAATTGGACCCCTAGTGTCGCTTCTTCGACACAACGTTGAAGTGAGCGACAGACGGGGAACATCTAGGTTACGTATGTAATCTCTATTCCCTGATGGAGGGAACGAGACGTTGTGTCCTCCCAGCCACATCGCTGAGCCGAGCCACTGTAGTGGTCGGACCATTTCCTGCTCCTCTGAAATTTCTGAATGAACTCGACGTATTTCCCCGCTTTTATACCCATATGTCCAGGGGCGGAGTATGCAAATACTTCTCATTGGCCTTTTTTCATAGATTAGAGTCATATTCGGCCCTCAAGAGAGACCCCCTAGTGTCGCTTCTTCGACACAACGTCTCGTTCCCTCCATCATTGAATGGAGGTTACATACGTAACATAGATGTTCTCCTGTAAACGAGAAGCAAGCTGTGTGCCTGCAGTGTATGGAGAAAGGTGCGTGTGCATCACTGCGTGTGTTTGTCAGAGTCCTGAGTCACATACACGTGACGTGGAGTGCTGATGATTACATGTCGTGACAATACACATGCGACACCACAGAAGTTTAGAATGGCATGACTGAAGGCAGACAGATTAATGCCACAGCTGTGATGTCAGTTAGAAGACCTTGGGGCTGCCTTGTCAGAGCAGACATCATGTGCTCAAGCTATACTTTTGAATATTACAGTTTTATCGATTGCTTAAACACAATAACCAGGCGTTTGAATTAAAATTTCAAAACCATAACACCATTTATCTAAAAGCACACCCATTTCCCTAAACTATAAACACCGATCCCCTGTTTTGACACATGAGTCAGATTTGTTGAACTGTCACTGCAAAACTCTACACACAAATCCCTTAATTTATTATTGCCTACACCATGTGGTCATTTAGAAAGTACTAGCATTCAATATTGTTCACTCAAGTCAGCACAGCTTGAGCACAATTAACAATTACACAAGTGGAAACACTAAGAGTCAAAATTGATCACACACCAATCTGAAACTTCAATAGATAGATAAAAGGGCCTGAGTCAGTTCATTCAGTTTTGGAACAATGGATCCAGAGAGACATGAAGGAAGAGGTAGAGGACACCGGAGAGGAGGAGGAGGAGGAAGCGCAGTAGGGAGTGGAGGAAGAGGAGGAGGAGGGAGAGGAGGAGGAGGAAGCGCAGTAGGGAGTGGAGGAAGAGGGAGAGGAGGAGGAGGAGGTGGAGAATTAGGGAGAGAGAAGAGGCGGAAGAGGAGGAGGTGGAGGACGACAAGGAAGAGGAAGGGGAAGGGCAAGGGCAAGGAGAAAAACAGTCTCAGATTAAATTCATGCCACTCTAGTTTACCATTTTCTTGTCCATGGTATGACTATGAGGGATTCTGGGGCAGAATATTTTTTGCTGTTGTTTGGTGTATTGTACTGTATAGTATATTAAGGAATACAAAATTTGCAAATGTATTCATTTACTATGGTTTTTGAGGGGGAGAACCACAAGCAACATAACTTATTACCATTTTTTGTAGTAATGTTTTGAATTTATCTAATCGGTGTGTAAGACTATGTTGTAGTGTGTGTGTTTTTGAGGGCTTGTGTGTCCTGTCTGAGGGTAGTTTGGTTGAGTGGAGAGCATTGTTTTGAACTGAAAATAGGAAGTTTGGGAAATTGGATGAGAAGTTATGGATTTGTGTTTAGAGTTTCGAGAAAGGGGGCATAATTTCAAGAAATGTGTTTAGGCAATCAAGAGCAACTGTAATGAATTAAAGGAATTGTTGGTAACACTTTCTATGAAGCCCATAGCAGCCATCACTCCAATACCTTTGTAACGACAGGCAACGAGACAGGATCTACGTGCAGCTTTTTATTAAACAAAAACAAGAAAACTAGGAATAAAGAAAACCACAGGGAACTTAGCACAAAACATACTAAATATGAAATAACAGACAAGTAAACAGGGGGAAACAAGGGCTTAAATATACTAGGGGAAACAAGGAACACCTGGGAAAACAATCTGGGAAAGGGAACCAATCAGGGGAAAACCAATGAGAAAAAGAAACTACAAAGAACTACAAAAACCAAACAGGAAACAGGAACTAAACAGGAATTTCAACATAAAAGCACAGAACAAAAGTCAACAGAATGTGACAACCTTATCCTTGAGTAATCATGCTAAACTGCTAATTTGGTACTAGAAAATCACTTGCCATTATACCAAACACAGTTGAAAGCTATTTGGTTCATTAACTGAAGCTTAACATTGTCTTTGTGTTTGTTTTTTGAGTTGCACAGTATGCAATAGACTGGCATGTCTTAAGGTCAATATTAGATAAAAAATGGCAAAAAAGTCATCAGTCAATCATTGTTTTGAGGAATGAAGGCTATACAATACTTGAAATTGTCTGAAAAAACTGGGAGATGAGATCAACAAGATTTCATACAAAGGTGTACACTACAGTCTTCAAAGACAAAGGACAACTGGCTCTAACAAGGACAGAAAGAGATGTGGAAAGCCAGATGTACAACTAAACAAGAGTATAAGTACATCAGAGTCTCTAGTTTGAGAAATAGATGCCTCACATGTCCTCAGCTGACAGCATCATTGAATTCTACCCGCTCAACACCAGTTTCTCGTACATCAGTAAAGAGAAGACTCAGGGGTTCAGCCCTTATGGGAAGAATTGCAAAGAAAAGCCACTTTTGAAACTGGTTAGAGTGGTCAAAGAAACACAGACATTGGACAACAGATAACTGGAAAAGAGTGTTATAGATCTTAACCCCATTGAGCTTTTGTGAGATCAGCTAGACTGTAAGGTGCGTGAGAAGTGCCAGACAAGACAGCCTCATCTATGGCAAGTGCTACAGGAAGTGTGGGGTGAAATGTCACTTGAGTATCTGGACAAACTGACATGCCAGGAATCTGCAAATCTGTCATTGCTGCACATGGAGGATTTTTTGATGAGAACACTTTGAAGTAGATTAAGAAGTTTTTTCAAATTGTAAGAGTAATTTTTCACATTTTTAATGTCCTGACTATACATTGTGATAGTTGAATGTCACTTTGGTGACTGAAAGTATCAATTTCTTTCCATAAGAGCAAAATCTGTACATTATTCCAAACTTTTGGCCACCAGTGTATATAATACATTATATCTTCTGGAGATAAAATTGGATTTTGTTTGTGTTATAATGCATTATACTCTATGGTATAACTATGAATAAGCAAGTATTATAATTCTGGTTACAATTATTTCTGAGATGTTATAACATAAGGTATATTATGAGACATTACTAACGAATTATAATGCCTTTACAATGCAATATAAATATGGGCTTCATAGAAAATGTTACCAAATTGTTCACCCAAAAATGAACATTCTATTGTCAGATTTGATGTCAATAACAATACATGCAAGAACCAATGACATTTAATGTTATAAAGCACCGTATGTGAATGCATTTGAATTTGAATTAGATTTAAAAACGGTTTGAACATTTTTTATTGATTTAATTTCTGTCTTTCCCTCACACAAATCTATCGTACGGCTGCATAAAACTTGGAATTTTGCTCACAAGTCAAATAAACTTTTATGACACTTTAATGGTGATTGTTTTTGTAATTTTTAGAGCTTGACAGCCCCAGTTCCCATTAATTTTCATTGTATATAGACAGAAATTTATATATTTTGCCTAATATATTCTTTGTGAGGAGATGTCTCTTGTGACGCATATTTGGGCATGTCATGCACCTGCAGTTGGCTGTAATAAAAGAGTATCACAAAGCAGTCATAATGCGCATGCGTCCAACATGTTCATATTATCTTGAAGTTAAAAGACAATACTTTGATAGGCAACACACTTGGCCAGGCACAATCCTATATGGAACACAGAAAATGTAAGTATACCCGTACCCGGGCCTTTGTGGTCTGGGCATGAGCAGCATGACTCAAATGCTGCTCTCTGCACTTGCTTAAATATTATTGAAAGCCGCAGTCAGTAAAATATGATTGGACACATGAACTCACACATTGATTAGACTTACTTCATAACGTGTCATCAATTGTGATAAGACTTGCTTGTGTCTTCATCTTTGTTATTTATTTTAGTCACTGTTACTATGGTTACACCTGTTAGTAAATACTGCTGTCAATCCCAAACCACATTCACACACTCCATGTTTAGGATTGACAACCGTATATATTAACAAGTGTGTCTCAAAATGTCCTCCTGTTCATACAACAGCTTTGGTGAATACTATCTTTTTGAACTAATAACCGAACTGTATTCTATTCTCCCGATAATCTTGAGTAACACCTGTAACCATAATGACAGTCTGAAGTAAATATCTAAGATGGTGACATCCATAACACCAGAAAGTTTTATCACAATTCCCGCTATGTTTTAGAGCACAACAGTCTGATTCCAGAAGTAAAAATCCCACAAATTTTTTTCCATAGACTAATTGATTTTCAACGATAACTTAGACACATTTAGAGACAGACATACCGTGAGCTCCGAAGTTGTTCATCAGTGGTATATGCTTCCACTGAAGCCATCAGTCTACGTTATTTCAACATAACTGTTTAAAAATTATGTCTGATAAAGTCATTTCTGGTGAACAACTGCATTACTCATGGTCCAACAGAGAAAGATCCACCAATCAGAGAACTGCAGCCAACAAAGCCACCAAAATGTGCCCAGGAGCGACCACCCACTCCCATGATGCACTCTGAATAATATTGATTGTCTCCCTTCACCCTTAAAATAAATGTTTGTATATCAGAATATTTTGCACTAACAATAAATTGTTTCTTTGCTAATAATCAACAACATAACATCAATAGTTTTATATTATTTCTATTATTATTTTTTATTTCCCATAATTCTTTTATTTGATTAAGTCATTCGCAATGCTTCATGGGATTGTAGTTCTTGCCCTATGAAAGATGGCAAGAACACAGTTTTGTACCTTTGTCTTTATGTCTGATTTTTAAATACTTTTTTGCTTCAAAACAAAGTGTGTAATGTTGTGATTCACCTCGGAGCTGGTTGGTTTGGTTCATGGCACAACTCTTTTTTTTATTTTTTATATTTATTTTAAAGGAATTTATGAAAAGCCTATGGAAAAAATACATGGGAAAAATACCGGAACACAGATGGCTGAAAAAGTGGGTGAGCACTGTTGCGCTATATTAAATAATCAAGTGCAATCAAGGCATGAGTTCATCCATCAGATCATAAATACTGGTAATCGAAAGCAGCTTTGACTGCCTTTTAAGCAATTGCAGAGCTCAGCACGGCTCTCGCCCGCAAACAACTCTGGTGGAAGATAGCTGCTGGATGACACACAGCTTATATCTCCATCCACTTAAGCTAAAGAAACCCCACATGACACACCTGAGAAACGTGTCTATGGTGCACCGTGCCTCTCACATGATATGGCGTGACAGACAACTAGTTGACCAGAACAGTTCTGTTCACACACCACGGGTTTGCTGAAAATACAGTTGTGAGACCTGAAAACGTACGGGTGTCAGTTCAGTTATATAATGTAGTTGTCACTCTCGTAAATAACAAAATTGTGTGTGAGTGTAACCGTATAAAGCACTTAAATAAAGGACGGACTGTATTCTGCAGCTGTGTGAACGTGGCCAATGCTGTACTAATGTGGAAATATAGATTTTTATATGAGTTAACTACATTAACATGAAATAACAATGAATAATACTTTATCAGCTCTTGTTAATCTTGGTTAATGTTAATTTCAACATATACAAATGCATTTTTCAAATAACAGTTTTATGTTAACATTAGTTAATGCATTACGAACTAACAATTAAATGTATTTTTTATATATTAACATTAACCAAGATTAATAAATGCAGTTAAAAAGTATTGTTCATTGTTATTTCATGATATATAACACCTTAAATAAAAACTTTTTCTTAGAAATGATGAGCCAAAGTTAGTCTCTATCCGTAAAGCAGCTTACTGCAGTCCCCCTTTGTCAGAAAGGACAGGAAAAAACTGTGTATGAGAGAGAGAGAGAGAGAGAGAGAGAGAGAGAGAGAGAGAGAGAGAGAGAGAGAGAGAGAGATGTGTTTTCAGTTTGGGTGGAGTCTCAGGAGAAGTTTCCACCTCCTGCTGTGATTGTCTAAACAAACATGGAAACTGTCACCAAACCTTTGACCCGTGCCACCCCACTCTTTGTTACTGCCAGTAACAGGCCATTAGCTCTAACTCTGCCACTGATGTCAGGTGAAGAATGTGGCCACATATCAACAAGGTGTGGAGGAAACAAGCCCAGTATAAAGTTCTGCTTTGGAGAGCAGTTTCACTATGGTTTGACCTACTGTCTGTAAAAAAGACAGAAATAACACTATTGAATCAAACCAAGTAATCAACTGAACTAACAAAACATTAAACAAATTGTGACAAGGTGATTTTAGTGAACTTATAAAGTCAGCTGTCTTCATGTACACACAGGTTTCCTAGCAGAGTAACCACATATGTAGTTCATTATATTTATTATGAACATGTTCCACTAACATCTGACAACCAGAAAGTGTTTAAATACTTTTTGCCTTCTTTTTGAACAGTATATTTATAGCTTGAAAAGTGTGCTTGTTCTGTCTATGATATTTTGTCATCAAATGCAATGAAATCCATACAATTTTTATAGTTTCTTAAGTAGCCAACAGCTTTCTGGGTTCACTGTATTAACTGAATTCACTCAAGCATGATTTTATATTCCACATATGGGATATCAGATATTGGACCGATAATGGTCATTAGCCAGAAACATGGCTAATATTGTAGTAACCATGTTTGTTTGTTTGTTGTTGTTGTTTTGGCACAAACCATAGATTTAATGCAATTAACAATGGTGTTACAACAGTAATATTGTGTAATACACATTTAACTTTGTGGTTACTATGATTTTACTACTAAAACCATGGTGAAACCATGGTTACTGTAGTAAAACCATGGTTAATTTTTGTAAATTAAGGTTAGGGTTTGGTTTAGGGGTATGTGTTGGCGTAGTGTATCTGTGGGACTCTAAATAAACACAATAAACACGCTGTAGTGAAGCCTGTATACAGAAATTATATTTGTATATAAATACAGTGTTTAAAACACATTCTACACCTGCCTTGTCATTATGAAATATACACTGGTTCTGAGAACACATTTCTTTAAATATCTACTTTGCCTCTTGCCTTAATATATTGTGATTTTATAGTGTTCTTTTTACCAGACAGTTATTGAAAAAAAGTAATAATAGTTATGGTATTGGATTTTATTTGTATTTTTTTTTTATTATTATTATTATTATTATCATTATATAAGTTTTGGACTAGGTCCAGAGGGAAAAAAAAAACTGCTAGAGAAAACAAGCATTTCTACTTTGGACTTTTAAGTCAAACCTTACAGTTACAAACTCCCTGTGTGACAACTAGCCCCGTGCTCCATTATAACTGAGGCAACCCACGGTGACAATCATCTTGAAGTTCATTCAAATCGGCTGAGAGGTAGTTTTTTTTTTTTTTTTTTTTTTTAACGTTTATTAAAGAGCCCAGCTCTATATCTACCCAGCGCACTGTTTATTTAATAAGGCATTAACGGATGGTCAGAGAGAGAGATATATAGAGAGAGGGACTAACACAAACATTCACACTCTCACACAGAACATTGAAACCACAAAAACATACACTTACATCAGCCTGAAACTCACTCCAATGGGTAACTTTACTTTGGCTGTGAATGAACTCAAAAAGAAAGCTCAAAGGGTTTCTATGCCATTAAAAGATCAATTAAAATGTATATTCCAATTCAAATTTGGCTCAAACTTTTCAAATCAATAATTGAACCAATTGCATTATACGGCAGTGAAGTGTGGGTCCACCTATAAAATTTGACTTTGTAAATTGGGAAAAACATCCCATTGAAACTCTACATTCAGAATTTTGCAAAAGAATACTCAAAGTTCAAAGAAAAACACCAAACAACAGATGCAGGGCAGAATTAGGCCAATACCCTTTCCTTTTTAACATTAAAATGGATGGAAACCATTTTATGTTCCTAAAGGCGAGTGACCCCACCACATACCATTATTAAGCCCCTCTGCCAGTTGGTGCTGAGACTGACTGACCTCACTCCTGCAGAGATCGGACAACCTCAGGACAAACTTGCAATCATTTGGACCAACCAAATTATAAACACAGAAAAAGACAAATACATCACCAATTGGACAAACACCATTAAAAATCAACACAAATTGGACTGTTATTCTGCACTAAATCGAGAGTACACCGCGGCAAACTACCTGAGCACGGTGACTGATGTAAATTTAAGAAAAGCTTTGACGATGTACAGACTCAGTGAGCACAGTCTGGCCATAGAGATGGGCCAGCGCAGACAGATGTGGGTATCCCATGAGTAGAGACTCTGCTCCCACCGCAATCTGAGAATGATGGAGTCAAAGCTGCACTTCCTCACGGAATGCCCAAAATATTAAATCATCAGAAACCACTATTATCACAAAATTAACAAAATAGTTCCTCAATTTAATAATTGCACCCCAACTGAAAAACTCCCTGAATGTGCAAACATAGCTGCAAGATTTGAAGCATCCTGCCATCTCCTGAGGGACAACCACAGCTAAGAAATGAACATTCATTAAATGTATTATTCCAAATGTAACCCCCACCCCACAAACCTCTCATTACACATGAATGTAGATAATGTTTAATTAAGTTTATATAGTTCATTGGTTAAAGTTAACTTGATACACAATTGATCAAAATAATTGTTATGATCTGTTTTTCTTTAACGATTTTTCAATGTTTTTCCTTTTATATTGCTTGCTCAAATCCTAATTCAATTGAATAGAGAGAGAGAGAGAGAGAGAGAGAGAGAGAGAGAGAGAGAGAGAGAGAGAGAGAGAGAGAGAGAGAGAGAGAGAGAGAGAGTCAATATAAAACAAGCGTGACTTGCATCAAGCTGGAGTAAGTGACGTAGATGAAGCTCAATCCATCCGCGCGCGCCGGAGTCTTTATAAATCCGTTCAGCACCACTGACTGTGTGAAGAGAGTTAAAGCGCTCACACTCGGTGTTTGACGACAGAATTGGATTTACAACCCAGCTAATCTCTTTTAATTTGCACTGATATTTCTTTTTGAGTAACCTTTATGAAAGTGACAGGGAGTTAGCCTATACGCGTTGTACGAGAGCGGCTTCAACAGTTTTGTTTTTTAAATAACATTAACAGACCGCGAGAACATAGTTAAAGTGCTCAAACTCGGTATTTATCCACAGAAAGCTTGTGACTTAAAGCCCAATTGCAGCTAATCTTTCTTTACTTTTTAAAATAACATATTCAATGTATTTTCGAAAATTACATTCATACTACGTTGAGTGTCGTTTTAAGTTTAACTAACATTAACGTCTGAAGTTCAAACGGCCGGTATGATCGCTCTCTTTGTGGCACTGTTGCTTATATTAGCGCCAGGAAGCGGGAAAGTGGCTCGCGCGAGTGCCGCGAAAGGAAACCGCTTCGTGTGCACGGCCGTGCCCACGGGCACCGACATCAACTGCCCGGTGGACACGAACAGCCGGGTCCAGAGCACCAGCCCGCAGGAGGAAGAATTGCGGAATACTATAATTCAACTGCGAGAGATCATCCTCCAACAGAAGGAAACTATAGTCAGTCAACAGGGCACTATTAAAGAGCTCAATTCCAAACTCGTGCGCTGCGAGGCTGACGCCAAGTCGCGAGGCAACGCGCGCAGGAAGGATTATAGTAAAAACACGATGGGTGACCTGCCGCGCGACCCCGCCGAGACTGTCCAGCAGATGGGCAAGACCATGCAGAGTCTGAAAGACCGCCTGGAGAACCTGGAGGTGAGCGTGTATGTGTTTGAGTGGTGCTGGATAAGAGTAATAATTGAACGCCCACTTAAGATCTGTTTATGTTGCATTGAAGAAAAAGGGAGCTCTAATGATCAACGAAATTTGCTTTAATCAAGCTCGTCAAATCCTCGTCCATGTAAGATGGTGTTGGAGGGACCTTTTTGGAAGCATTTTTGTCTTTTGAAACAAATACTAATAGTAGTCTATATATATTGCAGCGACAGCGGCTCAAAATTAGTGGTCGTCCGATATGGGGTTTGTAATGGCTGATGCTAATGCCAATACAGCAGGATATTTGCATAAAGCACTTAAAGGGATATTTCAACCCAATTATGAAAATTCTGTCCTTATTCACTCACCCTCATGTTGTTCTACACCCATATTAATTTATTTCTTCAGTGGAACACAAAAGGAGATTTAAGGCAGAATGCAGGCCTTGGTCACCATTCACTTTCATTAAATATTTTTTCCATACACTGCAATGAGAGTGAAGGGTTACTCACTCCCTTGCACAATCTAATTGTTAATTTTACAGTTCAGTCAGTTTTCACAGTCAATAGTTATACTCAGTATACTTGATTAATACATGATTTCTATTACACGTTTTGCCAGAGGGGAACTGGCTCCCCCAGCTGAGCCTGGTTTCTCCAAAGGTTTCTTTTCTCCATTAGCAAACAATTATGGGGTTTTGTGTTCCTTGCCACAGTCACCCTCGACTTGTTCACTGGGGGCCTACAGACTAATATGATTTAAGGTATGATTTTCAATGCTGTTTTTCAACATTGACATTTCTATAACAATTTCACAAATTTGATGCAGTTTCATGGCAACCCAACGGTTAGGAAACCTTGACTGAAAAAAAATGTAAGATGTACTTAATTTTTATATATTATTCTAAGTAAATCTCAATGGTATAAAACTAAGTAAAATCTACTTAACTTTATGACATAATATTGATTTGAGTGAGTACATTTCACTTAAACATTTTAGTAAATTCTGTAACTATTCCTTACAAATATGATATATGGTGCTTGAATAAACTTAGTAAAATGCAAAGGTTACACTTTATTTTACAGTTTTATTTATTACTCAAGTAATTACAGATTACTTCTAATTAACAACATGTAGTTGCTATAGGTGTAGGGTAAGGGTTTGGTTTATGGTTAGTTGCTTATAATTATGCATAACTGACTGTTAATATTATAGTCCAGGGAGTCAACAACCTTGTGAATATGTTTCTATTTTGCATTTTTGTAATTTAATCGTTTATATTTCATTACAAATTATATTATCAGCATAACTGTTTGAGTGAAAATTTTGTGCAAAACCCGATGATTTTGATATAATCATGGTCCTGCATGTGAATTTTCACAGAGCATCTTGTGAAAGCGCTTTCATGATTGAAAATCTGTCCTTTTGAACACAATTAGTTAACACAGGTAATGTCACAAATTAGCTCCAGCAAGTCAGTAAATGGCACTGCTCTGTTTACACACACTCGCGGCTATTTTTAGCCTTCACAAAGTGTCCAATATTTGAGCGCTACTCACAAACATCTCAGATGTAGATGCTCAATAGTTCAGTTCACTTATAATATGTATTTAGAACATTTGACCAGAATTTGAATAAGAAGTGAATTAAACTACTGTGAACTTTTTTACAAACATATTGAAAGTCAACACTTACAAGACTTCCTGGAGAGTTTTTTCAAAATTAAAGTGTGAGGGTTTAAAAGATAAAGGTGCACGATTGAGATATATTACTATATATTACTATTATAATATATTATTATTATTATTATTATTATTTGTTTACAATTTATAACAATATTTAAGTTGAATGGGTTCCAAAAAAATAACTCTGTGAATGAAAAGTGAGCTGATATATTACAACTAAATTGAACAAAAAAGAGATCTGAATTCTTTAAACTCCAGATACAAGCTGAAAAAATGTTGCATAAAATTGTTTTCTACTGATGACTTATACTGGAATTACTGTTAAATTTTCTGCTACATTATTCAGTATATCAATTAATAATAAAGTGTTTTTTAATAAGCTAAATATTTATATTGAAATAATGTGTAGTTAGAGGTTTGTGTTTCTTTACATATTAAAGAACACTCCCAATTAGTTCCATACAATATTGTAAAGATTTTTCTAAACCGATTATGCAAAAAAACACTGGTATCGGATCGGGATCAGTATCGACTGATACTGAGATTTCCGATATCTGAATCAGATAGGAAGAGAAAAAGTGGTATTGCTGCATCCCTACTCATGATGTGTGAATGGCTTGCAAGCACTGTACGAGTCTGTTGGGTATACTGCAGTCTCGTCATATTTTAACTTTTTGCTTAGTCTCCCATTCAGCTCATAAAAACATGCTGCGTGATCATCAGGAAGGTTTACATCAAGATGCCGATTGGAATGCAGGTGTGGCATTTCATATAAATAAAATAGTCTACTCATCTCTCGCCGTAGCTGGCGTGCCATTGATAACCCCTCCGTGTGCCAATGCTGGCACACATGCCATAGGTTTCCGACCCCTGCTATAGTCAATACATGAAATATGTGTAACAATTATACTGTAAAATAAATTGTCATCAGTTTAAATAAACATCTAATTAGAAAATCTTACGTTTTGAATTTTCCTTACAAACATGTTTAATCATGTACCACATGACATACGAAAACTTCCCGCAGGGAAGTTTAATGCAAGCTTTATAGTTTATTAGACAATATCACCATGATTTAATTGCGACAGAAACAAGATCAAGACATCAACACGATGACGGTGACGATCAACAGATAATAATTTAGAGTTGAAAATGAACTTAAGACTGCACAAAATGAGAAGTTACCAAAATTAAATATTAAAATAAACTGTGAAACTTTGCAAGCTCATTAATTACACAAACCCAGTGCATGCTGGGAACACCAGCTTCAAAAAGTTAAAGGCATAGTTCACCCAAAAATTTATATTCTCTCATCATTTACCCTCATGCCATTCCAGATGTGTGTGACTTTCTTTCTTCTGCTGAACACAAAGGAAGATTTTTAATAGAATATCTCAGCTCTGTAGGTCCATAATATGCAAGTGAATGGTGATCAGAACCAAAAATCACATAAAGCAAACATAAAAGTAATCCATATGACTCCAGTGGTTTAATATATGTCTTCTGATGTGATCCAATCACTTTGGGTGAGAAACAGATCAATATTTACTGTAAATCCTTTTTTATACAGTAAATCTCCACTTTCAATTTCAGGTGTATAAATATTGATCTGTTTCTTGCTGGCAACAAAACGGACCGGCTCGGAATCAGAAAGACGTGAGACTGACCTGCCGGTCACCGGTCCAGGCCGAGTATGCGGAAAACCGGCTGATTCCAGTCCCTGGCCGGTCGATCGGTGCATCTCTACTACTTACTGTATTTACCAGTAAAATTTACTAAAATTAGCAACTAAATATGAAAAGGTTTTCTACTTCTATGATAAATACATGATGACACTTTGTAAAAATATCAAACAATAATAAATAATGATTACTTATAAGCTAAAGCATTAATTTTTACGTTTAAATGTAGAAGTTCACACTTAAACTAATTTATTCAAAGTAGACTTAATCTACATTACAAGTTCTTAATCTTTTCTGCTATATTTACTACACCACAAAATATTTTTTTTCAGTGTTGCTGTAATTTACAGGTATTAACTATAACAGCATAAGCTATTAGCAAGTTGAAGCAGATACATGTTTTGCCTCTCTCATCCTGCAGCAGCAGTTGCGTGCCAACACATCCAGTGGACCTTTTCCCAATGACTTGAAAGACCTGCTGAAGCACCGTCTGAGTGACCTGGAGGGCCAGCTGCTGACCAGGGTGGCTGAACTTGAGGAGGAAAAGAGTCAGCTGTACAACGAGACAGCTGCTCATCGCCAACGCACAGAGAACACCCTCAAAATGTTGCTGGACAGGATCACCGAGCTGGAGAAAAGTATGGCACGTCTCAGAGATGAATTATTCAAACAGTCCTTTAAGTCGTATCTTAATGTTTCTTAGAGTCATAACAAATGAGATAGAATTTATAACTTTTTTTACTTATGTGGTTACTTCTCATATGAAAAGTACTGTAATCTATTTACTTTTTAGTCAAAGAAGTAGTGTAATGCATTACATTTTAAATTATTTTAATCAGATGAATACAGTTACTGACTTTCAATTCATTTAATTACTTTTAAGTACAGTATAGAGTTATGCTTATTTCTAATATATTATTAATGTAGAATACATGAATTATAGTCCTGTAACATGTCATTGTGAAGGTGCTGAGTGTGTGACTTGTGTGTAACAATGAACAAGGAAGAAATATAGACATAATTTTTATTTGTTGAGTGGAAAAGTGTTTTAGAATGTAATTTTATAGTAAAGTAATTAGTAATGTGATTACTTTTTCAATTACGTAATTACTAATATAATCTGATTACAATTTTAGATAAATAATTAGTGATTTATAGTGGATTACTATGTTGGTCCCTAACCAGTTAGTACTAATTGTTATGTTAAAAATGTTGTAGGATGAAACAACTCTAACACTGGCAGGATTTTTCGGCTGCAACTGTAGCTAGTGGAAAAATGTCTGCATGTAAATTAACTTGCTATTTACAGTAATTTGTTTGCCTTCCACTGCTTCCTTTGGCCTTTTTGGATGTGGGATTTATAAAGGCCCCATCTGTTAGCATTGGATGGACACTCCCAACCCCCTGTTTTCAGAATTCAGGGCAGCTCAAGCACGATACAGAGCTCTGAGCACCAGAACCAACAGGCACAGGAACAGTTTTTTCCCTCAGGCTATCCATCTCACGAACAGTTAAAACTGCCCCATTGAGCAATAATTATGTGCAATTCACAGTCTAGTCTTTTTATATTTATCCAACACAACCAACCTTTTCTGCCATTACATTCCCTTGCTTCTGTATATAACAGATTTGTATTTACTCATACATATATATGCATATACTTTATATTTATATGTGTATATATATATATATATATATATATATATATATATATATATATATATATATATATATATTCTATATATACTTTATGTTCTATCCAATTTTTATTCTATTTCTATTTATTTGTTTTTTTTAATTATTATTATTATCTCTGTCTTGTTGCTCTATTGTATTGTTGTACACTGGAAGCTCCTGTCACCAAGACAAATTCTGTGTATGTGTAAGCATTCCTGACAATAAAGCTGATTCTGGTTCTGAAACCACATTTGCATAGACCAGCAAATTATGAACGACTATCAACATCTACATCATCATTTCACCTTACATGGCCCCAGCACATAATTTCATATTAGATTAATTATATGAGCCAGTGTGGATCATTCAGTTCATTAACTGTACCTGAAAGCATTAAACATATTCAATTTGGTAAGATCAAATTAACAAAATTTTATATCTATCCTTCAATGCAAACCTCTCTCTCTCTTCAAAGGTAATAGTGCATTTAAATCACCAGAGGACTTTAAGGTGTCTCTGCCTCTGCGCACCAACTACCTGTATGGCCGCATAAAGAAGAGTTTGCCAGAGATGTACGCCTTCACTGTGTGTATGTGGCTTAAGTCAAGTGCCAGCCCTGGAATCGGAACCCCATTCTCTTATGGTGTCCCAGGACAGGCCAATGAGATTGTGCTGATAGAGTGGGGAAACAACCCCATAGAGCTTCTTGTCAATGATAAGGTGAGCCATTTATAAACTTTTTTATGATTGTTTAGGGAAGACCTTTATGTGTTGTGGCCAAGATTTGAAAAATATGGCATCATAGCTGTAGAACTATAAAGTCTTAATCAAAATCAAAAAGAGAATGAACAAGCACCAAAACATTATAAAACTACATTTCAGGGTTTACACATAACGCACAAACAACACATTTCATCAGAATATATTAAACTGTTCATCACAAGCATAACTAACACTCAGCACCATAAACTATCAAAGAGTCATTAATGAAACCGTTTACTTAGGTTTTGATCAGGTCCAGGTGTTTTTAACTGTCCCCATTCTTCAATAACTACCTTTGCAAAGCTTAAATTGTATTATGACTGGTTCACAAGCAGTCAATGCTGAAATAAGCTGATGACACATCCACATGATGCACACACATAGTCCAAAGAGCAGTGTGAACTAGACACACAAACATACAGCATCACATCGCTGGAAAGAATCTAAATGGTCAAAGATGTCTATCTAGCACATGTTTTCATACACCAAAAATTACACAAACCAACGCACAGATGGGCGAAAGTACGTCCATGAAGCGTTTGTGCTAAAAACTACGAGGCAGAGCAGCTGATGAAACTGAATTGCTTCTTTATTTCAGAGATTTAACTTGACACAGTGTCTTTTAAAAGTGGACTGAGATATGTATCAAGTGGTCAAAAATGTCTGATTGTCTAGCGCATGACTATATACAAAAATAATCCAGAATAGTCCAGATGGGTCCCCTTTGGTGTTCAGGAATAGTGAGGCCACAGTAGGCCTATGTCCTTCTGTCTCTCTCTCTCTCGGAGTACAATCTTGATGTTTTTTTCACTGTAGAGGTGGTCGTGAATTAATGTACCCCTAGTGACATAGGGTAGTCATGGAAGTAGAGAACAAGGTGTTTTTGATGTTTCAATAAATGCTTCTATTGCATGGGGAATTAAGTTTTGAGTTCTGACATTTACAGAATGTTTTTATAGTAGAAAGACCTCTAGACCTTATATGCCAAAATATCAAGGACAATTTGATTCCTCATGACAAGAGCCTTTAAATAAGTCAATACATCAAAATAATTGAAATGTACAGCGCCCCTAAGAGGACAGGCAGGCAATATTTTCTAAAATAGTTTTGCGTGCCTTGCAATACCATAGGAAGTGTTCCCTTGCATGCACTACCAAAAACTAAGACAAACCATGTTTTTTTTTTTATTTTATTATTTGTATTTTAAAGTCTGCCATGTACCTCTAAAAGCTGTTTTTGTCTGAGAATGAGCTTTAGACACACGCACAATAAACACATAATAAGTTTTTAACATATGCTGTGATAAACATGATGCAAAGAATGCGTGGGATACACTTTTAATATAAATGAGGCTGATGATATTGAAAGACTCTTGATGATATCAAAGTTTACCATTAAAGGAAGCATAAATTAATTAAATATGTCCTTTGTGGTTCTAAATTGAGATTATGAAACTGAGCTGCTTTTCTTTGGGGAAAATAAGCCTCCAATATCTCATCTGTAAATGAGGTTAGCGTGTCTCAGTAGCCATGGATGCTGCATCTCTGGATCTTTGCGGAGGAGATCGTGAGGTATTGCCATCTCTGACTTTTTTGTGGAGTGTAACCTGAGGGCTTTTAGAGAGTAAGAGTTTGAGGGAGAGATGGTAACAGAGCGAATGAGCTCAGCTGGCCTTCTAATTCCCCTGATACCTCACTCAGGATGTGTCAGTTTGGCATTGTGCTTATTGAGAGAGGGATCTTGCCCTGCAGCCCTGCACAGCATGCATTATACATGTACAGCATGTGCGTATATCTGTGTGTGTGTACGTCAAACAGGAAAGAACCAGAAATTCACAAAATATGAGAGATTCTGCCATGCTGAATGTGATTACCTGTCGAGTGTTTTTTCGGTGCTTTTTTCCACTCTAGTGCATAATTCATTACTTCTATCTGAATGTTGTTGTTTTTAATACTTTTTGCATCAAAGATATGCTCTTAATGTGCAACATCTGTCAAACTTAATGCATGTTATATACAAAAAGTAAATAAGTGTCTAGCTTTGTGATTTAGCATGTAAATTATTTTAAAGCATGTGGAGCTTGACTACTCAACTTTGAAATGCTCAGGGGGCTCAAAGCTGGATTACTGTAAGCTTGAGGACCACACTTTTAATTTGTATAATAATTCTTATATAATATACAGTATATGTACTGTATATATGTATATTGCCTATACATTAGGGGTGTAACAGTTACATTTTCTCATGGTTTGGTTTACATTTTTCAAAGAGCCAATTTCTACCACATTCATTGCAATAAAGAAAACAGATGATCAGTTCTGTTGTCACTGCCAAAGACAATGTCAAGAAATAATAAGCACCAAGAGTGTGTAACATCACATACACTAAAGATCCAAAGGCAAGCCAATATTAACTCAAAAACTGCTACAGTGAGAATCATCAAGATTATATTACCTTCTTCAGTGTTTTATGGTGAAGTAACAGATCACTAATAAACATTTGCGTGCAGGCATCTCAGTGATGTTATTGCAGGATAAACTTTTCTGTTATGTTTTTCTGTTCTATTTTTCTGTTATGACTGTTATTGTGATGAGCAAATACTGTATCTCTGATGAGCTATTAAAATGGGTTTGACAGATTCACACTGAGATGACTCTCAAGTGAGATTGAGAGCATGCATTCTTGATTGACAGACAGTGTGTGTGTGAACATATTGTTTCTTTGAACGCGTGTGCTGATGGACCGCCACTCTCGTGTTACATAAGCTATGCACAGATATTCTTTTTTGTTTATTTCATTTGTTAAATCCTTCTGAAGTTTATTTCCCTCTCTAACTGTGCTGTGAATCAGCAATACAGAGAACAACCATAAATACTCTTGAAAATGGACACCTCACAATTCATACACATTTGAAGGGCTATTGATAAATATATTTTCCATCATGAAATCACATGTTGAGCATTTCTCCATTATTTTAGTGTTTTAGTTATTACTTTAGATGTGTTAGCAACTCATAATGTAATAACAAAACATTATATAATAACTTCAAATAATGCAATAAGTTAATTGTAATAATTGTTCATAATGGAATAATTTTCTCCAAACCTATTAATTTTTTCTTTATGTAAGAGCACATAATATAAAAAAGTTTTTTTGTTTTGTTTTTTGAAAATTTAATAGGTTATTACAATATGAGAAATGTCATGGTTACTGTTGTAACCTCCATTCCCTGAGGGAGGGAACGAGACGTTGTGTCGAATGAAGTGACACAGGGGTCTTCCTTGGGAGCCTCGCGTACCTCTGAACTTGGGAAAAGGCCAATGTGAAATTGGCAGACAGAATTTGCATGTCCCAACCCCGGACATACGGTATAACGGGAAGTGGGTGTGCATCTGTCAGTCAGGTTTTTGCACTAAGGAGCCGAGAATAATGCATAGACTTTTACAGTGGTAGGTCTAGTGCTGTGGCTGGAGGGACTTTACGTCTCATTCCCTCCCTCAGGGAACGGAGGTTACAACAAAACCATGACTTTCCCCTTCTGTCACTCACTCGACATTGTGTCAGTTGAAGTGACACAAGGGTCCCATTCAAAAACGCCACGCACTAGTCCGTGTTACGTGAACTGTTGAGACAGGTGCAAGCCGGCTGCTGCATGCTAGAGGCAGCTGTATTGGCTGCACGTAACCCTCCCCAACGCCCCCAAAAGAGATGTCATATACAGACCTTAGGTTCCCAGCACCCCTGAGGGGGGAACAGGTGCAACATGACTAACATGGGAGCAAGCCCGGCAGCCCCGGCCTTTTCTCTCTCTATCTCTCTCGCATAGAGGGTGAAGCGGCTGGGGCTATCTTAGCACTATGAAATGCATCGGGTAAGGTGGTCTTTGCTGGTTCTATTCTTTCAGGGGGAAAAGACCCTGTGGAGGCCACATCCTGCCCAGACTAGGGGGAGGTAACATGTGGCAAATACACCATGAGGGTTGTGAAGCCGTACGTGGGAGCGGCGCGGTGGTAGGTCCTGCCTAATGAGGGAGGAGCTCTACAAGCACGGCGACCAGGGCAGTGGGACAGCCCAAGGGAGACGCAGGTCGGCCGACAGGGGGACCGTTACGCGGAAAATAAATCACGGGGAGTTGCCTGAAGAGGGAATTAAACCCGTGGACAACTACCACATTACAGAGCACCTGTGGCTCGTAGTGGGTCTGGATGCACATTGCTCCACTAAATTTGCGGGACAGAAGGCTAGGGAGGAGAACATCCAGGAAGCGACGCTTAGTGACTAACCTGGGAGAGAAGGCGCACTGGATCAACTCTGTGAAGGGCGCTGTGTGCAAGCGGAACACCCGCTTGAGCTGTTCCGCATTACCGAGTTCCACTGGCTCGGACCTGACAAAACACGGGACAAGACCAACTCCACGCTGAGATTGTAAAATCTCGCAAAGGTATTGGGTGTTGCCCAGCCCGCTGCTCTACCGATGTCTGCTAGAGAGGTGCCGTTGACCAGTGCCCACGACCACGAGGATGCCACACTTCTCGTCGAGTGTGCTCGAACCCGCAAGGGGGCATCTGGAAGGCCAAGGAAATGGCGTCGACGACCCAGTGGGCAGCCTCAGTTTGGAGACGGTGTTCCTTTTTCGCCATCTGCCGAAGCAGACAAAGAGCTGCTCAGAACATCTAGTGCACTGCGTGCGGTCCAAATATATACGCAAAGCACATACCGAACACAGCAACAAGAAGGCTGGGTCTGCCTCCTCCCGGGGCAGCTTGCAGGTTCACGACCTGGTCCCTGAATGGGGTCGTAGAAACCTTGGGCACGTAGCCCAGTCGCGGCCTCAGGATAACGTGAGTATTAGCCAGACCAAACTTCAGGCAGGTGTTGCTGACAGAGAACGCTTGCAGGTCCCCAACCCTCTTGATGGAGGCTAACGCTATCAGGAGGGCCATCTTCAAGGAGAGGGCCTTGAGCTCAACTGAGTCAAGAGGCTCGAAGGGGGGGGGGGGGCTCGAAGGGGGGGTCTCTGAAGGCCCGAGAGGATCACTGAGAGACCCCAGGAGGGGAACAGGCTAGGCCGGGGAGAGTTCAGTCTCCGGGCACCTCTAAGGAACCTGATAATCAAGTCGTGCTTACCCAAGGACTTACCATCTACTGCGCCGTGGTGGGCCATGATGGCGGCTACATACACCTTCAATGTGGAGGGGGAGAGCCTCCCCCCAGCCTCTCCTGTAGGAATGAAAGCACTGACGGAATTGCGCATCTCTGCGGGTCTTCAGCTCGGAAAGAACACCGTCTTCAGGGAGAGGGCCTTGAGCTCAACTGAGTCACGCGGCTTGAAGGGGAGGGGTCACTGAAGGCCCGAGAGGACCACTGAGAGACCCCAGGAGGAGAACAGTCTTGGCCGGGGAGGGTTCAGTCTCTGGGCACCTCTAAGGAACCTGTTAATCAAGCTCTGGATCGGTTGATCGTGTCTACGACTGCAGGTGGTAGGTTACTCAGATCTTCAACATCCCGTCCAGGGGCCAGACATGGAGGTTCCAGAGGTCTGGGCACGGGTGCCAGAGGGTGCCCCGTCCCTGAGAAAAGAGGTCCTTCCTCAGGGGGATTTGCCAGGGAGGTGCTGTCGCGAGGAGCATAAGATCAGATAACCAGCTCGACCACCTGCGGGTGGAACCTCCACTCTCTGCTGGGCGAAACATGTCGCAACAGCGTGTCCATCTTGTTGGACGTGCCAGGGATATGAGTGCCGTGCAGCAACCTGAGTCGCTTCTGACTCCAAAGGAGGAGATGGCGGGCGAGTTGACATATGACAAGAGTGCACGCCACCTTGACGATTTATGTACGCTACCGTCAATATAGCCAGCAACTCTAGGCAGTTGATGTGTCAACGCAGCCAGGGCCTTGTCCAGGAGCCAGCGGCAGCATGCCCATGGCACACGGCACCCCAACCCTGTTGAGAGGCATCTGTGGTGACCACGACACGTCTGGATACCTGCTGCAGGGGGACTCTGGTCTGCAGAAAACAGGTCTGTCCAAGGGTTGAAAGTCTGACGGCAGGAGGGGGTGATTATCACACATGCCGTGGCGCCATGCCCATCTCGGGACTCCAGTCTGTAGCCAGTGCTAAAGCGGCCTCATATGCATCAACCCGAGTGCCGCGACAATGACTGAGGATGCCATATGCCCCAGGAGACTCTGGAAGTTTTAGAGAAACCGCTGTGCCGGGCCTGAAGAGAGCGAGGCACCTGAGCACTGAATGCACGCGATCGTTGGTGAGGCGCGCTGTCATTGAGACTGAGTCTAACTCCATGCCGAGAAAAGAGATGCTCTGAACCGGGGCGAGCTTGCTCTTTTTACAGTTGACCTGAAGCCCTATACGGCTGAGGTGCCTGAGCACCTGGTCCCTGTGAGAGCATAGTAACTCTCGAGAGTGAGCCTGGATGAGCCAGTCGTCGATGTAGTTAAGTATGTGGATGCCCACTTCCTGTAGCGGGGCAAGGGCTGCCTCTGTAACCTTGGTAAAGACATGTGGGGACATGGACAGGCCGAAGGGGAGGACCTAGTACTGATACGCCTGGCCATCGACCTGTAGGAAGGGTCGGTGTCGAGGCAAGATGGAGACGTGGAAGTACGCATCCTTCAGGTCTACTGCCTCAAACCAATCTAGCTGTCGAACGCAGGTTGGAATCTGTTTCTGCGTGAACATTTTGAACTTGAGTTTGTGTAAGACCCGGTTGAGAACTCGAAGTCCAAGATAGGTCACAACCTGGCACCCTTTTTTTGGTACAATGAAGTAAGGGCTGTAGGAACCCTTCTTCATCTCGGCTGGAGGGTTGGGCTCTATCGCGTCCTTGAGAAGCAGAGTCGTGATCTCTGCCCGTAAAGCGTTGGCTTTCTCGTCGTGTACAGAGGTGGAGCGAATACCCGTGAAACAAGGCGGGAGCTGGGCGAACTGAATCGCGTAGCCGAGTCGGATGGTCCTGGCCAACCAGCGCGACGGGTTGAACAGCGAACAATAAACATCTAATCTCCGTGAGAGGGGTGCTAGAGGGACGATCACTTTTGACGTACCGGGCGGGGCTTCGCGGAGGAGGGGAGCAGGTAATAGCGCGTCGGGAGGCAGAAGAGCATCCCGAGGCTTGGGTGCTGAGAAAAGTCTCAAAGCACTTACCTCTCTCCGCACACCTGGCAGGGGGCGGGTTAGAGACTGAGGAAGAGGTCCTGGAAAGGCATCTTCGTAACTCGTCAGCGCTGGCCTGCTGGGGCTGAGCAGTCGTGGGTCCTGAGGCGAGGAAGCTGCGTCCGGGGAAGCCGGGAATGTAGAGTTTTGGAGCCGGAGTGCCGTGAGAACAGCGCCCAACGGCTGGGTTACCCAGGGAGTGAGGAAATCGCTCTCTTATTGAGTGTGGGTACCACAGCCTGAAGGCAGTGTGGCGAATGAAACAAGGATTCTCCTCCCGGCCCTCCACCGGGGGATGGAGTGGTCTTGGTACCAGCTCTGGAGCGAACGTCTGACTGCCTGGGTCGCCTGTCTCAGGAGCGCTTCGGAGCTTTTCTTGTTCTGAAAGGGGTCCTGGAGATGGGGGGGCATTTGCCGCCTGCAAGGTGCTCGACACTGGGGCTGTGAGGGGGGGACGGAAGTTTCCAGTCCAGCCTCGTGCTCGCGCATCAGACTGCTATGACACTCCCCGATGCAGCGGTGATGTCATAATCCAGGCTCAAGGGAGAATGGCAGCTGGCTGCGAGGCGAGCCGCACTCATCCCGTGCTCGGACGGAAGCAAACAAGCGTGCCGGGGACGGGGGGTTCGTGGGGATTTACCTGGCGAAACCGAGCCCGTCGTCATCCCCAAATTGCCTTCATTGCCAGCCGGGTCTTCCTCAATCCCGTGAGAAGAAGGAGCGATGCGTGGGGCGGCTGAAGTGGCTTTCTCTCGTGAGGAAAGAAAGCCGTGACTGCAGCGTTGCCATGGCTATGTTCTCGCACTGAGAACATAAACCATTCAGAAAATGCTGCCTGCATGTGATCACAGCCTAGGCACGCGAGGCAGCTTTTATGACCGTCAGAACTGGAGAGAAATCGACCACATCCAGGAACTACACACAGGCGGAAAGACATCTTTAAAAAGACGTATCCTGAAAAGGACGTTGAACACCTGCTGTGTATTGTTCTTTTATGAGTGAAAGCTCAAACTCTTTTAGAGAAACAAACTCTTTCAGGAGGGGAAAACACTTTTTGAGGCAGTGAAAGCGCTGTCGAAGCACCCAGGGGCGTGGACTGCACAGCATGCAGAGAGAGAGAGAACGCCAGCGGAAATGCGCCATAAGTTCCAACAGCAGTGCTTCTTGCCAGTAGAGGTGAGTGGAACAATGGTGAACTCAGCTTGCTGTTGCACAGCTGCTCGGCTCCAATGAAAAAATCTGACTGACAGATGCATGTCCGCTTCCCTTTATAACCGTATGTCCGGAGGCGGGACGTGCAAATTCTGTCTGCCAATGTCACATTGGCCTTTTCTCAAGTTCAGAGGTACGCAAGGCTCCCAAGGAAGACCTCTTGTGTCACTTCATTCGACACATCATTGAGTGAGTGACAGAAGGGTAATGTATTACATTATGAACTCAATTTTGTCATATTGTAAAAAATGTAAAAACAAAACAACAGTATCCTTTTTAAATAAAAAACAACAACATTGTTATTCCTTTACAAAAGTAAAATTGTATCTAAATCTAGTCCTAAATAGAAATAGCTGTTCAAATGGTAGCACGGAGCGCAAATGAACCACTCATTTTCTGCACTTTAATACAAGTTATAACACAAAATAAAACATGAATGAACATAGGAGTGCATGTTGAAAGATTCAGTAGAACTTACATAAATTTTATTGTCTCTCGTGTAATTGCCCAATCTGTTTCAACCCCGGGAAGATGTCAGTAAATAATGATGTGGTGGGGGCACGAATTTTCTGGCTTTTAAGGAGGCCGTCTCCCATACTTAGTGGTATCTTAGTCGTTTGACCAGCAACCAACCAAATGCCATCTATACTAATTAATTCGCAGTATTCATACATAACCGCCTAGTCTGCGCTTAAGGAATCGTCCTGAACCTTCCTGGAACTCTGAATGCGCATAGTGGTGCGAACATGAGGCCATGCCGGCCTCACCACCATCCCACACCTCCCTGGAAATCTGAATGCGCATAGTGGTGCGAACATGAGGCCATGCCGTCCTCACCACCATCACGCACCTGAATGCACTGTATATATACAGTTTTATATATATATATATATATATATATATATATATATATATATATATATATATATATATATATTAGGGCTGTTGATTTAACGCATTAATTCGGTGTGATTAATTTGACAAGAAATAACACGATGTGAAAAATAAATAATTTAAAGCATTTTAGCATAAGGCTGCAACATAACAAAATGTTATGATATTGAAAAATAAAGGGGTCTGAAAATTATTAGAAACATTATGTTTCACTTATACATTGTGTGCAGATATTGCATTGTATGGAGTTGCTACAGTGAGTCCATATTGTAAAATATTTCCCATTGCATTATACGAAAAATTTTATTACATTATGTGCTCAGAAAATTATTAAATTATGAACATTTATTATATTTAACTTATTACATTATGTGCAGTTGTTACGTTATACTTTGTTATTATGTTATTCATTCACAGTTGCTACACACACTGAAGAAGTTCTGTTTTTCAAATGATACATTCAGTCGGTTATTACCTTTTAAAGTCTCAGCGGTAGGGCTGGGCGATATGGCAAAAAATATTATCATGATATTCTTTTTCATATCATTCGAAATCGATATTTATCACGATATTCAATCACATTTGCACATTGCTAATTTTTTTTAATTTCCAAAAAAAGAAGAGAAAACAAAATCCTAAACAGTCTAAATAGTCATTACAAACCTGCATTTGGGGCCCAAACACAGCCAATGAGGTGGTGTCTGAGGGATCTTCAGTGAATATATTACACTATTTTATAGAGTTTATCAATTGAGTGCAGTTGGATATGAAAGTTATAAGATGATCTGTTCATTTTGAATCATAATGTAGGTGTGTGTGTGTGTGTATATATATATATATATATATATATATATATATATATATATATACAGTGAGGAAAATAAGTATTTGAACACCCTGCTATTTTGCAAGTTCTCCCACTTAGAAATCATGGAGGGGTCTGAAATTGTCATCGTAGGTGCATGTCCACTGTGAGAGACATAATCTAAAAAAAAAAAATCCAGAAATCACAATGTATGATTTTTTAACTATTTATTTGATATGTAACGAGGCAGATGAAGAATGGGGATCTAAATGCAGCTTTTAATGAAAAAACAAAAACACAGGAACAAATAAAACAACCACGATGGGAAAACATAACGAGAACAGGATCAGAATCAGGGTCAAATCACGGGAGGTCTGAATACATACAACAACTGACAACGAATGATCAAACAACAGGGCTTAAATACACAAAGGATAATGATTAAATTAAACACAGGTGAGGACAATGAAAGACAGATGGCAGTGATGAGAGCAGGGAATTATGGGAAGTGTAGTCCGGGATTGATGACAGGGGAGAAATTTAGCGCAATGGTTCATTGACAGGTAAGGGGTGGTGCTTCACTGCTGTCTGGGACACATCAGGAAGGATTAGCGTTTACATCTCATAATCTGATAATCCATATGTGTTTTTTGTGGTCTGATCACAAAATGTTTCAAACACCGTTTACACCTCTATTTAGTGCTGACCCCTTGTGATCGGATCAAATGAAACGAACCTTGATACCAGGTGTAAATGGTGTCTAAGACATTTTAGGATCATGTCTGTAGGGAGATGATGAAGGAAACTGGTATGGTTCTGCTCTGAATAACTCATGTGAAAGTGGTTACTTCCTCCTGAGCTTTGCAAATGGCGTTTAAATGTGACAGACGCAAATTTTAGGATACGTTTCCGTAGTAATAATGCCCAATGGTTTTGTTGTTTGTGTCCCAGGTAGCTCAGCTTCCTCTGTCTGTGAGTGACGGGCGCTGGCATCACATCTGCATCACCTGGACAACCAGAGATGGCTTCTGGGAGGCCTATCAGGATGGTGAGCGACTGGGGACTGGAGAGAACTTGGCCCCCTGGCACCCAATTAAACCTGGAGGAGTCATTATCCTGGGCCAAGAACAGGTGAGTGTACTGTATGAGAGAGAGCGTAAAGCAGGCCTCTCATGAGGAGAACATGGAACGATAATGAGAAGTTTTCACACGCGATGATGAGAAGACGTCACCTCTCAGCATCTCTCCCATTGTTCAGGCAACTGAGAGCTCAGGGACATAGTGATTACTGAGGGATGTGACATATAACATAGATTGCAGAGAGTACGTAATCTGCTGGTCACCTGCAGACAAATTTAACTTAATCTTACAATGAGCTACTGTGACAATATATTGAATTAACAGTGCTTAATAGTGCATGAAAACGCACATCATGTGACCTAAATAGCCCAAAGTGATAGAATAATGACATAGTCACATGGCAACGGAACTGTGCTTTCCAACATAAGCAAACTATAGCTTGATTCCAAACCCTTAGGGAGCTGCTCACCTAACCAACATTTGTTGTCGTCATATCTGGATCCTGATGTGAAACATAATAATGCCTTATAAGATATTTTGCTTTGGCCAAAATCTAAGGCAGCATTGAATGTATTCTTCATAATATATGGCAAGATAAGGCAATCCAGACAAACCAAGCAATTTAGATGAGGCAATCCCAGAACGCATCGCAATGAGCTCAGTGAGTTTTTTCCTCTAAAATGGTGCCAGATTTAAAGGTGAAGTGTGTTTTTTAGATGTTAAAAACGAAGATAGAGTGACAGCAGTAAGAAAGCCTACTGGCAACATACAGTACAGGGACTAGCGACATCAAGTGAAAATGTTGTTGCATGTGTGAACGTGGAGGGTTAAAGGAATGTTCCGGGTTTAATACAAGTTCAAGAAGTTCAATCAACAGCATAATGTTTGATTTCCACAAAAAACTTTGTATTGTCCCTCATTAATTAAAAAAGGAGTTACAGTAAGTGACTTAAAATGGAAGTGATAGGGGCCAGTACATAATGGACAGTACATAATGGGTTTAGGGACAATACAATTTATGCCATGTGGAATGTGTGTTGTGCTTTTTTAATATATTTTAAAATGTATATTATTTTAATAAATAATTAGTTTTATTTATATAAATATCTAACTCTGTATTTGTGTCAGGGTTTTAAAAAAAAAACTTTTGGGTTTAGGGACTGGCTCATTTCCATTTTAAGTACCTTGCTGTAACCATGATTTTTGCGCTTTAAAAAAAAGGGTGGACAAATCAAAATATTTTTTATGGTAATCACCATTATGCCACAAATGCGGTTAATTGAGATTGGAACATGGAACATTCTAGCAGACAGAGAGGCAGCTCACTTGGGTTTGGAATGGAGTTTATGAGTCTCAAATGCTTCTAATGTTTAAACATTGAGAGTCAAAGATAATGTTTAATAATGTACTCTTGCTTCATAGGACATCGTAGGAGGGAGATTTGATGCCACTCAGGCTTTTGTCGGAGAGTTAAGCCACTTCAACATGTGGGACAGGGTCCTGCGTCCCTTAGACATCTCTGCCATGGCCAACTGCTCCGCCTACATGCCTGGCAACGTGGTGCCATGGGTTGATGCCAACGTGGAGGTATTTGGCGGTGCAACCAAAGCAGCTCTGGAGATTTGCGAAGATCGTCTCTTCGATTCATAAGCACACATCTGTACATTTGGGAGCATTCTCGTTTTATAGGTAACCAATGTCCCAATCTCACTTTGGGAACTTTAAGAGAGACAAAGGCAATTAATAGAAACACTGCGTTTTCACATAATGGATTATTTCACCCTCTATTCTGCTTTATGTTTGTTGATATTTCGCTGTCAGGCTGGCACATAAATAAAACGATTGTAATTTATAAAAAAACAAGTCTGCACATTCAAGGTCAGAACAGAGTATTTACAACTCTGGCTGAAGTAAAACTCTTTTGTTGATGCTAGACTTGCTTTAACTCTCTGTTGCATCCTTCAGAAACATTTTGTCTCTACAAACACATGGGTATTTAAAGAACTACAGTAAAAGGAGGATGTTTCTGACATTTGTACTGTAATCATTGATCAATTTTGTCATGTTGTGTATAGGGCGATGCCCTTCAAACCACTGAAAACTAAACCAAACAATTAAACTTCATACTTTCATCATACATTCTGAGATTTATAAAAACATTAACAATCTAGTCTGTGTGGATATTCGCATGTTGGACATACGCTGGCATCCGGGCCGATGGCATTCATGCAGCGTCTGTGTGTATGTGTGTGAATGATCGAGAGATTAGTGGAGGCATTCATATTTTTTAAATCTACTTTAATACTTCTATCCCTGAGCAGCTGCCATCTCGAGCAGATTTGTCATCCAGAAAGGCTAAAAGCAAAACAGTTAGGCTACCATGAGCTCCCAGAAGCCCAAAGAAACTGGGCAGACTGGATTACTGGAATCCAGCTCAAGGGGTTCACCTCATGAAGCTAGTTTGAACATGTTTGATTTTATTCAGTTTATCAATTCAAAATATAACATGTTGAGTCCTTGAATCATGTTAATGAAGGATTTTAGCAAACGCAGGAACATGCCGTTAGGAGATTAACTGTGAGAACCCGACATGGAATGTGTGTTGTGCTTTTTTAATAATGTTTTATTTATATAAATACATAACTCTGTGTATTTGTGTCAGGGTTTTAAAACAACTTGTTTTATACCCTTGCACAAAGCACTGGGAATATGAATGTGACTATTTTCTGTGGAGATGAAAAAGATATATTGACTGGCACTAATGAGGTGACAGCATTTGCTCTCATTTAGAGCATGACGATGGAAGTTTGATGCACCTGAAAGTCTGATGCTACATGTGGGAGAATTTCAAGAAACCTGTCAAAAACATGTCCGGGTTATATTTTACAGCAAAATCAAAAGAAAGAATTAATAAAGTATATTTTGCATAAGGAAAATTAGGCCTATCTGTAAGAACCATTATGATTTTTGGCATTACGACCAGTGAGTTACTCAAAAAAGGAATCCCCTACAAATGACTCAATATTGCTCAAAATTTATATTGGATTACATTACTGATAACTTAATTTAGGAGTAATCACATTACTAGTTACTTCTAAACACTTTCCAGTCATCGAATTTAAAATGATGTCGCTAACACTTTACAATAAGGTTCCATTATTTAACAGCTTTTGTTATGAACTAACAATGATCAATGCTTAAGCATTTATTAATCTTAGTTAATGTTAATTTTAACATATAGTAATGCATTTTTAAAATCAAAAGTTGGTTTTGTTTACATTAGTTAATGCACTATGAACTTACATGTATTTATTTTTATTAAAGCTGCACTACATAACTTTGTGCTCTCTAGTGACATCTGTGGTTGAAACTTTAAATTGCATGCAATTTGCAGAAGAGTTGTGTTTCGGCACTGCTCTTCTGGCAGATGTATCTCATGATTTGAGCTTACCTGGACATTGCCTGTGTGTGATCATGACTAGAGATATTCAGAGCCGGAGTCATAACGTGCTATTTTCATGTTGAAATAATTACGTTTAAGCATTTAAAACTGAAATATTACTTGCTTTGATGAAGATAAACAACACTCGTATTCACATATTTTGTATGAATGAAATTTTACACTTATAGGTCTTTTCTGACACTACACTGAAAGCGCTTTTACAAAGAACAGGGGATTCAATCACCTCAATAACCACCAGTATATTTTAATTTGATTGTACAGCCTCAATTGATAATGCAAGTGAACTGTAATACTCCAATAGTATGTCTATGCAATTCACACAATAACACAGCAAATTAAAAACATAAAACAATGATTCAATAATGATGGGGATAAAATATACTCTATGAAACATGAAAATTATATGTTTAAAAATGCATTATAACAGTTACAAGATGTCAATTTCTAATGTGAAATTGGAATCTAATGTGTAAACATGTATTCACCAAACTGTTTTATTCAGGATTCGCAGTTTGGTACCCCCTTCAAACAAACATTTCCAGTCATTGGATTTATAAAATCGAATATTTAAAAGTTTGGTTTTCCACCGTTGAAAATTTCCCCTGAACTTGTATAGCAGAATACGTTGTAATGTCGCTGCCGCTGTTTATCTCTTGACTCAGCAGGTGTAAATGCTTCTTGTTTTACAAACTGCCCCATATTGACTGGCAGTATTAAAATAGTCAGCATTTGATTGATACTAAACAGTTCTTATGCTTAATTAGATATTTATTGTATTTGAATTTATTATTTATTTTAATGGTCAGCCACTGACTGATAAACAGTACTGATGTATATTTAGATATTTATTTTATTTTTATTTACTCTTTATTTTAATGGTCAGCAATTGACTGATACTAAACATACAGTACTGATTTTTATTTATCTACTTGTATTTTTATTTATTCTTTGTTTAAATGGTCAGCAACTGACTGATACTAAACATACAGTACTGATTTTATCTATTTATTTTATTTGTATTTATTTTATTTTAATGGTCAGCAACTGACTGATACTAAACATACAGTACTTATGTTTTTTTTAGCTTTTTATTGTATTTTGATTTATTCTTTACTTTCTCAGTGTTCATTTCTAGAATTTGTTGACAATGTATAATAATAATGTCAAATATTCTTTGATAAAAATTATTTAAGAAAGCAGCATTCTGAGTACCTTGGCATAGTCATATCGGTGCACAATCCACACAGAAAAGGTCTGTTTTCATTCCAGCTCAAAAATTAACTATATCGGTAATTTATCATTTTTAATGTTATATTCAACATTTTCAGATAGCAATTTTTTCTTCTGCAGCATAGCTGCTAAAGAAAATGTACATTGTTGTAAATGAGTTTTAGATATATTGGAAAACAAGCCAAAACATAAACAAATCAAAAACGTATTTTGTTGCTGTGTATAATGGGGCGAAGATAACTCTCTCTCACCTCTCTGTTCACTTCAATCCATTTTTTACACACAAAAAAACAAACGCTCACTTATTAATAAGGCTTCGTATTGCCAGTTTTCTTCACGATAAGAAATGCACAGTGACATATATTATGATATAATAAGTCACGAGCCATCACGTTATAATTTAGCTGCAAGTGTGTGCGCTCGCGGGATAAGCATCCTCGTGACAGAGTGTGCCTCAGCCAGATGCAGTTTCAATCTCTCCCCCTTTGATCAGGATATTCACGCAACTCATAGAAGAGGTGCTGACCACACAGAGAAATGCCAGTTTCAGAGTTTGTGGTTATTGATATATTGATATTAGGTCTGTCGATTTAACACTTTAAAAAAATTTACGCATTTATCGCATGCCCCCGGACCATAATAAGGAAGATTCCTGAGAAATGCAAGCTTGTAGTACCACCTGTTTACTCCAGAGGGCAGTAAGTGAAATTTCAACTCTATGAGCAACGCACAGTTTATACAGTGAAGAAAACACTTCAGTAGGCAGAACAACACAAACATGCGTTACGATCTTGCGCTCAAAACACTCGAAGGAGCGCAATTGCGATCAAAGGGATCTCAAGATGTTTAAGATGTAAGATGTTTAAAGATTGAGTATTAACCTATATTTAACTTGACACAGTGACCTAAACATTTTCTGTTTATGACGCAACACACCCGAGACGTCTGACGTAGGTGTAAATTGACGGGCCCTTAAACAAGCCCTCATAATAAATCTCAACTGATTGACAAATTCACTTGTGAAATGGATATTTGTGAACTGTATGCCAATGATTGACTTGTGATCAATAATATGGTAGTAAACAATACATTGTATTCTAAAGCCGCTTTTTGTCTTATCAATTAACTCTTCTGCTACAGGAATGTAATGCATTTTAATTATCTGAATATTTTCTATACATATATATATATATATATATATATATAATTTTTTAATATTTAAAGATAACTATGTATAATTATTTATTGATATAAATATGTATAATCATTATATATCGAGTTATTGTTATATGATGGGCTTTCTCAGCAAATATTTGTATATGCGATTAATCGGATTAAAAAATTTAATCGATTGACAGCCCTAATTGATGTATGATTTGCTTCCATATTATTTAAACTTTAATAAAGCTATAATGCATTAAATATAACTGAATTTAAGATGTAATGCCGGGGTGTTTCCTTTAAAGATGCTCGATATACAAGTTTTGCTTCAGTGGAGCAGCAGCTCTGGTTCAGCTTATCCACAATGAGAGTGCTTCTCTAGTTACTTATTTGGTATTTTTGTATAATTCCCTCATATTTTGTGATCTACATCACCTGAAGCTGTGTTTAGAGTGCATCTGGACTGTGAGCTGCATCATTATAGTTGAATGTGATCTCATGTTATGTTAAATGAGATCAAATGACTATTCGACAACAAATATTTTTGTTGACAATTTTTTATTCTCAATGTTGTTGATAACATCAACTAATCGTTTCAGCCCTAATTCATACAAGCATTACAAGCAATATTAGTCAAGTCAATTTTATTTGTATAGCGCCTTTCACAACACACATCGTTTCAAAGCAGCTTTACAGAAGTTCAGCATTAACAGATGATAAAAATGTAATGTCTATAAAGTCGATAAATCATCATCCTTGTGCAGGGCTCCAAACTGCGACTAAAAATGGTCGCATTTGTGACCAAATAAATTTATTTGCGAGTGTAATTTCTGTCAAGGTGGCCATTGGCGACAGTAAAAAAACTCCAAAAGATGATGGTTAATGGAGAAAAATAACCTTGGGAGAAACCAGACTCACTGTGGGGGGCCAGTTCCCCTCTGGCTAACATCATGAATAATGTAAATAAGAATTATTTATAGTTAAAAAACATGATTTAAAAAATTATTAAACTTATTAAGTGTTAAGGGTCAGTATTTAGACAGTGATTGTGTTTGAACTGCAAGATTAGTGACCAGTGTCTTTGAAGTCCATCCTTGATTAAATTCCAGAAGTTCACTTAGATGCAATTGTCCTTGTTTGGCTGATGAAGGCTTTTGTTGGCAATAGTTAGTCTATGTATCCCATTTCAAGATCGTAGTCCATGGTGATGGGGCATCTGAAGTCTCCGTGAGAGGCTGGATACAAACTGGAGCTGACGTCCCGAGATAACAGCAGAAAAGCAGATGGGAAATAATTAGCATAGCTGATGTTCATAATATTAATGCATTATAACTGATTCAGCAGTAGTATAAAAAGTAAGCATTATGTGAATGCTTGGTTAAAGAGATGCGTCTTTAATCTAGTTTTAAACTGGGACAGCGAGTCTGAGCCTCGAACAATATCAGGAAGGCTATTCCAGAGTTTAGGAGCTAAATGTGAGAACGCCTTCCCTCCATTAGTGGACTTAGATATCCTAGGTATGACCAGAAGCCTCGAATTTAGTGATCTTAAAGAGCGCGATGGATTGTATGGTGATAGAAGATCCGTTAAATACACAGGAGCTAAACCATTTAGGGCTTTATAGGTCAGTAGTAATACTTTGTAATTGATACGGAACTTAATAGGTAGCCAGTGTAGAGATGTTAAAATCGGTGTTATATGATCATATTTTCTTGACCTAGTTAGAACTCTAGCAGCTGCATTTTGGACTAACTGTAGCTTGTTTATTGAGGATGCAGGGCAACCAGCTAATAAAGCATTACAGTAATCTAGTCTCGAGGTCATGAATGCATGAACTAACTTTTCTGCATCAGAAACAGATAGCATGTTACGTAGCTTAGCAATGTTTCTAAGGTGGAAAAAGGCTGTTCTCGTAACAGATGAAATATCATTTTCAAAAGTCAAGTTGCGGTCTAGTATAACACCCAGGTCTTTTACTGTAGTGGATAATGTAACAGGACATCCTTCTAAATTAAAGTTGTATTGTAAGGGATTTTGTGGGTAGTTTTTTGGACCAATAAGTAATACCTCCGTTTTATCGGAATTTAATAACAGGAAATTACGCGTCATCCAGCATTTTATATCTTTAAGACACTCTGTCAATTTAGATAAGTTAGTATTTTCATCTGGTCGTGATGAGATATATAATTGAGTGTCATCAGCATAACAGTGGAAATTAATTCCATGTTTTCTTATAATTTTACCAAGTGGCAGCATATATATTGAGAATTTATTTAGCTCTTCCTGTCCTATAGTTGTAAAGCGGTGTAGTTGTTCTTGAGGGGCGATAATTGAGGCTGAATCATAAGACACCATAAAAGATTGTACATTAACAATTGTGTTTACAATTGTGTTTCTGATGTTTTCTATTTTCTCAGTGAAGAAATTCATAAAATCATTACTACTAAACTGTAACGGAATATTTTGCTCAGGTGATCTCTGTTTTAGTCTAGCCACGGTGTTAAATAAGAACCTTGGATTATTTTGGTTATTTTCTATTAGTTTGCGGAGGTGCTCAGCCCTGGCTGTTTTTAGAGCCTTTTTGTAACATGACATACTGTCTTTCCATGCGATTCTAAAGACCTCTAAATTAGTTTGTTTCATTTACGCTCCAAGTTACGATTATTAGCTTCAACAACCCTACCAGACAACATGTCCAAGCATTAAAGCAGGTAAACAAATTTGCCAAACAGATAAACATCTACACAGATTGTTGCAATTCTGTCCTGAACAGTGTGAGTGTGACTGAACTGAACTGTAGTTTCTGTCTTCTTTTTAACGGCTACTCGCAAACTAAAACAGTGCTTTACTTGATGATGTATCGATGTAGTGAAACTAGGGGTCACTCTTGAGAGACCCAAAACATATCTTTGAGAAAAGGCCATTGGAATGAGAATGAGAATTGGCAATTGGAATTTGCATGCCACTCCCCTGAACATACGGGTATAAATGGGAGCTTGAATGCAGTGTTCATTCAGATTTTTTCTTCGTAGCCGAACAGTTGTGTAACAGCGAGCTGAATTCCACTGCTGTTCCATCCACCTCTTCAAGAGGTGTTGGATATACGGCGCATTCCAGCTGCTTTCTCTCCATCTGCACGCACAGTGCAGAGTACGCACCTGAGTGCTTCAACAGTGTTAAAGCACGATCGCTGCCTCACGTGTCTGGGTCATGATCACATTGAGGAAGCATTCGTGGATGGTAAGTTTGCTCACTGCGAGAACATGACCATGGCAACGTTGCGGTCGCAGCTTCCCTTCTTCCAGTGGAAGGCCACTTCAGCTGTCTCCACACCAACACCAACCCCCCCCCCCCCCCACCAGTCGTTCTACCTACAGGTATGAAGCCACCCAGGTTGACGCTGAAGGCGATTTGGGGGCTTCAATGGGTATGGTTCTGCCGGGTACTCCCCCACGGACCGCTCATTCCACAACACCCTCGTTTGCACCTGTCCAGCTCTGGGATGAGACAGACAGCTCACCTCAGTGTCAGCCTAGTGTCTCTTTCGGAGCTCACGTGTTGGATGAGATGTCGATCACTGCATCGGAGTGCGCCTTGGTGATGTCAGACGCAAGGACTCGACCGGGCTAGTGCCTTCGGGTGTTCCGGCCCAGTCTGGCCAACGCTGAACTGACAGCCATGCTTTCCCAGGCTGCCACGAGTGTCAGGCTAGAGTGGAACCATCCACCTGCCCCTGAGCACTCACGGCTTGACAACTGGTTCATGGGGTCGGCTCACCACTCACGGCCATGTACCCCCACCAGTCCAACGAGCTGACGAGGTCGTGGAAGGCACCTTTATTTTTTACCAAAAAATCTTACATAGTGCAGCTTTAACTAACATTAACAAAGATTAATAAATTACGTAAAATATATATAGTTAATTGTTTGTTCATAATGCCTAATGCATTTACTAATGTTAACGAATAGAACCTTAATATAAAGTGATACCATTATGTCTCCCTTGCTCATTGTTGCACACAAGTCATACACTTTCACCCTTACAATGACTCTTTATGGGGCCCTTCTGTTGTGACAGAAACACAAATAGATAGACATCTGAAAATATTAATGTTTAAAATGTATTCCACATATATAATATTAATATGTGTAACCTTTGTAATGTACTTAAAAGTCAATAAATGTAATCTGATTTTGTGAATTTAAAATGCAATGAATACACAACTTTTAAAAGTTTAATTACCTAAAAGTAATTATATTAACTATTATTAAGTATTATAGTAACTAATTACTTTGTAATCGCATTACACCCAACAATGATTGTGACATTATTTACATGACAGTTAAGCACAATTTTCCTGTAAATTCTCATTACCATAAAAATTGACATAAAAATGACTTCTTACTGTAATGTTAACACAGTGATATATTATTTAAATGGTTAAATATTTATGCAAAGTGGTAGTATTTGTTTTACTGCTTTTCATTTATACCGAAATATCACTGTTTAACAGTATTTTTTACTGTAATACAGTATGAATTATGGTGTTAGTGTATTAAGTCTATAGTAATGATATTCACCATTGCAAATATAGGAATTACAATCAAATGAGCTTCATTGCTATGAGAAAAAAAAAAAGAAATCTTAATGGTTCCAAAATAAGCTTTAATTTCTAAATGCAAAACATACTTTTCTTTTGGATAAAAATGTAATCTGGGCATGTCTTCTTGAGATTCACTCGTGTACATTACTGATTTGATTTGTGCTTGATCTATTAAGATGATATTTTCAAATTGTGCATATTTGTTTAATTAGAGCAGTGCAATATACTGTATATGGGACCCTTTATGTAAATGTGGTCCTCAGCATCGTTTCTGTGTTTTCACATACAAATGTGTCACCGGGCTTGTCGGTCTCACTGTGTCTTGTAGTGTTATTTGGATTTTTAATTTTAATATTCAGCTTGTCAAGGTCAGATCAAAGTCTGTGAAATTCACTGTTGTGTTACACACACTGCACACTTGATAGATACTGATAAAACTTTAGTGTGTTTTCCTTGTTGAAACATGTTTGAAGAGGACTGCTTTACTGAAATGCACTTGAATGATATAGAAACAGATTACTCATTTAAATGTAATTTACTGCTATTTTATGTCATAAATGTACTTAAAAAAATATCTGATGTAAATACATTTGTATCAGTTTTGCTGCCTTTAAGTCATGTCAGAATTCTGTCATGTTTTCATGAAATAAGCGACCATGAATTTCACAACAATGTCGTAAGTATCAGTTGAAAATTCTGGATTTTTCTTGAGGGTCGTACCAGTTAAAGAATAGTTGCAAAAGCAAATTCATGTTGGTCATAATGTTTTAATAAGCTTTAATAATGCATTATTTGTCAATGTTGACTATACAGTTTTGATAGTACACATTTTGTGTAATACTGAAGAAATTTGTCAGAAAACGCTACACATATAGCTGGTTTATGATGCGATAGGCTAGCTCAACAAAACAAAGTTTTTATTATTCTCTTTTTCATTATTATCACAGGAATAATAAAACATGTAAAGCATAAATTACAGACCAGATGTATATCTTTTGCTCTTTATTTTGTTGCACTAGTGTCTTTCTTTTAGTTGTTAGAAAGTGAAGAGGAAATAAATCTGCATTACATAACCAACTAAATTTACAAGCTTGTTTGAGTGTGATCAAATTGCACTGATAGAGCGTTGCACTTGTGATGCAGGACCAGGGTACGAGTCATGAAGAGCATACAAGTCAACACATGAGCCGAAAGTGTCATAGAAGCACCACAAAATGATGCAGTTGCTTCAGCAATTGTGTTTTACATCTCACAATTGCTTTTATGACACTATCCGTTAGGTTTAGGGTAGGGAGGTAGTTTTTGTTTACTTAAAACTCCATAGAGAATTAACCTAAAAACATGATCATTAACCTAAAAACCCCTCATCTGTTTAGGAGGATTTTTAACTTTAAGCATCACCTGTGGACATTTAATCTTTGAACTGACATGATACACGTCATGAACCACGAAATATAATTTTGCTAATACGTTGCCACAGTCACGTTATTTGAATGAGATCAGGCTGGGAATTGCCCAATGTGTCCATTTTATTCAAAACAAAATCACAAAAACATCTTGTACCATCTTTTTGTCTTGTGCAAGACGTTATAGTAACCAATGAGACCATCAGAATGATTGATGCCTCCCATATGCTGTTTGTATTCTTTGATGGCTCGTGGAACTGGGACTTCATATTCAGCTTGTAGTACGGTGTTCCTTTTTTACACATTTTCTGCAGGTCCTGTTTCAGGTTGTAGAGATGGAGATTCCAGGAGATGGCTTGAAATCTGGCCCTGGACATCACAGATTGTGGATAAGGGAAGTTATACAGTTCTTTCTTTGCCCAGTAGTCTTCAACACCTTTTGCTTTCACAAGACCCATGTAGATAATCATGGTCAAATATGCATGAAAATCACACACCGTCAGGGGGGTCCAGGAGAATTTCTTCCCAGCTTCAGCTCTCATTGCTGCATAGTCGTTTGTGTTTTTAATAATGTTCTCTACAACAGAGTTTGTAAAAAAGTGCTGGAACAATTCAAGTAATGAAAACACCCTGCCCATTGCGAGCTGTGGTCCTGGGTTTCTCCATGGAAGGAATGCTGGCAGTACAGTCTCCTTATCCTCCTCTATGCCAAGGCATCATGTCTCAGCACATCCTGTCATCCCCGTGTTGAACGAGACATTCCTAGCTTCTGCCTCCTGGATGTGCAAGACCACTCTTTCTGCTTGAGTCTCATCATCAGCTGAATTTGTGCTATAACACAAAAACAGCAAAAAACGGTTTTATATGCACACACTTGGGTTAATTTGCACTGAAATATATATTACATAAAAAAATATATACTCATGATCAACATGAATACATGCAGCATTTTAAAGTTGTGACATAAAAAGCTAAGTATTCTCATCATGGTAGTGAGATGCTGCACTGTTTTTGTTTTAAACAAGCCTTGAATAGACATAAATGGTAGTTTTTCTGTCCTCTGTTATGGATCAAATTGCTTTCTACAGTCGCAAAATCCTCCCCTTGGCAAGTCGCCAGGTGGAAATGAAAAAAATCTGCGCATTATGAGCAGAGCAATGTAGGTCATGCTTTTCCGGAGCTCTTAGTTTTAATTTTCACTCTTGGGGCTGTCATTGCCATTAATCCATGGGTTGCCTTCTCCCACGATGTCACAGTGTAATTGCTTTATCACTTTAACTCTTTTTTTTAAGGCAATTAACAAAAAACCTGACAGGAGGCTATCAAGCACAGTGAATATCTGACAACACTATTGTTATACTCTGTCCAGTGTAAATAATAAAAGAAAAGAAGAAGCACAAGATTTTAGTATTTACATTTTTTTCTTAGACAACAAGATTTAATAAAGAACACATGGAGACATTTGCTGATATCTCCCGCTTCTCAGATTCTTCTAAACTCCACCAGAGTTTCAGAAAAGATTTCAACAATGCCTCAAACTTTGCCAAAATATCAAAGTCTGTCATGACTGTTGAGTTCTCGAAATCAAAAAAGCAAAAATGTAGGTTACAATGAAGCCCTTACAATGGAAGTGAATGGGGCTAGTTTTCAGAGGGTTTAAAGGCGGAAATAAATTTGTTGTAAAATTGTAAAAATAACTTTACAGTGATATTATCACACTAAACTCATGTTTACATATTCTTTATGTATTGTGACTATACTTCTGAAACAGTGAGTATTTTAACATTTGCTTATTGGCCCCATTCCCTTCTATTGTAAGTGCCTCGTTTGAACCCAAGTTTTGAAAAGGAAGGGCAAGACGAAATCATTTTATGTGGTAGTCAATGACAAGTGCTGTCAAGTGAGCTTGTAATGAACTCAGAATATTCCTTTAATGGCCCAAAATCAGGCTTCATTTTGTATTTTCAAAATATAATTTCTTATTTGTTTCTTTTGATTTTGGAGTAAAATATGACCAGGCTATTTTATTTTGTAAGAATCATCCCAAATAAAAATTTCTTCTGAGGTGCTATTGACCAATTTAAGATGTGCTGTGTACCTACTGTAAACCACGAATCATAAACCAGATCTAATTGTTTAGCAGTAATGAAAAATGCAGAAATAGGATATCCACTCTTCTTTGGGCACATCATAATACAGAGTCTTATTTCAATCACTGTAAAAGTAGTACACAGTTTAAATTATTATTCACTTCATTATGAATTCCTTAAGCAAGACTTAAAAAGGAGGATAAATACAAGTTTTTGCGGTTGCCTAGAGGTTGCATTCAACTTGAAGAAGCTGAGATAAGCCAAGTATGAACTAGTAATTAGAAATAGAGTTTCTGTATCCAGTCATTAGGAAAAGGGCATGTTTCACAGTCGTGGGGGGCAAATTAAAATGCCACTGCTTCAAATCTGCCCTTAGATAACGATCTGTGAGTGAAAATGTGGCCAGCTAACATGCGCTACTCTATAATTACAGTCAGAGAGAGGGTGTTGAACACAAAGGTGACCTCTTCCAGACACACTCAACAGGCCTCTTTCTCTTTCTGATTCCATGAAAAACTACTCACTGAACCCCCTTCAGCCGAACAACTCTCATTAAATTATAATACCTGAATGTCATAAGCCTTGTTTTCTCCCCACTCCTTCTCAACAGCACACTAAGAAACACACTTTCTGTTCTCTTTGGTAACAAGATTCACCAAAAGCATCATCCTTCTTTTTATTTTCTTTCGTTACATAATTTATGGGTTAGATGGTTGTTGCTCACCCTAGGTGTTCTCTTGAAAAAGGGCACTGTGTGGTAACTATCCTGTTTCATGTTCAAATCAAATTAATCCAATCTTTTTTCTTTTCTTTTTTTCCATTTACACCAAGTCAAATATTTGTTTACAGTAAACAATACTATGTAATAAAATTATTATTTTTATTTATGTAAGAATAAACTAACAGCAGTACAACATATAATTCAATTATGTATAAATATGGTTTTAAAAAATATACACAGTTTTTTGGCTTTATGGTAATGAGAATGGTTAGTGTTCATGAAAATAATGTCACAATGCAAAAAAAAACTGCAAATCTGAATCTAAATAATGGTTCTACAAACAGGCTTAATACAGAATTATGAAAAATACAGTATAATATTATTGTATTTATATGTATATCGATCATATTATATCAATATATAGGGGACTAATATTGTGTAGGTCTCCCAGGTCTCTTATCTGAGTGTGACGAGGAGGAGGGCACACCCAGCCCCCAACTTGGCAAATCAGCCGAGGAGAGGAATAAATGCGGCGGAATGCTGCAGTTCGAGAGAGAGCTACATGCAGCTGCCATGTTTGTGTTTGTGTTCGTATTAAATATGTTTTTGACTGTTCAGCCAGTTCCCGCCTCCTCCTTTCCCAACATTAACCTTGTTACACTACACTGAGTTACTGTAGACTTTGTCAGTTCTAACCAGTCTGGCCATTCTCTGTTGACCTCTCATCAACAAGATGTTTCAATCTGTAGAACTGCCACTCACTGGATGTTTTTTGATTTTGGCACCATTCAGAGTAAATTCTAGAGACTGTTGTGTGTGAAAATCCCAGAAGATCAACAGTTACAGAAATACTCAAACCAGCCCATCTGGCATCAACAATCATTCATGCAAGTAAATAATCTGCAAATCGTGTTGCAGCAATCCATAAAAACATACAGGTATGGGTCAGGAGCTTCAGTTAATGTTTGCATCAACCATCAGAATGTGGAAAAAATGTGATCTCAGTGATTCGGACTATGGCATGATTGCCATAAAATGATGATGCCAGATGGGCTGGTTTGAGTATTTCTGTAACTGCTGATCTCCTGGGATTTTCAGTCTCTAGAATTACTCAGAATTGTGCAAAAAGCAAAAAAACATCCAGTGAGGGGCAATTCTGCAGATGGAAATGCCTTGATGATGACAGAGGTCAACAGAGAATGGCCAGACTGGTTAGAACTGACAATGTCTACGGTAACTCAGATAACTGCTCTGTACATTTGTGGTGAGAAGAGTATAATCTCACGGCACAAGGGGGACCTACACAATGTTAGGCAGGTGGTTTTAATGTTGTTGCTGATCAGTGTATATATATATATATATATATATATATATATATATATATATATAGATAGATAGATAGATAGATAGATAGATAGATAGATAGATAGATAGATAATTTTTTATATTTTTTGGTTTTGGGGTTAAAATTCATTATATATGCAAAATAATGCACAAATACAGAATCACAACGTGCAATGTGTGAGAGGGCAAGAAATGCAAGTCATGTTCACAGTAACAAGAGTTTTTGTCAGAGCTTGAATCGTCACAGCTGTTTTGCAATAATGTGTGTGTTTGTGTGGCATGCCTCAGTCATAGCTGTCACAAGATCACCACAAATAGCACACATCTAAAAGTAATAGTCCATTTTGATATTCCAGCTGGCGTTAATCCCAGGATGTGGACTCTGGCTGCAGTGTGATTTCCCAGATGAGAACTAATCAGAAGAGGATGGGGACAGATAAGGACATTACCTGGATTATGGATCACAGTGAGGATTCAGATGAAGCAGTCCTATGCTTGACCCGTGACCCCTGAGTGTTTAAACCCTCTTTGCCCTGACATTTAACTATGATCAAATGCTCATCACAGACACAAAGCCATCAGATCCCAAAGCCTTTATAAAATACTTGTTTTTAATGTCATCATTGTCAAAACGTAATAAACAAGATTAATCTGGTCTAAAAATATGCTTGTAAAAGCTTGTATAATTTTTTACAAAATTAAATTAGCAAATCTAAAATAATAATAATAATAAAAATAATTGTATTTAATTAAAGAATACTATGGAAATGCGTTAATATTTTTTGAGTGAATGTCACAACACCACTGACAGCTGACTGGATGGTAAAATAGATGTCACTGTCACAAGAGCATTTAGGCATTTTACTGTAGGTGTGGGCGGCAGATGATGTGACCAAAATCGTATTTCACAGTATGAGTATTGGAAGGTCATGAAAAAGTGGTTTATATAATGGTTTATGTATATTAAATAACCATGTAATAATGCTTTTTATATATATATATATAATCCAGTGAAATAAAACGTCTAGGTGACTGTTGTAACCCCTGTTCTCTGATGGAGGGAACAAGACTTTGTGTCGATGTAGTGACACTAGGGGTCACTCTTAGGAGCCCCAAACACCTCTGATGTTTTAAGAAAAGGCCAATGAAAATTGGTGAGTGGAATTTGCATGTCACTCCCCCAGACATACGGGTATAAAAGGAGCTGGTGTGCAACCACTCATTCAGGTTTGTGCTGAGGAGCCGAGACAGAGTCCTGGCCATTACAACGGGTAGTCCAGTGTTGAACACAATGTCTCGTTCCCTCCATCAGGGAACAGGGGTCACGACAGTAACCTAGACGTTCCCTATCTGTCACTCACTCGACGTTATATCAGTGTAGTTACACTAGGGGTCCCTATATGAAGCCTCCGCAGGGCTAGCAATACTGCGAGCAACTCGAGGCAGTTGATGTGCTAACTCAGATGAGGGCCTTCCCAGGAACCTGCGGCTGCTTGCCCATTGCAAACAGTGCCCCAGCCGGACATGGAGGCATTTGTCATGATGACGACTCACCTGGAGACCTGCTTTAGGGGAATCCCTGCCCAAGCGGCGGCAGATCAGCTTAATAGCCAGGCGATGTATGCCACGACACCATGCCCATCTTGGGACTCGAGTCTAAAGCCAGTGCTGAAGCGGTCTCATATGCATCAACCTGAGGGGCGTGACCGCCGCCAAGGATGCCATATGCCCCAGGAGCCTCTGAAATTGTTTCAGTGGGACCACTGTTCTCTCCTAAATGCTTTCAGGCAGTTCAGGCAGTTCTGAGCACTCTCGTTCTTGAGACGAGTGTACATAGTGACCAAGTCCAACTCCATCCCAAGCCATTCGTCAAGATAGTTGAGGCTGCAGATGTCCACTTCCCTTTGCGGAGCAAGGGCTGCATCTATGATCTTCGTGAAGACGCGAAGTGACAGGGAATATGAAAGTGCGTGTCAGCATAAGAAAAGCATCCTCGCCACCTACCGAGGTGAAACGGATGCTGCTGAACATGGGCGGGCACCTGGCAAACTGAATCGTGTAGCCGAGTCGGATCGTCCTGGCCAGTCATCGGGGTGGGATGGAGAGCATTAACCACACCTCTAAACTCCGGTGGTGTGGGAAATGCTATTTCAGGAGGCCTGTAAAATCACCAGACAGTGATGAGGAACTGTGTTATATTGTGTTGTGTTTTTTAATCTGAAACAAACATAAAACCATGTCCTTCTGTACATTGGTGACATATGGGCATCCACACAAACATCTAGAAAAATAGAATTACATAAAAGGGTCACTCGTTAAAAGTTAAAATGATAGGCTAGCCAATATGGCAGATTAGCTGTGTACATGGAGGGTGAATTACTCTTTAATTTCTAATACAATTTGTAATATACAATGACAATCGACTCGTACAACAACGATATATTATGAAATCATCAGTAACTAAGAAATGAAAATGACTTTTGCTATTAGAAAACAACATCCTCCAGACCATGTGAAATGTACCTGTTTTCTCCCAGCATGCAAACAATCTGTTTGCTGGGAGGAAGTGATTAACCCACTAATTACATAAATTCACCAACAGAGGTGACTCAAACTTCATTAAGTATATAATGAAAAATATTGGTGAAAGTCATAAAAATACATGTCTTTACTTTTTAGCATTTTTAACCCTGTTACACTTGGAACTTGATAAACAAACAAAAAGTTAAGATTATTTCAAAAGACTCAAAACCACAAAACATTTTGGTTACTATTGTAACCTCCATTCCCCGAGGGAGGGAATGAGACGTTGTGTCGAAGTAAGTGACACAAGGGGTCTTCTCGGATGCTGAATCGTACCTCTGAACCTGAGAAAAGGCCAATGTCAAGTTGGCAGACAGAATTTGCATGCCCTGCCCCAGACATACGGGTATAAAGTAAAGCGGGGCACCGAATGCCAGTCAGGATTTTGCACTGAGGAGCCGAAAGGATGAAGCACGGCTATTTACAGTGCTAGGTCTAGTGCCCTGGCAGGAGGGACACAACGTCTCGTTCCCTCCCTCTGGGAACGGAGGCGTTCCCCTTCTGTCACTCTCTCGACGTTGTGTCGAAGGAAGTGACACAAGGGGTCCATATAAAAATGCCACGCACTGACAGTGTTACGTGACTGTCGGAACAGGGGCAAAGCAGGCTATTGCGTGTTAGAGGCACCTGTACCGAGTGCACGTAGCTCTCCCCAATGCCCCCTCAAAGAGTTTTAGCATACACACCTTAGGTTTTCTCGCACCCCTGAGGGAGAAAAGGTGTTACATGCTAGCATGGGAACAAGCCCAGCAGCTGTGGCCTTCTCTATCACTATGTCTCTTACATAGGATGTAAAGCAGCTGGGGCCCAACCAAAGTCGGGGAAGGCGGTCTTTCCCCGGAGGGAGTAGGCGAGCCTGTTGGGCGCAGCAGGTGTTCCGATGCTAGCGGTGCTGAGAGAAGACTCGAAGCATTAACCCTGCTCCGTGCACCTGGCAGGGGTGACTTAGAGACTGAGGAAGAGGCCTAAGGAGGCGTCTTCAAAACTCGTCAGCATCGGCGTGCTGGGCGCTGAAGCGGGACCGGAGGCAAGGTAGCTGTCCGGCCCGCAAATTTCCTATTCTTTGCCCTGCAGAGGCCACACCCTGCCTAGTCCAGGGGGAGGTAATGTGTGGCGAATACACCATGAGTGTTGTGAAGCCGGACGTGGGAAACAGCGCGGTGGTAGGTCTAGCCTAATGAAGGGGGGACTCTACAGGCATGGGGCCGAGTCAGCGGGGCTTCCTGAAGGAAATGCGGGTCCACCGACAGGGGGACCGTACTGCGGAAAATACATCACAGGGAGTTAGCCTGAAGAGGGAACTATGCCCGTGGAGACTCATACTAAATAAAGGGAGGAAAAACATCCAGGCAGCGACACAGTGGCTGACCTGGGACTGAAGGCACACTGGATCACTTTGGTGAAGGGCGCAAGATACAAGCGGAACACCCGGTCGGTTGTGCCGTGTTACCGAGTTCTACCAGCTCGGACCTGACAAAACACGGGATGAGACTATCTCAACCCTTAGATTATAAAATCTGGCAAGGGTATTGGGTGTTGCCCAGCCCGCTGCTCTGCAGATGTCTGCTAGAAAGGTGCCATGGCTCAGTACCCACGAGCACGCCACACTTCTAGTAGAGTGTGCTCGGACCTGCAGGGGGGCGGGCACGCCCTGGGCATGATAGGCTAAGGCAATAGCATCAACGACCCAGTGGGCTAGCCTCTGTTAGGAGACGGCGTTCCCTTTCTGCCGTCCGCCAAACCAGACAAAGAGCTGCTCAGAACATTTAAAGCTCTGCGTGCGGTCCACATAGGTACGCAAAGCATGCACTGGACACAGCAATGAAAGGGCTGGGTCTGCCTCCTCCCGAGGCAGCGCTTGCAGGTTCACGACCTGGTCCCTGAAAGGGGTAGTAGGGGTCGCAGGGCACGTAGGATAACGTGAGAAAAGTGCCAGACCAAACTCCAGGCAGGTGTCGCTGACAGAGAACGCTTACAGGTCTCCAACCCTCTTGATTGAGGCTAACGCAATCACGAGCGCCGTCTTCAGGGAGAGGGCCTTGAGCTCGACTGAGTCAAGTGGCTCAAATGGGGGTCTCTGAAGGCCCGGGAGGACCACTGAGAGATCCCAGGAGGGAAACAGGCTAGGCCAGGGAGGATTCAGTCTCCAGGCACCTTTCAGGAACCTGATAATCAAGTCGTGCTTACCAAGGGACTTGCCATATACTGCATCGTGGTGGGCTGCTATAGCAGCTACATACTCCTTCAAGGTGGAGGGGTACAGCCTCCCCTCCAGTCTCTCCTGCAGGAATAGAAGCACTGACCGAACTACACATCTCTGTGGGTCTTCAGCTTGGGAAGAACACCAGTTCGCGAACAAGTGCCACTTCAGGGCATAAAGGTGCCTGGTTGAGGGAGCTCTGGCTTGATTGATTGTGTCTACGACAGCCGGTGGTAGATCTACTAGATCTTCCGCATCCCGTCCAGGGGCCAGACGTGGAGATTCCAGAGGTCTGGGTGTGGATACCAGAGGGTGCCCCGTCCCTGAGAAAGAAGGTTCTTTTCTCAGGGGGATTTTCCAGGGAGGGGCTGTCGTTAGGAGCGTGAGATCCGAAAACCAGGTGCGGGTGGGCCAGTAGGGGCCACCAAGATGACCTGTTCCTCGTCCTCCCTGATCTTGCACAGCACCGATGCAAGAAGGCTCACTGGGGGAAATGCATACTTGTGCCAGCTGTGTGCCAGCGCGTATGTCCCGAGGGGAGCATCCGTCAGGGAGTACCAGAGGGGGCAATGGGAGTTGTCTTTGGAGGCTAAGAGGTCTGAAATAAGCTGGACCACCTGGGGGTGGACCCTCCACTCTCCAATGAGCGAAACCTGTCACAACAGCGCATCCGCCGTCGCGTTGCGGTTGCCAGGGATGTGAGTGGCGAGTAGCGACTTGAGTCGTGGCTGACTCCAAAGGAGGAGATGGCAGGCGAGTTGTGACATATGACGAGAGCGCACGCCGCCTTGGCGATTTATGTACGCTACCGTCGCGGTGCTGTCTGAGTGGATCAGAACGTGCTTGCCTCGGATTAGTGGAATAAACTTTCGTAGGGCAAGAATTACAGCCATCAACTCTATAGGCAATTGATGTGCCAATGCTGCTGGGCATTGCACACGGCGTCCCAACCCTGTCGAGATGCGTCTATGGTTATCACGACACGTCTGGACACCTGCTGCAGGGGGACTCCGGCCCGCAGAAAGCAGAGGTCTGTCCAAGGGTTGAAAGTGTGACGGCAGGCGGGGGTGATTATCACACGATGTGTGCCATGTGCCACGGCACCATGCCCATCTCGGGACTCGAGTCTAAAGCCAGTGCTGAAGCAGTCTCATATGCATCAACCCGAGGGGCGTGACCGCGACTGAGGATGCCATATGGCCCAGGAGCCTCTGGAATTGTTTTAGAGGAACCGCTGTGCTGGGCTCAAAGTGAGTGAGGCATCTGCACTGACTAGGCACGCTCGTTGGTGAGTCGCATTGTTATTGAGTCTTAATCCATGCCGAGAAAAGAGATGCTCTGAACTGGGGCAAGCTTGCTCTCAGTTGACCTGAAGCCCTAAACGGCTGAGGTGCCTGAGTACCTGGTCCCTGTGAGCGCATAGTAATTCTTGAGAGTGGGTCAGAATGAGCCAGTCGTCGAGGTAATTGAGTATGCGGATGCCCACTTCCCTTAGGGGGGCCGGAGCAGCCTCTGCGACTGCGTAAGGCACTGGTTGGCCGCACACTAGAGTGGAGCGAATACCGCTGAAACGAGGCGGGAGCCGGGCAAACTGAGTCGTGTAGCTGAGTCGGATGGTCCTGGCCAGCCAGTGCGACAGATTGGGAAGTGATAACCAAGCTTCGTGCGAGGGGGGACTAAGGGATGATCACATTTGACGTACCGAGTGGGGCTTTGCGGTGGAGGGGAGCAGGTAATAATGCGTCGAGATGCAAAAGAGCGTCCTGAGGCTCGGGCGCTGAGAAAAGACTCAAAGCACTAACCTTGCTCCGCGCACCCTGCAGGGGAAGGGTTAGAGACTGGGTGCCGTGAGAATGGCGCACACCGGCTGGATGAATCAAGGAGTGGGGGAATCGCTCTTTTGTTGAACATTTGGAAAACAAGGATTCTCGTCCCGGCCCTCCCCAGGGGACGGAGTGGTCTTGGTACCATCTCCAGAGTGAACGTCCAACTGCCTGGGTTGCCCATCTCAGGAGCGCTTTGGAGCTTTTCTGGTCCGGGAAGGGGTCCTGGAGATGGGGGGCGTACGCCGCCTGCGAGGTGCTCAACGCTGGGGCTAAGATCTGGGCCCAGGTTTCGGAGCTGCCTGCCATTGTTTGGTCACAGGGGGACGCCCTCGGCAAGCAGACGGGGCACGGGGCGCGCTGGATTGGTGGTGCCACGGCATGATGTACGATATTGCCTCCGTCTGCTTCCTCACCGGCGAAAACTGCTGGGTGAAGTCGTCGATGGCGTTGCCAAAGAGGCCAAGCTGGGAGATGGGGACGTTGAGTTGTCAACATCGTGCATCTCAACGATGTTCAGCCAGAGGTGGCGCTCCTGGTCCACAAGGGTGGCCATCACCTGCCCGAGTGCCTGCGCTGTGACCTTCGTGGCTCTGAGAGCGAGGTTGGTGGCAGAGCGCAGTTCCTGCAGCACGTTGGGATCGGGACTACCCAGGTGCAGATCTTTAAGTGCCTTGGCTTGATGGACCTGCAGGAGAGCTTTGGCATGCAGGGTGGAGGCGGCCTGTACTGTGGCACTGTAGGCTTTGTAGGTCAGAGATGAAGTCATCCTACAGTCTTTGGAGGGGAGTACCGGGCGGTCCCGCCAGGTGGCGGCATTCTCTGGGCACAGACATATCGCTACCACCCTATCCACCTGGGGGACTTCCGTGTATCCGTGGGCCACCCTGCCGTCCAGAGTAGTGAGAGCAGACCAGCGAGCAGGTCGGTTACGGGCAGTAAAAGGTGCCCTCCATGACTGCGTCAGCTCGTCATGCACTTCCGGGAAGAATGGTACCGGAGGGCAACGAGGTACCAGTCGTCAAGCCGCGAAGTTTGTGGGAAGGAGGGAGGGTTCCAGTCCACGCCCACGCTCGCGGCAGCCCAGGAAAGCATGTCGGCCATCTGCACGTCCGCCTCAGACTGGGCGGGCTGGCTCGAAGGCGGCAGCCCAGTCGAGTCTTACGCATCAGACGCCTGGATGCTCTCCGATGCAGCAGTGATGTCATCATCCAAGCCCAGGGGCTCGAGGGAGAATGCCGGCTGGCCATGCGGCGAGTCGCATTCATCCCGAACCCGGACGAAAGCACACGAGCATGTTGGGGGGGGCGGGTGGTTAGTGGGGATTTACCCGGTGAAACCGAGCCCGTCGTTATCCGCATATCGCCTTCATCACCAGCCGGGCCGTCCTCAATCCCGTGGGAAGAAGGAGCGACACGGGGGGGGTGGCTGAAGTGGCATTCACCTTCAGGAAGGAGAGCCGCGACCGTAACGTTGCCATGGTCATGTTCTCGCAGTGAGCACATGAACCATCCACGAACACCGCCTCAGTGTGACTGCTACCCAGGCACACGAGGCAGCATCTGTGGCCGTCGTTCTTGGAGAGAAATCGCGTCCTGAAAAGGACGTTCAATGCCGCTGTGTATTGCTCTTTTTTGTGAGTGGGAAAACTCATACTCTTTTAGAGAAAATATAGCTCTTTTAGGAGGAGAATACTTTTCAACAGGAAGGAGCGCTGTTGAAGTGCCCAGGGGCGTAAACTGCACAGCGTGCAGAGAGAGAAACGCCAGCTGGAAATGCGTCGTGCGGATCCAACAGCCACGCTTCTCGCTGGTAGAGGTGAGTGGAACAGTAGTGAGATTCAGGTGCTTGCTGCACAACCATTCGGCTCCGAAGAAAAATTCTGACTGGCAGTCGCTGCCCCGTTTCCCTTTATACCTGTATGTCCGGGGCGGGGCATGCAAATTCTGTCAACCAACTTGACATTGGCCTTTTCTCAGGTTCAGAGGTACGATTCGCCATCCGAGAAGACCCCTTGTGTCACTTCCTTTGACACAACGCCGAGAGAGTGACAGAAGGGGAACTAATATTTAACAGATATTAGTTATATAACAGATAGTTACAGTATGACTTATACTTCTGATTGGATGTGCTGATTTGTGTGACTGTATCAGGTCAATTCTATATTAACACTTAACTGTACAACGTTAACTTTGCCTGTTCATACGTGCAGCCACACACAGTGCACAAAAATATGCATGTATGCTACCTATAAGTCAGGCAGCACGTGGGTGCTGCTATTGAATAAAGACTAGATGTGCACATATAACATGTATGTATTGGATGGATGTAATCAGTTACAATATTTTAGATTACACATTTAATGCAATCTAATCTGATTACTTTTGGATTATTTATTATGTGCTTTGTAAATATCTAAATAACTAATCTGATTACGCACATTTAAGAATGTAATCTAATTACAATTGATTATGTTGATCTGATTACTTTAGACAGAATACATGTAGTCTTTAAAACCTAACACTGTCAACAGGCTACACTGTGCAAAGTGGTAACATGCTAAATGTTATTGTCTTAAAGAGACAGTTCACCCAAAAAATGTTATTCTCTCATCATTTACACCCTCATGCCATTCTAAATGTGTTATTTCTTCTCACAAACAAATATCTTTAGAAGAATATCTCCGCTCTGTAGGTCAATTCAACGCAAGTGAATGGTGACCAGAACTTTTAAGTATCAAAAAGCACATAAAGGCAGCATAAAAGTAATCTATATGACTCCAGTGGTTTAATCTATGTCTTCAGAAGCGATATGACGGGTGTGGGTGAGAAACAGGTTAATATTAAAAAAAAAATATATATATATATATATTGTCATGAAGGGGGCAGACGAGGGAGTAAGGATCCAAATGCAGCTTTATTGAACTTCACAAGGTAAAGGGGAGAATTAACGCAGGAACAAAAGAAACATCCACGAGGGGAAAATAAAGAGAAGAACACAAGAAAACAACACGGGGGGTCTTGCAAGGAGGGCACAGGCAGGAACAAGGACCAAGGCAGGATTCGGGAACTTACTGGAACAGAGCATCAAACATTAACAAAGACCAACAAAGGACAAGGTGAACATCAAGGCTTAAATACAAAACAAGGGGAAACATAGACCAATGGGAAAACAGAACTCAAAACAAGATAACAAGGCAATTAACTAAAACCAATGACAAAGCTAGAACAGATAATAAAGTAATCAAACAATAAACCAATGAGGACCGGACACATAGACAAGGAGGGAAAACAGGACATGACAAAACTTCAAAATAAGAGTGCATAAAACAAAAGGCAATACGGAACATAAAAAGTGCCAAAACTTAAAGGGATACTTCACCTCTGGGAAGATGAATGTGTATTTAAAATTGGTTATTTATATAGTATAAATGTGAAATTATTTTTGAATTTGAAGCATTCTAGACAGAGAAAAGGCAGAAAATGTAATTTTTACACATGTGGCTGAAAGACAACAACTCCCAGAATGCACTTGCTTTGCTGCCCTTACGAGGCCACTCCCAAACCACGCCTACCGTTTACAGGCGGCAGTATCTGAAAATATGATACAACTATGCTACATCGTGACTCTATAAATCGTGAGTTAGTTGATAAATTGACTGACTACGCGGGAAGAACATTATAATTCTGTGTGTCCAAACTCTGTACATGACGTCTTAGTAACAAAAAGAAAAACAAACAAAATACTCACTTTACACTAAGCCGTCCGTTTGTCCTTGCGGGCTTTGGCTGGCGTTTCCAATTTATCTTCGGGATCCTAAAATAAGTTTCCAGGACTCCCCTGCCCATGTGTGATACAAAAATTGGGTGCTCAGTTATACATGCTCATGTTATCGGTGCAGTTTCATCAGCGGATTCAGCGATCTTCAGCGATCGCTGAAATTCGCGACAGCAATAGGACTCTCTATCTGTTTCCATAGGCGCACAGCGAGAGCACTGACACCACCAGTCCGCCCCAACTCGAGTCTGAATATAATTTAACACTCTCTTCCTCCTGCCTGCCAAGCAGGTTTTGCTCCCCTGCTACAGCAGCTGCTCCAGCCTCTGTTCATCGCTGTATTGCGGCTCGTACAGGTAGCACGAGCATCAGATTCTCGCAACAGATCTTCGAAATCCCCTTCTGCCATTTCAACTTCAAAACTACATTCAGCCATCGTGATTAGCCTACTTGTATACAAACTTTCTACACAGAGCAAGAGCCTGTTTTCTTAGCTTCTACAGAAAGATGGCTGACACTATCTTCACATTCTGTGAGTGAGATCCCGCCCCATATGGGCGTGGTGAAAACATGCGGAATACTGGCTGTAGTTTTAAGCCTCTGGACCAAAAATCCTCCGATGACGCAAAATGACGATTTTTGCGTCATCGGAGGATTTTTTCCAGACTAAAAATAAATAAATCTCTCGTCTCAGGGGGATATGGGGGGGGGGGAGCTCGGTAATTAGAAAATACTACTGGTTTTCTACTGATACAAAGCTTAATGCTAAATCCTGAAGTAACCCTTTAAAGAGTGCATAAACAAAGAACAATGTGGAACATAAAAACTTAGATAAAAGGGTACACAAACCAAAGACGGTGTGGATCGTTACAGAGCCCCCCCTTTAAGGAGCGGATCCCAGACGCTCCTAACCAAAGGAGGGGCAAAACGACAACGGAAAACGAGGACAAACAGGCAGATCAAGGGAACACGAGGGGCACAGAGGGACAAGACTAGGACAGAGTGACCGTGACAGAACAGGTGGGTGGCCAGGAGACCAAGGAGGCCAGGCAGATGCCCAGGGGACCGAGGGGACGACTTGAAGGAGGGGACCGGGTCGGGAAGACTGGGAGGCAGCTGCGGGGTCGAGACTAGGTCAGGGGGCATCCATAGGGCAGGGACTGGGTCAGGAGGCCGGGGAGGTGGCCGTAGGGCAGGGATCGCGTCAGGTGGCCAGGGAGGCAGCCCTAGGGCAGGGACTGGGTCTGGAGGCCGGGGAGGTGGCCGTAGGACAGGGATCGGGTCAGGTGGCCGGGGAGGCGGCCCTAGGGCAGGGACTGGGTCTGGAGGCCGGGGTGGTGGCCGTAGGGCAGAGATCGGGTCAGGGGGTCTAGGGGATGGCCACAGGGCTAGGGCAGGGTCAGGAGGCTTAGGAGATGGCCTCAGGACTGGGACAGGGTCAGGAGGCCAAGGAGAGGGCCACAGGACTGGGACAGGGTCAGGAGGCCAAGGAGAAGGCCACAGGACTGGGACAGGGTCAGGAGGCCAAGGAGAAGGCCACAGGACAGGGTCTGAAGGCCTGAGAGGAGACCTCGGGACAGGGTCAGAAGGCCTGAGAGGAGGCCACGAGACAGGGCCAGAAGGCCAGGGAGGAGGCCGCGAGACAGGGTCAGAAGGCCAGGGAGGAGGCCACGAGACAGGGTCAGAAGGCCAGAGAGGAGGCCACGAGACAGGGTCAGAAGGCCAGGGAGGAGGCCACGAGACAGGGTCAGTAGGCCAGGGAGGAGGCCACGAGACAGGGTCAGAAGGCCAGGGAGGAGGCCACGAGACAGGGTCAGCAGGCCAGGGAGGAGGCCACGAGACAGGGTCAGAAGGCCAGGGAGGAGGCGAGGAGGACTCCAGGGACGGTGCCATGGTAGGCGGTGACCAATGAGGCTTGGGAGGTTCTGGGGGTTCAGAAGGCTGAGCTGGCGCAGGCAGAACCATGGAGGGTGGAACCATGAAGGCCCTCAGGGGCGGAGCCGAAGAAGGCGGAACAGGCAAAGCCGTGAAAGGCGGAACCATGAAGGCCCTCTGGGGCAGAGCCATAGAAGGCGGAGCTGTGGAAGGGTCAGGGGGCGGAGCAGGCGCAGGCAGAGCCGTGGGAGGCGGAGCAGGCAGAGCCGTGGAAGGCAGAACTGAGGAAGGTTTGGAGGCGGAGCCGAGGAAGGGTCTGGTGGCGGGGCAGGCGCAGGCAGAGCCGAGGCAGTCTTCAGAGGCGGAGACCTGGGAGGCTCTGGTAACAGAGGCGTGGAAGGCACGGGTGACAAAGGCGTGGAAGGCTTTGGTGACTGAGGCGTGGAAGGCTTTGGTGACTGAGGCGTGGAAGGCTTTGGTGACTGAGGTCTCGAAGGCTCGAGAGGCGGAGCGCTGGGCGGCACTGGAGGCGGAGCGCTGGGCAGCTCCGGAGGCGGAGCGCTGGGAGGCTCCAGAGGCAGAGCGCTGGGAGGCTCCGGAGGCGGAGCGCTGGGAAGCTCGGGAGGCGGAGCTCTGGGAAGCTCGGGAGGCGGAGCTCTGGGAAGCTCGGGAGGTGGAGCCGTGGAAGGCTCAAGGGGGGCTGGCTCTTGGACGGTCGAGGCTACAGGCGCTGGCTCTGGCTCTGGCTCTTGGACGGTCGAGGCTACAGGCGCTGGCTCTGGCTCTTGGACGGTCGAGGCTACAGGCGCTGGCTCTGGCTCTTGGACGGTCGGGGCTACAGGCGCTGAATCTGGCTCTGAGGACAGGGCCGTGGAGGGCGGAGACTGGTAAGCGGAAGCCCCTCCTCTTCTCCTCCTCCTCCTGGCGGAAGAGGCTGGCAACGCTGGCGCTGGGACGGACGAGGCTGGCAACGCTGGCGCTGGGACGGACGAGGCTGGCAACGCATTCTTCTTTTGTTTTTGGCGATTAACATTCTCTCTGCTTATTGTCATCAACTGGGCAGAGAGGAGAATTTATAGTAAAAAAGGACATAAATATGTACCTATTTCTGTTACTACAAAAAATTATTTCAACTCATCCTTCCTTTAAAAAAAGTGACACTTTTGACAATTTTGGAGGGTTTAAAGGCAGAAATGTGAAGCTTATACTTTTATAAAAGCACTTACATGAACTCTTTTGTTTAAACTTGTGCATTATTTGAGGTATAAATTTATTTAAATCATAATTTTTATGCAACAAAGTTGTAAATTTGGCTAAAACTTCATATAGAAATGGTTAGTAAGTGATATAATCACACTAAAATTATGTTAACACACATAATGTATACGTCTTGTGTCTATACTTTTAAACTAGTGAGTGTTTTAACCTTCACGGATTGGTCCCATTTAGTTTTATTGTAAGTGTCTCAATGTAACCTAAATTTAAAAACATTTTGTCAACTATGCTGACATTATTGTTTGTGATAATCAGCATTATACCACAAATGCTGTTGATTGAGCTTAAATTTCATTGAATCTGTAAAATTCCTTTGAGGTTCAATTTCTACTTACTAACCCGTATATGTACTTTTGTTGGCATAACCTTGTGTTTCAATCATTTTAAATCATATTCTGACTTTAATAAAACCAGTTAATTAAGAGGTTACCATATTAATAAAAATTTGTAGGTTACCTGAAAAAACAAAATTCAGTGTAAATGTGTGCAACGTGCAAAGAATGACCAGCCTTTGTTTTGTAGTGTGAGTTTGGCCTTAGTCATTTCAAACTCGGCAAGACCCCAAGAGAAGGTTGAATGAAAGCAAACACACACTGAGGGACACGTGGTATGGCCTTGCCGACTGAAAGAGATTAGAAGTTGTATTCAAATGCACTCCTTACTAGCTTTAGAAAAATGAGAATTAGACCTTCATATTTCTATTGATGAGAGAAATAAGGAGAGGCGTACTCTAAAATACACAAATACTGCTAACTGACTCCAAACAAAGAGAAATTAAACATGGCTCCTCATTACTGGTACATTCTGCCCTCTGGCTCAAAAAGAAAACAATGCTTCAGCTCCGGTTGTGGCTAATGGGAGTTAAAAATAATTTTAATTGCGCTAGTAAAGCTCAAAGATAGTACATATTAAACACACTATATTGTTGCTAATACTGTAACAAAGAAAAACCATTTGAAGGTGACAGTGTCTGTGCAGAGATGAACATCAGTGAGAAACATTATTGCTCCTGCCTACAGATACACATCTGCCAAGTATTTTTGAAATGCTACATCAAGATTTATTTAATGACTATGAACGTAATCCTGCTTCCTGCAGGATCTCAAATCATAAAGGAAAGCTAAACTTACACCTGCCTCTGCTTGATGTCTCTGTTCTCCCAGCTGCAGATCACAGTTTACTATATTGTTCATGATCAAAAGCTAAGGTACTCAACAGTCTGCCCGATGGGTACATCTGGCTTGCCTTGCCTTTATTTTGTGGCCCGCAACAAACTTACTGTAGGGGAGAGTGGGGCACAAACTAAAACTTTTTGGTTTTCTTAAGTTTGTGTAAATGTTCTTGGGGTTCAATGTATTTTAATTTTTTCACATTAATTTCACACGTGTCTATTGCACACATGTGATCTTGTTTCATAAATAAAGCGTATACTTTTTTCGCACCAAAAAAAAAGAAAGTGAAATGTTACAACGTGCCGCCACGGTAGCACGCAGCATCCACTCTGGATCCAAAATGGTGCTATTTTTGTCACTTAGCCCGACTTTTACGGCACATGGACATCGGAGCAACCGGTGTTCGGGTCTACCATCGCCAGACACTGCTAAAATATAAGATTCATGCAACAACCAAGCTGCATGTTGATCTGCAGGAGTTGCTACACGAACTCGGCTTGCTGCGGAGACCAGGCCTCCAGTCTTCGGCATCACCTGATGCCGGTGGCCAGGGGAGGGGACAACGTAAGCGGTGTGCGAGGAAGCGATAATTCGGCAAGAGGGCAGGGGTCCATGCTAGGCTAAAAAAAATCCCTAGCTGGCTGGCTCACCCGTCTATCCTGCTCTCAAATGTTTGCTCCCTGGACAATAAACTGGACTACATCTGATACCAGCAGACTACACAGCGTGAGTTTAGAGACTGCTGCGTCTTTGTTTTCACGGAGATGTGGCTCAGCGACAGAGTTCCGGACGCCTCCATTCAGCTAGACGAGCTCGCCTTGTTTCGTGCATACAATTGTGCAATAACTCTATGCTAGTTTCTAGTTACTGCTCATCGCTGGTGGAGCTTGTGACTGTTAGATGCAGACCTTTTTATTTACCACAGGAATTCACCACTGTTATTATAACCGGAGTTTACATTCCCCCCCAGCGCTAACGCTAAGGAAGCGCTCTGTGAACTGTATGGGGCTATGAGCGAACTGCAAAATGCTCACTCTGACGGACTGTTTATTGTCGCCTGAGATTTCAACCATGCGAGTCTCAAGACAGTGCTCCCTAAATTCCATCAGTATGTGGACTTTGCAACGAGAGGGGCGAACATGCGTGATCTTTTTTACACAAACATCCCAGGCAAGAGGGCAGGGGTCCATGCCAGGCTAAAAAAAATCCCTAGCTGGCCGGCTCACCCGTCTATCCTGCTCTCAAATATTTGCTCCCTGGACAATAAACTGGACTACATCTGACACCAGCAGACTACACAGCGTGAGTTTAGAGACTGCTGCGTCTTTGTTTTCACGGAGATGTGGCTCAGCGACAGAGTTCCGGACGCCTCCATTCAGCTAGATGAGCTCGCCTTGTTTCATGCATACAATTGTGCAATAACTCTATGCTAGTTTCTAGTTACTTCTCATCGCTGGTGGAGCTTGTGACTGTTAGATGCAGACCTTTTTATTTACCACAAGAATTCACCACTGTTATTATAACCGGAGTTTACATTCCCCCCAGCGCTAACGCTAAGGAAGCGCTCTGTGAACTGTATGGGGCTATGAGCGAACTGCAAAATGCTCACTCTGACGGACTGTTTATTGTCGCCTGAGATTTCAACCATGCGAGTCTCAAGACAGTGCTCCCTAAATTCCATCAGTATGTGGACTTTGCAACGAGAGGGGCGAACATGCTTGATCTTTTTTACACAAACATCCCAGGCATGTACAGGGTGGAGCCCTGCCACGCTCGTCAGACGCACAAAACCGCTCCAGAAGCAGGTGAAAACCTGGCCAGCAGAAGCCATCTCTGCTCTTCAGGACTGTTTTGAGTGTACTGACTGGTACATGTTCAGGGAGGCTGCAACATATGGCGACTCAGAGACCAGCATCAGAGACCAGCTACATCAGCAAGTGCATTGATGATGTCACCTTCTCCAAGACCATCACCACACGCACCGGCCAAAACCCATGGATGACTGCGGAGGTGCGTGTGCTGCTGGGGACCCAAGACTCCGCCTTCAGAGCAGGAGACAAGGCTGCCCTGAGAACACCGAGGGCCAAACTGTCCCGGGCCATCAGAGAGGCAAAGCGCACACACGCCCAGAGAATCCAGTCACTTCCAGGACAGCAGCAACATGCGGCACATGTGGCAGGGCATCCAGGCCATCACCAAATACTGGACAACATCAGTTGCCTGTGACAAAGATGCCTCCCTTCCAGATGCGCTGAACAACTTCTACGCAAGGTTTGAAGCACAGAACGACGTGGTGGCGAGGAAGACCACCCCTCCTCCCAACAACAAGTTGCTCTGTCTTACCAGGGCTGATGTGAGGAAAACTCTACGTAGAGTCAACCCACGGAAGGCTGCTGGACCAGACAACATTCCTGGCAGAGTGCTCAGAGGATGTGCAGACCAGCTGGCAGATGTTCTTACTGACATCTTCAACATCTCTCTGAGCAGCCCTGTCGTTCCAACATGCTTCAAGGCCTCCAAAATCGTCCCCATGCCAAAGAAGCCATGAGCCTCAATGACTACCGTTCCGTTGCACTCACACCCATCATCATGAAGTGCTTCGAGAGGCTCGTCATGAGGCACATTAAGACCCAGCTGCCCCCCTCACTAGACCCACTGCAGTTTGCGTATTGTCCAAACCGTTCAACAGATGACGCCACCACCCTCCATCTGGCTCTCACCCACCTAGATAAAAAGGACTCATACGTTTGAATGCTGTTCATAGACTTCAGCTCAGCATTCAACACAATCATTCCTCAGCACCTGATTGAAAAGCTGAATCTGCTGGGCCTGGACACCTCCCTATGCAACTGGATCCTGGACTTCCTGACTGGGAGACCTCAGTCAGTCTGGATTGGGAACAGCATCTCCACCACCACCACAATGAGCACTGAGGCCCCCCAGGGCTGTGTGCTCAGTCCACTGCTGTTCACTCTGCTGACTCACGACTGTGCAGCAATGCACAGCTCGAACCACATCATTAAGTTCACCGATGACATGACCGTGGTGGGTCTCATCATCAAGACCGACGAGTCAGCATACAGAGAGGAGGTGCAGCGGCTAATGGACTGGTGTAGAGCCAACAACCTGTCTCTGAATGTGGACAAAACAAAAGAGATGATTGTTGACTTTAGGAGAGCACAGAGTGACCGCTCTCTGCTGAACATCGACGGCTCCTCTGTGGAGATCATCAAGAGCACCAAATTCCTTGGTGTTCACATGGCGGAGAACTTCACCTGTTCCCTCAACACCAGCTCTATTACTAAAAAAGCCCAGCAGCTTTCTTCGAAGGCTGAGGAAAGAAATCTCCCACCCCCATCCTCACTACATTCTATAGAGGGACTATTGAGAGCACCCTGAGCAGCTGCATCACTGCCTGGTTTGGGACTAGCACCGTTTCGGACCGCAAAGCCCTGCAGAGGATAGTGAGGACAGCTGAGAAGATCATCAGGGTCTCTCTTCCCTCCATCAAAGACATTTACGAATAACACTGCATCCGCAAAGCAACCAGCATTTTGTATGACCCCACACAACCCTCACAAAAACTCTTCACCCACCTGCCACCTGCAAGAGGTACCGAAGCATTCGGGCCCTCACGGCCAGACTGTGTAACAGCTTCTTCCCCCAAGCCATCAGACTTCTCAATACTCAGAGACTGGACAGACATACACACACGTGTCCTGGGTTGCACTTTAATTATTGTCAATTTATACCTGGCTGCTACCTCAATAACTGCTGTGTGCATAGAACACTATCTCATAGTATGTTATGTTTACATTTGGCATATTTAGAAACTGTCACCTTTTTGCACTACTGTGTGTCTCTCACTGTCTATCTCTGTGCCTATTGTCCTGTTAATTTTTAGTAATTTATTGTACTGTCTCGTACTTTTTGCACACATTTGCATATGCATTTTATATAGGTATGTTATTTAGTCTGTGTAGTCTCATGTGGTTCTGTGTTTGTCCTATGTTGCTTTTATGTTGCACCATGGTCCTGGAGGAACATTGTCTTGTTTCACTGTGTACTGTACTGACTGTATATGCTTGAACGGCAAGAAAAACCACTTGACTTGACTTGACAATGAATACACAACAAAGCCACAGCATTGTCCGGAACAATGCAGGGATTGATGACAAAACACACACACACTCCCGCACATACACACACATAAAGCGAAATTATGTAAATTACATATCTGACTGCATGGAATTGCACATAGTTTTTTGTTATTGGGGCACACTGTAACATAGTGTTACAACATGCCACATCGGTGCAACTGGGATTTAAACCTGGCTGGTCACTTCTGCTGGCGAGCTGAGAATTAAAAGACTATGTAAGATGCTAGCTAAAAGATTGAGATTAAAATGGTACCAAGTTTTCCTCATTTTAAATAAACAGTAAAAACGGAGATGAAAATGTACTTTCATGTGATTTTTTACTTTTGCTACTGTGCTAAGTTTTTAAAAATTTTCCACAATTTTTTTTATCAAATTAAGTTTCGTCTTACCAGTGTGTGTGGAAACGTTTAAACCACATGTTAGCTTGTGCCCAACACTCCCCTATACTTACATACTTATACTTTTAATTATTATAGTGTGCAACATTCTGCTTCCAGAAGTAAATGTTGCATTAAATTTTTTACATAGTAGAATTGATTATTAACCCTTTCACATGTACGATCAAACCGATGTGATTACACTAATAATAATACGTTTAATTTATATAGTGCTTTTCCCAAGGTCAAAGCACTTTACATGCTACAACAAACATAAATACATCAAAACAAAACACAAAGACAATAGTCAATACAAACACAAATCAATAAAACAATACAGTCCACAAATGCACAACATAACAATCCAGGAGTAAAATGTATAGTCCAAAGTGAAAATGTGGATGTGCACAAGTCCGATCCAACAGTTCAAAAGCAGAGGGCAAAAAAAGACCAGAGTTGTCCCTTGTGGAGTGAATGGCACCAAGCAACCCACGTCGACCCGCATCTCCCACACCACAGAGCCAAGATGAGTACAAACTCCAGGACACCAAATGGCGAACGGGAAAAAATGACCCCACACACCAGCAGGAACCACGAAAAATGGCAAAAGTCAGTTGGAATTAAATCCTAAAATGTCAATTTTTAAGTATACCTAAAATGTAAGTAAATACAACAATGAGATGAAACAAAATTAAAGACAAACAAACTGCTCCAGAGTGAAGCGGCAGCCAAAACACGCACAGCGTACTCACACCAGAAACATGACAAATTTACACTAGTCTGGGCTCAGACGTGTATGATCAAACCTGTGTGATCCGCATTCCTGCTGCTGTTTACCAGCAAAAGAGGGACTGAAGCGATTGCAATAATGAACCGGCTGCTCAAATAGTCTTTTCAACATCACAATATCTTTATTTTTATGTTATAAACATAAAAAAATCACTAAATAAAAGTTTAAGACGTTACTGTCGGAGCACACTGTTTTGATGTGGCCATATTTTCTGACATCAAACAAAGAATATACAAACTAGTCAGTCCACCCAAGCCTTCTTCCATTCCGTCCACCACTCATTCTTCCGGTGCTGGGAAGGTGAAAAGACTAGGCTTTTAGAACCTTCTATGCTTCTAAAACGAACTTCGTTGCACTGTTGCATTGCATGTAAACGAAATGGTGGCGCACATAGCCGGCAAGCGCATTTACAATCGCATCTTATCTATCATAAGCAAGGACGGATTAAGACCTGAGAGGCCACTGGGCCGGTACACCGTGGAGGCCCCCCATGAAGTTACTACGTTCACCATTATGCACTACAGGACGCTTGGCAGATTTGGTTGGATTTTTCAAATAGACAAAAGAAAGTTTGTAGCAATGTCTGGCACGGCCAATTATATGTACTTTTTAATTATTAACTGATTCAAAATCATGCGTTGTTAATTGGGATGTGCCCACTATTTAAATACCAAAATCACTATCCGGTTATTCTGCACGTGTTTAGAGGTCTTCAACCCGATCTGAGTCCGATGGTACCCGACAAACCATTAGGTTTTGGGCCTGGTTGGGGTCAGTTTTTCAAGCAGGCTGAACCTCAATGCTTTATCATTTAAAAACCACAGCATCCTGAAGAGGTTTATAAACTGAGTTTTCGCTGCCTCATGGAAAGTTTCATGGCAGGATTATGCATTTCCCATTTATTTAGAATAGGCCTACTATGTTACAGGCAGCGACAGAGATTATTTTTGATCGACTTTATCTTTTGAAGATCTACGAATTGTGCTATTTAGGCTCATAGCTCACTGCACTTTATTCCCTGCTAATCTGAGATTGTGTTGCAGGCATCCATGGCAATAAACGTTATTTATTCCTGAGTCCCAACTACTTACAAAGAACAGAATAACCATTTGTGAACTCTCACGGTTAACCAAATATTACAAAAAGGTTACCGTGCACATATTTAGAGTATTAAGGCATCTTTTGCTTTATCATTAAACATTAAATGCATTCACGACTTAAACATTTTAAAGACATCCATACTGTTGCACAAATTCTGTTGCTGATATGAATTCAAACCATCAGCTTTGTTCACAGCCAGGGTAAACTGCACCTTATCTTTGTGTTTGAAAGCATTTTGTGAATCAAAGGCTGTTCTCTGTAGTCCTTCAAGTTAACGTGCTGGACCTGTGAGACGCAGATTCCCTGGGAGCACATTCAAATGCCTGTGCTCGCGCTGCTGTAGTCCAGCACTCATTCGGCCGAATTGATAATATTTCACATAAGGCTGACATTTACATGGATTTATAATAGATATCTCAAAATAAATAAATAATTTATTTACTCGGGGCCCTTTGGGTTTAGAGGCCCCTGGGCAACGGCCCAATCGGCATGGTGGTTAATCCGTCCTTGATCATAAGCAGTCATTATAAACATCTAAACAACACATTATATGTTTGATAATATATAATCTGACTTCCAGTGCACCTGCTGTAAAGTGAAAGGTAAGATTTTAACATTTTAATTACGGCACGCATTAAAGAACTCATGCTGGGTAGTCCGTCAGAAAAGAAAAAAACTCACATGCGAAAATGTTAACGACAATTTATAAACATTTAAAGGCAGAAATTTGTGACCTCTGAGGTTGTTACTCAATGGGATATGCTTCTGTTGAAGCAATCTGTCCACATTATTTCAACTTTCAAAAAATTGTGTATAATTGTGGAATTCCTGGTAAAGAACTACACTACCCATAATCCTTAAGAGTGATCCACCAATCAGAGAATTTCAGCCAACAAAGCACACCAAAAGAGCTCTGCAGTGACCGCCCACTTCCATGATGCACTGTGAATGACGCAATCTAGTCTGTCTAACTACACTCTCAAACTATTTATATATTTGTAAATATCTTATTTTTTTTAAAACATACTTTAAATATATTGATTATATACTTATAATTGTCACAGTTCCTTCTGACACGCCCAACACTTTCACTTCACGATCCCTCTCTCCCGAATATTAATCACCTGCACCTGACACTAATCTCCTCTTCAATCAACTTCACCACATATAAGCCCGTCACTCCTGCCACTCTTTGTCTGGTCTCGATTAAGACTATGGACTCACTAACCTGCTTTCTCCTCGAGAAATATTACTGCCTTCAACTCAAGATGCCTCACTCCGTCGTTCTAACGACCTACGTTCTTGTTGTCTGCTCCAACGTTCCAGCGTGTTCCACGCTTAGCTCCTTCGTTATCAAGACGAACATCCTAGACAAGCCACTCCATCTCTCCAGCTTGTTCTGCTCTTCACTCCACTGCTCCATCGTCTGTTTCCAGTCTACACCTCACCGTCACTCAGCCATCTTCACCCAGGTCCATTAACAACTCTCTATCTCTTCAATAAACACACCTCCGGGTTTATCACTACCATCGAGTCTGAGTATCTGTAACAGAAGACCAGACCAACAATTTTCATCATGAACCCGGCAGGTCCCGATCCAATTCAAACCTTAGTAAGCGCTTTTCAACAAGCGCTTACTTACAGCTTGAATCCCACAGCACCACCATTGACAACCAACACTTCCGCAATTCCTTCTCCTGGTTTTCCCGCAAGTCCTGTTGCCAACCCAGCGCCATACTCAGGTGAGGCGGAGTACTGCAGTGCATTTTTGACCCAGTGTTCACTATGTATTGAGATGCAACCACATCGTTTTACTACTGATCGTTCCAAAGTAGCCTTTGTTATTTCTCTGTTAACGGGGCAAGCACTACTATGGGCCCAACCTCTATGGGATTCAAATAGCCCCGTAACTCAAACCTATGATAGCTTCACTCGACACATCCGGGAGGTTTTTGGATTTCCTGCAGGAGACACTTCACTGGGTGAGCAACTGTATAATCTTCGTCAAGGTAACAGCACAGTAAATTAATATGCCTTGAAATTCCGCACTCTGGCATCCTCTTGTGGATGGAATGAGTCTTCCCTCCTCACTGTTTACCGCCTGGGGTTGGAACCACGACTTCGATTACACCTCTCCCCCTTTGATGCCATGGGTCTAGAACGGTTTATTCAACTATCTATCCGGGTGGCCAATCGTATGAAGTCCTGTTTTGCCGAAATGCCCACATCTCAACTACCACTAACCTCTGCAAAACCACCTTCGGCATACACCGCTGAACCCGACAAAGATGCTATGCAACTAGACTCCTACCGTCTGTCCTCAGCAGAACGCCAGCGCCGGTTGACCCAGAGGTTATGCTTGTACTGTGGAAAAGGGGGACACGTAATTTCTACGTGTCCCATTCGACCTCCTCGCCCATTGGTGAGTCACTTACACACCCCTAGTGTCAGTTTCTCTCCTCTTTTAACTAATGTATCACTTACTGCTTCTGAATTTTCTCTCACAGTACCAGCACTCCTCGACTCTGGGTCAGCCGGCAACTTCATCTCCGATTCTCTCTGTTCCCAACTCCACCTCCAAAAGAAACCTTGCGAACCAAACTTCCAAATCCAAACAATAAATGGCAAACCTCTAGGAAGGGGCTATATCCGTCATTGGGTAGGTCCCATCAAACTCCAAATAGGAAGTCTGCACACAGAAGAAATAACCTTATTAGTCCTCAATAACTCCACGGCTGATATCATCCTAGGCCGTCCCTGGCTCATCCTTCATTCACCAATCATCTGCTGGTCCACTGGAAATATCCTAAAGTGGGGAACCAAGTGTTTTTCTTCCTGTTTTCCAAATCTTCCCACTCCTAAACACCCTCAACTGGCTATGGAACCCCCTCCATTTGAATACTACCACGATAGAAAGCCCTACCAACTCCCGATCAATAGAAATCCCCTCCTGCTATACTGACTTCCAAGATGTTTTCTGCCCTCTTCGGGCCTCACGTTTACCTCCACATAGACCATGGGATTGCGCAATAGACCTCCTTCCAGACGAACCATTACCCAGAGGTAAGATCTACCCTCTCTCCATCCCTGAACAGACTGCCATGGAAGAATATATCAAGGAGGCTCTCTCTCAGGGTTATATCCGACCTTCCACCTCCCCTGCTGCTTCAAGTTTCTTTTTCGTCGCCAAGAAAGATGGAGGTCTCCGACCCTGCATTGACTACCGTGCTCTCAATAAAATCACAGTCAAATTCAGATATCCTCTTCCTCTAGTCCCTGCTGCTCTTGAACAACTGAGAGGTGCAACAATCTTCACAAAGCTCGACCTACTCAGCGCCTATAATCTAATTCGCATCCGAAGGGGAGACGAATGGAAGACTGCTTTTGTTACTCCTACTGGCCACTATGAATATCTGGTGATGCCGTACGGCCTGGTCAATGCCCCATCTGTATTCAAAGGCTTTATGAACGAAGTTTTTCGAGAATTCCTCAATCGATTTGTCATCGTCTACATAGATGATATACTGATCTACTCTACCAATCTGATTGACCATCAACAGCACGTCAAGCTGGTGCTGGGAAAATTGAGGGAATATCACCTTTACCTCAAGGCAGAAAACTGTTCTTTCCATTTGAGTACCCTTCATTTTCTCGGTTATAACATTGGTCCAGAAGGAATCCAGATGGATGAGGGTAAGGTCGAGGCGGTACGTACCTGGCCCACTCCTACTACCATCAAGGAGCTCCAACGCTTTCTGGGTTTCTCAAATTTCTACCGTAGATTCATTAAGAACTTCAGTACCCTCTCTTCCCCTCTGACATCGCTACTAAAATCTAAACCCAAATCACTTTCCTGGTCCCCTTCTGCCTCCGTAGCCTTCCAACGTCTCAAGGAAGCCTTCACCATGGCTCCCCTTCTCTACCACCCTAATCCCGACAAACCGTTCATAGTAGAAGTGGATGCTTCAACAACTGGCGTGGGAGCAGTCCTATCCCAGCAGCAGGAGAAACCTTCCTAACTCCATCCCTGTGCCTACTTTTCCAAGAAACTTAATCCATCAGAACAAAATTACGATATCAGTAACCGTGAACTTCTAGCTATAAAGTTGGCATTGGAGGAGTGGAGACATTGGCTTGAGGGGGCCAAATACCCGTTTCTAGTACTGACCGATCACAAGAACCTGGAATATCTACGGGAAGCTCGTCGACTAAACCCTCGCCAGGCACGTTGGGCCCTCTTTTTCACCCGTTTTAACTTTACCATCTCCTATCGCCCGGGCAATAAGAATGTGAAAGCGGATGCTCTATCACGTCTTCATGCTCCTGAGGATATCCAGGAATCTCCTGATACCATTCTTTCCCCCAATGTAGTCGTTAGCCCTATTCAATGGTCCCTGGACGACGACATTGCTGAAGCGACCACAACTGAACCAGCACCTCCCAACTGTCCTGCTAACAAAACATATGTCCCCACTTCACTACATCTACTCCTCATCGACTCCCTACACACTTCCTTGGGAACTGGCCACCCGGGGAGTAATAGAACTCTCTCCCTTCTTCAAGACCGATTCTGGTGGCCACGCATGGAACAAGACGTTCGAAGGTACCTCCAAGGATGTATTGAATGTGCCATCTCTCGTACCCCACGTTGACTCCCTGCAGGTAAACTCCTCCCTTTGCCTGTTCCACGTTGTCCCTGGTCACACCTTGGAGTCGATTTCATCACAGACCTACCTCCCTCTAATGGAAATACTTGTATCCTCGTGGCAGTAGACCGTTTCTCCAAGGCCTGCAAGCTGCTCCCCCTCAAGGGACTTCCCACTGCCCTGGAGACTGCTGAAGCTCTTTTCCAACATGTTTTCCACAACTACGGATTTCCTGAAGACATCGTCTCAGACCGTGGACCTCAGTTTATCTCCAGGGTATGGAAGTCCTTCTTTTCCCTTCTTGGTGTCTCCGTCAGTCTAACTTCTGGTTATCACCCTCAAAGCAATGGACAAACCGAAAGAAAGATTCAGGAAATTGGTCGCTTCCTCAGAACCTTTTGCTCCCATCGCCAAGACCACTGGTGTCGCTTCCTGCCCTGGGCTGAATACGCTCAGAATTCCCTACATCAAACCTCCACCAAACTCACTCCCTTTCAGTGTGTTTTAGGTTACCAACCTCCCCTGTTCCCATGGTCAGGTGAATCCTCAGAGTTGCCAGCAATAGATCACTGGTTCAAGGAAAGCGAAAGGGTCTGGAACTCAGCTCATCACCATCTTCAAAGGGCATTACGCCACCAGAAAATTACTGCAGACACCCGTAGGGCCCCAACTCCTACCTATCTTCCTGGGCAAAAGGTTTGGCTTTCAACAAGAGACATCAGACTCCGTCTCCCCTGCAAAAAGTTAAATCCCCGTTACATTGGTCCCTTCACTAGCACTAAACAGATTAACCCCGTCACCTACCAACTCCAACTTCCACCAGAATTCCGTATCCACCCCACTTCCCACGTTTCTCTTCTGAAGCCTCACCACCCGCCCATCTCTCTCCACCCCTCAGAACCGGACCCTCCTGATGCTCCTCAACCATTACTCCTTGAAGACGGCCGTGCCTATGCAGTACGTGACATTCTGGACTCTCGCCGCCGTAGAGGTCGGCTGGAATACCTAATCGACTGGGAGGGTTACGGTCCAGAGGAGCGATCTTGGGTTCCCCGGGACGACGTCTTGGATCCCGCCCTTCTTTCTCAATTCCATGACTCCCACCCTGATCGTCCTGCTCCTCGTGGTCGTGGACGTCCTCGTCGCCGCGAAGGAGGGGGTAATGTCACAGTTCCTTCTGACACGCCCAACACTTTCACTTCACGATCCCTCTCTCCCGAATATTAATCACCTGCACCTGAAACTCATCTCCTCTTCAATCAACTTCACCACATATAAGCCCGTCACTCCTGCCACTCTTTGTCTGGTCTCGATTAAGACTACGGACTCACTAACCTGCTTTCTCCTCGAGAAATATTACTGCCTTCAACTCAAGACGCCTCACTCCGTCGTTCTAACGACCTACGTTCTTGTTGTCTGCTCCAACGTTCCAGCGGGTTCCACGCTTAGCTCCTTCGTTATCAAGACGAACATCCTAGACAAGCCACTCCATCTCTCCAGCTTGTTCTGCTCTTCACTCCACTGCTCCATCGTCTGTTTCCAGTCTACACCTCACCGTCATTCAGCCATCTTCACCCTGGTCCATTAACAACTCTCTATCTCTTCAATAAACACACCTCCGGGTTTATCACTACCATCGAGTCTGAGTATCTGTAACAATAATCAACAACTTTAAATCAACAGTTTTATTTTTTCCATAGTTTTTGTCAAGGGTGTAGGGAATGATGAGGCTCAGGACCCAAGCACAGAGATTCAAAAAACAAGGAATTTATTTATATACAAAAATAAATAAAAAACAAACCAAAACTACCACAAGGGGGAAAACAAACATAAACAACCCGGTAGGGGGAAACGAATAATCCAGGGCTGGGGCAGAGGGTAACAGGGAATCAGGACCGACCGGAACGAACAGGACTGGGACTGGAAGCAAACCGACATAGAAAACACAAACAAGACCGACTGGAAACACAAGACCGAATGAATACACAAGATGAACGGGCACTGAACAGCACACATGAGGAGATTAAAATAGGTAGATAAATCAACAGGTTAACAAGACAGGGCAGGTGTGACTAATAAACTAATAATGGTCAAACAAGGATGCGGGGTATGACATAAGACAGAGAGACACGTGGTGATACAGAAACATAGCCAAGTGCTCTAACAAGACAACAAATCCCCCAAATGGTATGAGTGCACATCGTCAAGACAATAAGGCAATATACACTCATGCCAACCGACAAACAAGACAAGAGAATGCATAGCAACACCAAACAAAGTGACGCCACGTATTCTAACACTAAACAAAACCTGAGCATACATCGCAAGGCAAACGCCACACGATGCACATAAAACAAGTGACAAAAACAAGAAAGGACACCTGTGCAAGAGTTCGGCCACATACAAACTCGAAACCTCAGACCGAACTGACCGAACCTAAGCATCGCGGTCACAATAGACAGACATAGATTATTGACGTTTATTGCTGCCAAGATGACAATCACAATGCACTCATGCCAATACAAGACAAGGCATGGAACATGAGTGTCTGGATCCTGACATCAAAACCGTAACAGACAGAGCGGTCAGGATCCAGACACCATGCAACAAGACCGAATAATTCCAGTAACACTTTATAAAGGGGTTCATCACATGCTTCATATGTGTCCATTTTACATGAAGGTATAGATGTTGCATTTATAACATGAGAGGCAAATAGCTCACTATTTGGCAAGTATTGCATGACAGTTGCTCTTTTTATTGAAGTTTTATTGTCACATCAACGATTTATAAATTTGTAAATTAATTATTAGTCATTGATGAACCGCTTTATAAAGTGTTACTGGAATTTATAACATTTTATATAAATGATTTATAAATTATATAAATTCTTCTTATGTGCCCACATTACATTAAGGTACATTTTCATAGGTTACCAATATTGAATAAGTGTACCTAAGTGTACCTAAGTGGATCACTATTTAGCAAGTATTGCTTGACATTCGCCCTTTCCATTCATGTTGTTATAACCGCACATCAGTTATTTAAAATGCATTTGTAATCTGAAGTGTAATACATTTTAGGAGAATGTAGATTGATGCCGCCAATTCATGGATGGGGATTATTAGGAGGCCATGATTGATAAGGGCCAATGGGGGGAATTTGGCCAGGACACCGGGGTTACACCCCTACTACTTTCGAGAAGTGTCCTGGGATTTTTAACAACCACTTTTTTTTTAAACTTTAACCACTTGATTTATTATTTTAAACTATTTTTCATGTGTATGGAAAACAAGCTGTATGACCAAGCAGTCCTTAACTTCAATGACGATTCAAAAGTAGCGTTGACCTTTCCAAATACGGATGATACGAACAATTGTTATGTCTTTAATTATGAATCACTACATTTTTATTTATCATAAAACAATTTTGTTTGTAACATTTTAAACAAAAAGCTTTTTTTTTAAGATTATGCAAAATATTTTAGAGGATATGAAACAACCTTTCAAACAAAATGTCAACTGAAACAGTGAAGTCACTACCTTAATGGCTGGTGTTATTTCATAAATAAATGAAAATTTGAGTTATTAACTAAAAGTTTATGAAAATGATTGATTAAATATCTATTTAGTTTCATGAATAATTAACTCTCAACATTTTGTAAAAAAAAATTGATTATATTTTTTTGAAAGATTCATAAAAATTAATGTTTAAAGGGGGAATGGAAATAATTTTTAATAGATAAATATAATCCTTTTTATTTTGGTGTATTTCTATGTTTCGGTAGTGACATTATTTTGGGAAAATAAAAACATTACAAAACAATTCTGAAAATATAATATGAAAACTGACTGTTCTTTTAATAGATATTTGTACCTAAGATATGGTACAATATATATGTGGACAATATATAAAGTTTTGGTGAAAAAACATAAAATGTTTTAAATGTTTCCACCTTTGAGTTTGCACCAATTCTGTAGAATGGTCCATATGCATATGTGTGTGTGTGTGTGTGTATATATATATATATATTTGGGCTATCAAACGATTAATATATTTAATCGTGATTAATCGCATATTTTTGTAGTTAATTGCAATTAATCGCAATATCTTTATAAACATGAATGGACAAATATGCTTCATCCAGATGTATTTTTCAGTCATCCACACAAAACCTACCCCACTGACAGAGCTGAACAACAGAAAATGAACACAACAGAACTCAATTCAAATTCAAAACAAAATATGGTAGTTGTAAGTGAATTATGACAGGATTTATTTGCTTCTTTTTATGGAATTTTGACAGACATAATCTTTCCAGGAGCATAGTGGAATTAAATAACTCTGATCATGTGACTATTTGCACCATGCAAACATTTCAGCACTGTCATTTACAACATAAAAAACTCCTGTTAGACCCACAAATGTAACCGGTGGGATTTAATGGGTTAATGACAGTGTAGATTGCCTGCAGGGTTCCAGCAATATCACCAACTTCTGTATTGACTAGAGCACTATCAAACAGAGACGCTGTGACAGAACCCTGCAGAAAGCAGCAGGGTTTGCATTAACCAGTAATCATTACCATCACTCCCAATACGCATATTATGCAGTCTACGTAAGGCACCAACTCCCTATAGGGGCACCAGAAAATCCACTGGCTGCCTTTACAGGCACATTATCAATTATTCAAGGCCTCGGTAGCTGTAGTGGAACACAGATGATGGCCTCGTGCTCACACTTTCACTTAGCGCTCGCATCGTGCCTCACAACTCTCATAACGTGCCTCGCAGTGAAAGGCAGGTGTTCAAATGGCAGTTGTCTTGCCACTGCAATCATGTTACAAAGTTCCAAGCTCTATCTGTGCTTTGCAGGCATGTTCTAGTGCTGTGCTACATTGATAAAATGCTTGGCGCAGGTATCAGTATAATGTCTCCCACCATCTGTTTTGCTGACGGTCAATGCATGTGACATTAGCAGCGTTTGCACGAATTGGCTCACTTCTCTTGAACTATGATTTATTAAAAGGGTCATACTATGCGTTAACGGTGTTAAAATAATTTTTGGCGTTAAACGAATTTACATAACATTGACAGCACTAATATATATTTATATTTATGCAATATCACATGACCAAGAGTGTGGTATGGCCCTACATTAGCACTGCTGAGATTCAGCCGCAGACACAAGGCTGCAGGCCGAGTGCCGTAGGTAATCATAATTGTGCTGTTTCTAACAATTTATTGGATAAACAAGGTTGTGTGTGTGTGTGTGTATGTGTGTGTGAATGAGAGAGAGGAAGAGAGAGAGAGAGAGAGAGAGAGCACATGTACTATCACCTGTTGCCACTCCCAAGAAGAGATGCTGTCAGCTTTCTGAAGATCAGTGTGACAAGGCGGAGAGTGGGGCCAGGTCGTGATGCTACACACCCAGCCCCGCCCTCTGTCCAGTCACAATCAGCTTTCTCAGTGGAAAAATAGCATCCAAGTGGGGGTATTTCTCCCTATTTCATGCTAGTCAATGCGCAAGTGTCTTTCACTATAGAAACCGCAATCTCCTCTGCCATTTTAGACAGCGCCCATTGTGTAATTAATCAGGCTATTGTTTCTCTCAGCTTTGATGAGCCGTAATGCTGAAGTTTGTTTAAAGCCGTTTTAAGCTTTTTCCTAGCTTTAGTAGTGTAACAGTAATACAAGCAATCTTGTAGAGTTGTTGTATGTAAAGTGGCTAATGCGGATTCACTTCACATCACCTAACGCTTATATTACACACACAAAAATTATCTTTTGCCACCACCTGCTGGCTAGCATATGTAATGTCACAAAAAAAAACATGTAAAAAAAAAAAGACAAACAGAAGCTCCTAACACATATGCACTGCTCTTACACTTTAGTTTAGAATAGCACGAACACAAACGGAGTGATATAGACAGTGATGCGTCCGAGTGCTGATGGTGTCAGACCATCAGTGCTCATGGAAAGTCGCTTGTCCAATAAGATTCGAGGACTGGAACAAACTGTTACGTGCGTGTGTGTGTGTGTGTGTGTGTGTGTATATATATATATATATATATATATATATATATATATAATCAGATTCCTTTAACATTCCTTTCAGTGTTTTTAAGGAGGTCATTATAGGGGCATAAGTGTATGAGACTGGACATTGTAAAAGACAATTTCCATAGAGTCTGACCTCTGAAACCCACATATATTGTGCTTATGGATCATCGGCTGGCACTGGGAGAAAAGATCGGTTAGGTTTGTGATGAGATCTGGGAAACTTCTACTCTATGAAAAATATTTTTAAACAACTCCTAGGCACAGGTAAAGTTATTCCTCTTGCTGCTGTATCCCTATGACTACATCCAGACGTCAAACATCAATCCAAATTCTTTGCCTTTCTCACTTTAGCATTCTGTTGTACCCCTCTGCACTTTCCCTCGTGGCAGAGTGTTTGTAGATTTAGAATCAGGCATAAATCAGTTTTGGAATCTGCTATCGTCTCTGCAGCCAATCAGAGCGCAGTTCAATGATCTCATTTGGTCTTGTATTTCTAGTTGCAGCAATCTCTCCAGAGACATGGAGTCCCAAGAAACAAGCTTAAATGCAATTTGAATACGCACACACAAATACATGCATGCACACAGATGGGAATGGAGAGTTCAACCACAACAATGTACTCGCATACAGAGTGAGGATGAGCATGCAAAACCAGCGTATTGGTTAATTTATTCTAACTGCGACTGGATGGGTTTGCAGCAGTATCACCTGCAGTGTCCTCCGTTCCCTTTTGCTCTGTACACCTGCACGTCAGTGCCTTTACCCCAGACTGAATGACATGTTCTCTGCTACAAGGAGAATATTTCATAACACATCAAAATGAAACATTAAAGGGCAGAATTCTTTCAAAATTCTGACATCCCTTGGTGGGTTCTTCTCCTCTCTCATTCTTAAGATTCAAACAATGATAAAAGTAAATTTATATATATATATATATATATATATATATATATATATATATATATATATATATATATATATATATATTAGGGCTGTAGGTAGTATTTTAACACATTAATTCAGTGTGATTAATTTTAACTAAATTTAAGCAATTAATTGTAATGTCCACAGACCGTAATAAGGAAGATTCCTGAGAAATGTAAGCTTGTAGTACCACCTGTTTACTCCAGAGGGCAGTAATTGAAATTTCAGCTGTGTGGCAACGCGCAGTTTATACAGTGAAGAAAACAACCATCCAGCAGACAGAACAACACAGACACGCATCACGTTCTTGCGTTATACACTTTGCACTTGATGGAGCGTAAATTCAAACTAAGGGATCTCAAGATGTGTTCTAAGTATTAAACTATATTTAACTTCATACAGTGACCTAAAAATGTATGTTTATGACGCAACGCACCCGAAACACTACACAAGCACGCAGGTGTAAATTGACGAGTCCTTAAACAAGCCCTTATAATAAATCTGGAACTGACTGACAAATTCACTTGTGAAATGGATTGCTGTGAACTGTAGGACAATGATTGACTTATGATCAATAATATGGTAGTAAACAATACATTGTATTCTAAAGCCGCTTTTTGTATTGTCTTATCAATGATTAACTCTTCTGCCACAAGAATGTAATGCATTTTCATTTATATATATATATATATATATATATATATATATATATATATATATATATATATATATCATTTTGTAAATATTTAAAGATAACTAAGTATAATTATTTCATCATTATATATTGAATTAATATATATTGAATCAGCAAATATTTGTATATGAGATTAAATGCGATTAATCGGGACACCATGTAATTAATTTGATAAAACATTTTAGCGATTGACAGCCCTAATATATATATATATATATATATATATATATATATATATACACACACACACATAAACTAGGGATTATATTGTGAAAGCCAGTGGCTCCCAACCCTGTTCCTGGAGGCCTCCCAATACTGCACATTTTGTATCTCCATTTTCTGACACCCAATTCAGGTCTTGAAGTCTCCACTAATGAGCTGATGAGTTGAATCTGGTGTCCAAAATATGTAGTGTTGGGGGGCCTCCAGGAACAGGGTTGGGATCCACTGGTCTAAGCATTAAACACACATGTGCACATGCATACTCTCAAGTTTTAGCTATCTATATGTGGACTTTCTGTTGTTCTTGAATTAATCTTATTAGTGGTGTTTGTTAAGACAAGGATCACTATTATATTGCTAATTTGGGGTTAGGGATTTGAACAAACCACATAACCATATTGTATTAAACGTTGTTGTTGCTTAACTTGTCCTGCACATTTAATGGTATCTCAAATCATGTGGCTTAATGTAATTACTTATCTACTTTGTAACTAAGTAAGTGCTTAATTTAGTTATACCACCAGTTCTTAACACAAGATGTAGCTAGTAGGTCATGAGCTCTTCATAAAGCAATGTGCAGTCGCATAATAAGACATTAACATTTATTGATCCAATAAGCAGCTTTCAAATTTGTATTCAAAAGTGTTGAAAATGTCATGATCCTGTCTGGCAGCCCCTCTGATTTTTTGCATTTGTGTCTTTATTTCAGTCCTGCAGTTCAGTGACAGAGTGCTCTAACCAAGACTTGACCCCACAGGAATTACCTTTTTTTTAAAATCCTGTTCCCCTGCTTGCCAGAGAGCCACACAAGCCAAGAGGCTCTTCGAGGTCCATCAGGAGGACAAGTCGGTAAGGGGATATGCACTGGAGTTTTTGGTATTGTCCTCGGGCCTTAATTTCAATCCGACTTGCCTAATTGATCTCTTCACCGCAGGACTGACTGAACCCATTAGATCTTGGCATTTCTAATGGGCGTGAAGGAGGAAGTCTCTGGAGGATGGCACTGAAATGGGATGAATTCATCTGAGCCTGTACCACAAAGGATTTCCTCTCTTCATCCCAGCCTGAGGACAATGATACTCTCTCACCGGCAGTGCATGCTGCTACTGCTCTTCTTACCACTCGGAGGAGGAGGAGACAGAGTTCAATGGCCAAGTCTGCAGCTGACCACCAGGAGGAGGCCTAACCCACTACTTTTCCTCACAAAAGAAATGAATAGTAATTTTTAAACATATGTATAAAATCATGAGTCATATCAGTAACTTTATAATTAGCTGCCTTAGATCGAGAGTATCCCCTCATGTTGAGATCACATGACCAGCCGAAAACTTCTTGCTTAATCTTAGTAATTCCCTGCTATTGAGTGATTTCGTAAGGTATTAGGGAGGCCAGCAGGAGTGCTCACCCATTGGCCCTCATCCATCATGGCCTCCTAATTATCCCCTTTCATAAACTGGCTCTATTACCCTACTCCTCTCCACCAATAGCTGGTATGTGGTAAGAGAACTGGCACCCTATGGCTGCCGTCGCATCATCCAGGTGGATGCTGCACACTGGTGGTGGTTGAGGAGAGTCCCCTGTTCACAATGTGAAGCGCTTTGAGTGTAGTGTCTGAAAAGTGCTATATAAATGTAATGTTCATTCATACTTTCATTCATAGATTCAATTAATCATGACTAACTGTGAATAGTGTTTTTTTTTTTACAGTGACATAGGTAACTGAAAAGTATTGCATTTGAATGATGCTGCATGCCCATGCCCCTAGGTGTCAGTGTTTGTCCAGGCTACATAAACAAAAAAATTACTTAGCGCACATTTAAGTACACTTATTTCACGGGTTTCTGGAATGCTTGATTCTTATTGGTCAATAGCACCATCTAGCAGTCTGATGTTTCTGAGTAACAACTGCACATCTGGGGATTAAGACATATCAGACTGGTCATCTGGGGTATTGCGAGTCATATTTCCTATTAATTTAGAGAAGTGGTGGCTCAGCGGTCGAGGCTCTGGGTTACTGATTAGAAGGTTGGGGGTTCAAGCCCCAGCACCACCAAGATGCCACTGTTAGGCCCTTAAGCAAGGCTCTTGACCCTATCTGCTCCAGGGGTGCTGTACCATGTCTGACCCTGCACTCTAACCCCAGCTTTGCTGGGATATGTGAAAACAAACACTTGTACATTTCACTGTATATATGCAAAAATGTATGTATAATGTGTGAACAAAATAAAAGGCTTCTAATTTATTTGGTTAGTAGCTGTGTAATAAGTGGGATAATGTACAGTCAGCCTGGTTTATTTTGTGATAACAGGCTGATGTACATTATCCCTTACTGAATGGAAATTGGACTATACTGTTCACGCTGTATGCTTTGTGCTGCTGATTTAGTAACAGTGTTGCAGTGCTGCTAAATGATTTCCCATGTTTGATTTGGTATGCCCCAGCGCTCCTTTTTTTAACTGAGGGCTGTAGTTTTATTCAGATGGGGATGAAATTTTATGTCTCTCAGAGCTGCCAACTCTCACGCATTGGCCGTGAGACACACGCATTTGATTGGTTTCACACGCTCACACGCCACACCCCCGATTTCTCACGCTTAAGTGTCAACCCGGTCGGTCAAATGCCTGAAAGATGAGTTTATCTATGATCTACCTGTTGAGCCACTCGTGATCGACTAGTTATGCTTTCGGTGAGGGGGTTCAAGAGCGCCCCGCCCTGTCTGTGGAATTTGCGACATTTTCTCACATATGCGATCGCTACTTCACAAGCCATCCCAGGCGCATTTTCCCACGCATTTCCCCCCGGCTGCAGGTATGTATGGTTTGAGTATTTATATTTATTAAGTATATGCTTGAGTATTTATGCTCTTAAACTTTATAACGTTTGCTTATTCGTTTTATGTGAGTTCAGTTGTTATATTAAAGGCATTTTCGAGAGCTTTGTGAACATAATTGTGACCCTGCACAAAACCAGACTAACGTTACACGTGTATGAACTTGATTTACCAAAAATCGCCTTTAAAGTTGTTCATTTATGTTCGCGATTGTGCTGCATTCACTTACAAAAATAAATGTTTTATATATTTCCGGTAGGAAATTTACAAAATATCTTCATCACATGTATAACTTGATTTACCAAAAATTGCCTTTACATTTGTTCATTTATGTTGGCAATTGTGCTGCATTCACTTACAAAAATAAATGTTTCATATATTTACAGTAGGAAATTTACAAAATATCTTCGTGGAACATGATCTTTACTTAATATCCTAATGATTTTTGGCATAAAAGAAAAATTTATAATTTTTACCCATATGATGTATTGTTGGCTATTTCCACAAATACCCGTGCGGCTCATGACTGGTTTTGTGGTCCAGGCCAGGGTCACATTTTAGTAAGGGCTATATACATGCTGTAAATGATACATTAGTGTATGTATTAAACATGATCATTTAAATTCCTGAAGGTTTCAAGTATGCCCCGCAATAAGGCAAGGCCAGGAGAAAAGAGGAGTAAAGACATTTTGTTTTTTTTACTGAAAGATCAGCCACAGCAAAAAAGAGCCACACAACAGACAGAAGAGCAACAGACAGGACAGACAGAACAGCAACAGACAGAACAGACCGAACGACACACAGAACAGCAACAGACAGAACAGCGACAGACAGAACAGACCGAACGACAGACAGAACAGCGACAGACAGAACAGACCGAACGACAGACAGAACAGTGACAGACAGAACAGTGACAGACAGAACAGACCGAACGACAGACAGAACAGCAACAGACAGAACAGACCGAACGACAGACAGAACAGTGACAGACAGAACAGCGACAGACAGAACAGACCGAACGACAGACAGAACAGCAACAGACAGAACAGACCGAACGACAGACAGAACAGCAACAGACAGAACAGCAACAGACAGAACAGCGACAGTTAGATTTGCTTGTTGCCGATTCTGATTTAGAACAAAGACAGACAGAACAGACCGAACGACAGACAGAACAGCGACAGACAGAACAGACCGAATGACAGACAGAACAGTGACAGACAGAACAGCGACAGACAGAACAGACCGAACGACAGACAGAACAGCAACAGACAGAACAGACCGAACGACAGACAGAACAGTGACGGACAGAACAGCGACAGACAGAACAGACCGAACAACAGACAGAACAGCAACAGACAGAACAGACCGAATGACAGACAGAACAGCAACAGACAGAACAGCGACAGATAGATTTGCTTGTTGCCGATTCTGATTTAGAACAAAGACAGACAGAAAGACAGGCAGAAAACCACCAACAGCAGCAGCCCGAGCAGAGGTCGAAGATTAGAGCCTTGTGTGGAGCTGCAACATATAGATGCACATTCAAGAATGAGTGGACCACAAAATGGCCATTCATCACTAAAGGTAGCCTCAGCACACATTACTGGTGTTCCGTATGTCGTGTGGAAAACACATGTTGCCACCAGGGTGTTTCAGATATTTTGCGACATGTTAAGAGCAAGGGCCACCAGGAAAAAGAACGGGGCATTGAATCCACCACTAAAATTGACAGATTTTCAATGTCCGCTCCCTCAGTTGGTTGGATGTCAGACCAAGAGGTTAAGGTATGCTATGTGTCATGGATGTGTGTGTTTGTGTGTTTTTTTTATTATAATTTATTTTATTTTTTGCTGTACGGTAATGATGCTGAATGAGCCAAACAAATTGCTTTGTACGCGGGAAAATTTTGGTTGGCTCCACCAAATCTCACTCCAAGGTTTTTTTGAAAAGTTGGCAGCCCTGGTCTCTTGATATCCATTATTAGTGGATATAGTCCTTTTGCTCATGATGGCAGAGTTCAGCTTGCTGAGCCATATTGGTTATTTGTCTCATTTGATGAATTCTTGGTTTGAGATCTATAACATATGGTTATTTTAGAGATTATGATTGGAATGATGCTATTAGTTAGTGTGCATTGATATTTTATTGTTGCATGTTTCTCCTTTACCTTTCTCTCTCCTCTTTTCTTTCTCTCTCTTTCAAATGTCTTTACAAAGTAGGAACTTAACAAATGAGAGAGAATCAATCTTCACAGCCCACATCAATGCTTTTAGTCAAATGCAATCAAAGGGAGATGTGGCATGGCTAATTAAATAGGTGCCACACATGCTTTAGAGGTAGATTTTACAGACGCACCTAGCTCTAATTAAAAGTTTGTTTTTGCGTTACAGAGCATCACATGTCTTTGCTGAATATTCATATCCTTTTTTCTTCTTACCACGTATGGGGAATTGAAGGGAGTTGCAATGGCCAAATTATCTGTATCTGTATTCAGATATAACCGGATTTGGGCTCAAACCAGAAGTGCGTTAAAACTAAATGAAAATTAATTAATTTTAAATGTAACTTTACTTTATTTCCATATAGTTACCATGTAGCAGATATGCTTTGTATAATTCATACAATAATTTCTTAATTTTTTATATTCTCATTATTTTTCTTATTATTGATAATTATTACTAATAATATTCAATTTTAATTTTAACCAAGTTTCTTGACTGAAATGTGTTGTCAAAACCTTTACTCTTAATGTTACATGGCAGAGAGACACACTACTAGATGCAACAAAAGATCAGTAGTACAGATAGAGTGTTTATAAAACATGAATCACCTTATGGGGCTTTTCCACTTCACGATACAGCTCGACTCGACTCAACTCAACTGGGTTATGAACTCGTTTTTTGGGGGTTTTCCACTGTGGATAGTACCTGGTACCTATTACTTGTTCCCCGTCTGTCGCTCACTTCGACATCGTGTCGAAGAAGCGACACTAGGGGTCTCTCTTGAGCGCCGAAAGATACCTCTGATCTATGAAAAAAGGCCAATGAGAGTTGGCGAACAGTATTTGCATACTCCGCCTCCGGATACGGATATAAAGGCGAGAGAAATACGCTCGTTCATTCAGTAATTTTCTTCAGAGCCGAAGGTCGTGTGTATGCAGTCAGCTGTGAGTAACACAACTGATCCTGCTTCTGATCCTCTGACGCTCTGCTTTGCTGTTGGATTTACGGCGCACTACAGCGGCTTTTCTCTTCACTGCCGGCGTGCAGTTTGCCCCTGGGCGCAGAGTTAAAAGAGTTGAAAGAGTGATTCTCTCCGTAAAAGAGTTTATTTCTCTGAAAGAGCATTACACAGCGGCGTTGAACGTCCTTTTCAGGACGCGTCTTTATAAAGATGTAATTTCCGCCACTGTGTAGTTTCTGGATGCGGTGATTTCTCCCCACCTCTCTCGGTCATAAAACACTGTCTTGCATGCCTGGGCTGCGATCACACGCAGGCAGGGTTTTATGAATGGTTCATGTTCTCAGTGCGAGAACATAGCCATGGCAACATTGCGGTCGTGTGGCTTTCTTTTGTAATGAGAGAAAGCCGTTTCAGCCGCCCCCCGCGCCTCGCCTCCTTCCTACGGGATTGACGCAGGCGCCGCGGGCGATGAACACGATTTGGGGACAATGACGGGCTCTGTTCGCCGGGTAAACCCCCTCGAACCTCCCGCCTCCCCGGCACGCTTGTTTGCTTCCGTCTGAGCCCAGGATGAGCATTCTCTCCAATGGTTCATCTTCTCAGTGTGAGAACATGGCCGTTATAGCATTGCGGTTGCACGGCTTTCTTTTGTAATGAGAGAAAGCCACTTCAGCTGCCCCCCGCGCCTCGCCTCCTTCCTACGGGATTGACGCAGGCACCACGGGCGATGAAGGCGATTTGGGGAATATGACGGGCTCTGTTCGCCGGGTAAACCCCCTCGAACCGCCCGCCTCCTCGGCACGCTTGCTTGCTTCAGAATTGGATGACATCACCGCTGCATCGGAGAGCGTTACAGCGGCATCGGATGCTGATCGCTCGCCTGGGCCGCCACCTTCGGGTCTGCCGCCCAGCCTGAGCCTGACGCACGGAGATCCGCTATGCTTTCCCGGGCTACTTGATCGGTCCCGCGGGCAGGTGCGCCGCTCACAGCCACGCCCCCCCCGTTCCTTTCTTCCCGGACGTGCACGACGAGTTGAGCAAAGCCAAGGCTTCTTTGCTCCTCCGCTCTCACTACCCTCGCGGTGGAACGGTCCCAGACCGCTTCCACTCTGCACACCACGGCCCTTCCTGCAACCAACGCCAGGCCAAGGCGCTTCAAAACTTGCACCTTGGGTAGTCCTGTTCTTGATGTGCTGCAGGAACTGCGCTGGATGACCAACCGCGCCCCCGGGCCACGGAGTTCAGAAGCGCCGGCACTCGAACAGGAGATGGCCACCCCTTGTGGTCCAGAAACACACCTGTGGACTGGACCTGGTCGAAATGCGGGAGGCAGACAAGGCACACCTTCTCCCACACCCCCGTTTCCCAGCTCCGTCTATTCGGTGCCACCGTTGATGACTCTGCCCAGCAGTCCTCAGCGGTGAGGCAGACGGAGGCCACTGCACATCCTGCCCCGCCGCAAGCCTGCCGCCATGGGCCATGCCCCGTCTGCTCGCCGAGGGCGTCCTCCTGCGGCTATGAAACACCCTGCTCCGCCTCAACCCGGGCCCAGCTCTCAGCCCCAGTGTCGAGCACTCCGCAGGAAGCGGACGCCCCCGTCTCACGGACCCCCTCAAGGACCCGGAAGGCTCCCAGGCTGTCCGTAGACGCTCAACCCAGGGACCAAGATGTTAGCTCCGGAGGTGGTAAGACCGCTCTGTCCCCGGTGGAGGGCCGGGAGGAGAATTTTTTGTCAAATTAGTTTTCACATTCTCATATTCTCTGTAACGAGCTATTTCCTTTTGTCTCTGGGTCACCTGGCCCGTAAATGCCGTTCCCACGGCACTCTGCCACCAGATCTCAGCAGTCCCGGCTTCCTGGACACGGACCACCCGTCTCCAGCCCCACGACTGCCCCCCCGGCCGGCCGGTTCCGACCAGTCTAGAGGACGCCTACCCGATACCTCCTCCTCAGTCGATAACCCGCCCCCTGCCGGGTGTGCGGAGCAAGGTAAGTGCTTTGAGTCTTTCTCAGCACCCCAGCTGCGGGTCGCCCTGTCGCCACCCAACGCTGCCCTACCTGCTCCGCCCCGCTGCGAAGCCCCGCCGGGTACGTCCAAATTAACCGTCCCCTTGGTGCCCCTAGCGCAGAGGTTGGACGCGTGGCTTTCACTTCCCAACCCGTCTCGCTGGCTGGCCCGGACCACCCGACTCGGTTACGCAATTCAGTTTGCCAGGCCCCCGCCCCCCTTCATGGGCTTCCGCTTTTCCGCAGTACACAGCGAACACGCCCACTCTCTGCGCGCGGAAATCGCAACTCTTCTGGCCAAAGACGCGATAGAGCCTGTCCCTCCAACCGAGATGAAGAAGGGTTTCTACAGCCCCTACTTCATCGTACCCAAGAAAAGCGGCGGCTTACGACCAATCTTGGACCTTCGAGTTCTCAACCGAACGTTGCACAAACTCCCGTTCAAGATGCTCATGCAGAAACACATCTTAACCTGCGTCTGGCATCTAGATTGGTCCGCAGCGATAGACCTGAAGGACGCGTACTTCAACGTCTCCATCCTGCCCCGACACCGCCCCTACCTGCGGTTTGCGTTCGGGGGCCAGGCGTATCAGTACAAAGTCCTCCCCTTCGACCTGTCTCTGTCCCCTCGCGAGAGTTACTATGCGCCCACAGAGACCAGGTGTTCAGCCGTCTGGGGCTTCAGGTCAACTGGGAAAAGAGCAAGCTCACCCCAGTTCAGAGCATCTCTTTTCTCGGGATGGAGTTAGACTCGGTCTCAATGTCAGCACGTCTCACCAACGAGCGTGCCCAGTCAGTGTTGAACTGCCTCGCCGCCTTCAGGCCAGGCACAGCGGTCCCCTTAAAACTTTTCCAGAGGCTCCTGGGGCATATGGCATCCTCCGCGGCGGTTGTGCCACTGGGGTTGATGCATATGAGACTGCTCCAACACTGGCTCCAGACCCGAGTCCCGAGACGAGCATGGCGCCACGGCACGCACCGGGTAACAATCACCCCCGCTTGCCAACAAACATTCAACCCCTGGACAGACCTCTGTTTCTTACGGGCTGGAGTACTCCTACAGCAGGTGTCCAGACGCGTCCTGGTCACGACCGACGCCTCCAGATTGGGTTGGGGCGCCGTTTGCAATGGGCACGCAGCCTCAGGCCGTTGGAAAAGGGCCTAGCTGCGTTGGCACATCAACTGCCTCGAGTTGTTGACCGTCCTTTTAGCCCTGCGGCAGTTTCTCCCGTTAATTCGCGACAAACATGTCCTGGTCAGGTCAGACAGCACCACTGCGGTCGCGTACATAAATCGCCAAGGCGGCGTACGCTCCTGTCACATGTCACAACTTGCCCGTCGTCTCCTCCTTTGGAGCCAGCACCGACTCAGGTCGCTGCGTGCCACTCACATCCCCGGCAACCTCAATGTGATAGCGGATGCGCTGTCATGACAACGCTTGCCTGGCGGAGAGTGGAGGCTTCACCCCCACTCGGTTCAGCTGATTTGGGAACGGTTCGGCAAGGCCCAGGTAGACCCCTCTGCCTCCCGAGAGACCTCCCACTGCCCGCTCTGGTACGCCCATTCAGAGGCTCCCCTCGGGGCAGATGCACTGGCACACAGCTGGCCGGTGGGGCTGCGCAAGTACGCATTCCCCCAGTGAGCCTTCTTGCACAGGTGCTGTGCAAGGTCAGGGAGGACGAGGAACAAGTCACTCTCGTGGCTCCTTACTGGCCCACCCGGGCCTGGTTCTTGGACCTTGTACTCCTCGCGACAGCCCCTCCCTGGCGAATTCCCCTGAGGAAGGATCTTCTTTCTCAGGGACGGGGCACGCTCTGGCATCCGAACCCAGACCTTTGGAACCTCCACGTCTGGCCCCCGAACGGGATGCGGAAGATCTAGCTGGTCTACCTCCCACGGTCGTAGCCACGTTCAACCAAGCCAGAGCCCCTTCTACCAGGCAACTCTACGCCCTGAAATGGCGTCTGTTCGTGAATTGGTGTTCTTCCCGGGCAGAAGACCCACAGAGGTGCGCAGTTAGGTCTGTGCTCCTGTTCCTACAGGAGAGGTTGGAGGGGAGGCTGTCCCCATCCACCTTGAAGGTGTATGTTGCCACTATCGCAGCTCACCACGACCCAGTAGACAGCAAGTCTCTGGGTAAGCACGACTTAATCGTCAGGTTCCCAAGAGGTGCCCGGAGGTTAAACCCCTCCCGGCCAAACCTGTTCCCCTCCTGGGATCTCTCGGTGTTCCTCGCCGGTCTTCAGAGATCCCCCCCCCCCCCGAGTCGCTAGAATCAGTTGGCTCAGGGCCCTCTCCTAAAAAGACGGCCCTGCTGATCGCGCTCACTTCCATCAAGAGGGTCGGGGACCTGCAAGCGTTCCCTACTAACGACACTTGCCTGGAGCTTGGTCCGGCAGATACTCATGTGATCCTAAGACCTCGACTGGGCTATGTGCCCATGGTTCCTACCACGCCCTCTGGAGATCAGGTAGTGAACCTACAAGCGCTGCCCCGGGAGGAGGCAGACCCAGCCCTCTCACTGTCGTGTCCGGTACGTGCCTTGCGTGCCTACCTGGAACACACCCAGAGCTTCAGGCGCTCTGAGCAGCTCTTTGTCTGCTTTGGAGGACAGCAGAAAGGGAACGCTGTCTCCAAACAGAGGTGTCTCACTGGGTGGTGGATGCCATTCAGTTGGCCTATCACACCCAGGCCGTGACCCCCCCTTTTTTTGAGGGTTCGAGCCCACTCTACTAGGAGCGTGGCATCCTCATGGGCACTGGCTAGGGGCACCTCCCTAGCAGACATTTGCAGAGCTGCGGGCTGGGCAGCACCTAACACCCTTACGATCTCAGGGTTGAGTCAGTCTCGTCCCGTGTTCTCTCAGGTCCGAGCCCGTAGAACTCGGTACACGTCGACGATCTGACCGGGTGAATCGCCTCGATCGAGGTAAAACAGTGCGCCTTCTTTCCCAGAGAACCTAGGTCCCTGGTTGATTCCTCCCTAGCCCTTCAGGCCCGCAGCAGTTCAGCGGAGGGACTTGCTGGTCCAGTCCACTACGGGTACCCCAGGCTACCCCTACTGGAATAGGTGCTCCACAGATCAGGCCTCCTACGGGACTCCTCCTGTGTGTATTTCCGCGGTACGGTCACCTTACGAGCTGACCCGTGTCTCCCTTAGGCAGTCCTTCGTTGCCCTCCGGTCGCCGTGTTGTAGCAACTCCCCCCTCCTCGAGGTTGGATCTACCACCGTGCCATTTCCTCCCACATGCCCAAAGTGGCCATGTGATGTATTTTGCCACCTTTACCTCCCCTGCTGGGCGGGTGTGGCCTCCGCAGGGTCTTTTCCCCCTAAAAGAATAGGAATTCGGGAATAAGACCCCCTTCCCTCGATGCGGTAAGGGCCCCGGCTGCTCTTGCTCTATGCCGAGAAAACATAGAGAGAAAAGAGGCCCAGCCAGGCTTGGCCCGTTCCCTAGTTGGGAGCGTCACCTTGTTCCCCCCTAGGGTAACCAAAAGGATGCTGACGCTTTTTCGGGGCATTGGGGAAGAGTCCGTGCAGCCTGAACACAGTTGGTCGTTTGTGCACGTGCAAATACCTGCCCGCTTCTGTGTCAGCAGTACACGCACACGGCTCAGCACATGGCGAGTTTTGAAGTGGACCCCTAGTGTCGCTTCTTCGACACGACGTCGAAGTGAGCGACAGACGGGGAACGTCTCGGTTACGTATGTAACCTCCGTTCCCTGATGGAGGGAACGAGACGTCGTGTCTTCCCGGCCACGTCGCTGAGCCGAGCCGCTGAGGTGCCCGGAACACTCCCGGCTCCTCAGAAAAATCCTGAATGAACGAGCGTATTTCTCTCGCCTTTATATCCGTATCCGGAGGCGGAGTATGCAAATACTGTTCGCCAACTCTCATTGGCCTTTTTTCATAGATCAGAGGTATCTTTCGGCGCTCAAGAGAGACCCCTAGTGTCGCTTCTTCGACACGACGTCTCGTTCCCTCCATCAGGGAACGGAGGTTACATACGTAACCGAGACGTTTTAGTACCACCTCGGTCGAGGTTCCAAGCGAGCCGAGCCGTTACTAAATGTGACATCAAAACCCTGCAGATCACTGATTGGTCAGAGAGAATCTTCACTACCAGCATCACTGAATTTGTGTCAACCCGCTAGTTTTTAAAGTTATAAAAAGTGATATAACTTTATGTAAAGTTCACACGACTTTCGAATTGTAAAAAGAAATGGCTATGCGCAAAGCCACGCCGTGGTCAATAAATGAGGTGCAGACGTTCCTCTCGTTAGTAGAACCTACCAACAGTGTAGGAAAAAGTTAAACAAAACTTAAAAGTGACTACAGAACCATCAAGGACCACAACAGCTGGAGTGGTCCAAACAGAAGAAAGTGGAAATGGTTCGACTAAATGGACACTATCTATGGCAATAGACCGGCGAGCAATGAGAGGGAGAGTGTCCTTGACTCGGCCACGGTGTTGTTGGAGTCTACGATGGAGGATGGTACGTTTTGTTACGTTAACTCTATATTCTGCTCGAAAGCTTCATTTTATTTCATTGACCAGCTACTGGAAAGCTTGCTTCTAAAACAACCAGGCCAATTTAACTGTTACACTTGTGTAAAATCACCATGCAATAACTGTGTGGCGTGGGGACGTGGTCATGTCTCTCTCTTTGGACACTCGGCCTGCCTTTTATGTCTCCCTCCACATCACTATAACAAGAGGCAGGTGTTAGGGTTAATTATGAACCAGGTAGCAAGCCTTACTGCTCTCTCTCTCCTGCAGACTGACACATGACCACGTCCCCACACCACAAACTGCTTTATGCAGCAAAATGAGCTAGTAGCTATTTTAATCCTATTATTAAAAAGTCCACTGACAAAAGCCAGAATATTTTAATATTGTCACATGTTTCTATTTTAATAATTAAAACAAATGATGACTAACCAATGTTTTACAAGTTCTTTGAGAAAGTATGAAGTAAATAAGTTTATGATTATATTTTAATGTCTGTTTTAACATACCATGTTTTATGATTCATTGTGATTATTTACAGAAAACTGTGGGATTAACACGTTGAGAAAAATGTAATCAATTCACACTCCTAAAATATATTAGCAACACTTTACAAAGTTTATACTTTAGGGCATGAGAGGCTGTGTGTCACAGTGATTAATACATATTGTGTTCACAGTTGTGCATTTATCTTCATTTTACAACGGCTTCGAACATGGATCATACGGTCACAATTCAGAGTTGTTATTACTCAATTTTATTTCTATTTAAATGTTTCTGCAGGTTGTTTTTACTTAGGTCATTCTTCACCATATTTAGTGTAGAATTTTAAACTTGGCTCTCTTGATTCATTTTTGCTCTTATTACCAGTGCTGTGATTAAGAGCTGAAGATAATAAATGCATTAGTTATTGCACTAAAGTCAAATACACAAATATTAATGTTAAGATAATTTAAATAGTGATTTGTTTTTATTTCATACATAGCTCTTTAGTATTCTGCACCACATTTGTTTGTCCTTCTCTAATAGACAGTTTTTTTTCTTCACATTTTCCCATACTAAGCTGTGTAGGCATTCATGTGTTTATCAAAGCATTATAAACTAGTGATTCAATCCCAAAGAATAATTTAGGAGAAAGTCAAAAACAAACCCTTGAAATTACAGTACGTAATTTGTCAAGAACACGTTTTTGGAGCGAGGAAGAGAAAGGGTAGCTTACAACCTTACAACCAAAAAAATGAACATGGGTCAAAATATAAGCTATACGGACGGGCGAGAGCACTGCAACAGTTTCGTTTCTAAAAAGTTTATTTCATCAATTCATACTTCAGATCTTGTAAGCTGATCTTTGCATGTGTAATTTGTTGTTGAGATCAATGTTTTCAATCAGCTCACTTCCTCTCAGTCTCTATTTCCCAAAGCAGCTGCATTGCATGTGAGTGTTGCTAGGGTCATGCTTTCACAAGAAATACAGATAATCTGAAAACACTTACAAAAATCGAGAGTTCATGGCAAATTTGCCGCAAAGTTGATGCAAATTCGTAACTGATTATTTTCACATGCAAATGAGCTTTGCGGAAAACTAGCAGTTTATTATACACTGTTGCTAAAGGTTTGCTCTAGGTTCACCACTACCGATGAGGAGCTGCAAAATTCAGGCACACATTTGCGGGAAATCATAAGCTCATTTGCGGCTAATTTACCAAGTCTAATAACTGCTCAGCAGGGGTTAATAGCCTGGGACCTCGAGACAAAAATCAATCTGCATTCTCACCATAGGGCCAAGAGCCCTGCAGTGTTGCCCTAAAATCCGCCCTTAATACACCGCTCTGGTTCCAACGTCACACACCCCGCCCATTTTACATACAAGAGGGAAGCTCAAACTGAGGTATCAGACTTTGGAGACTAGCTAGCCATCGAAACGAACACAAATTTGTAATTGTTGTTTTTACTTTTCCCAAACCTGTACTGTTGTGCAAATTATACACAACTTAATTACGTTTTCATTCGGCAGACACTGTCAAACTGAAGTTGAATATTTTCAGCAGCACATATATTTAGAACACACTTGATTTCGTCTACTGACCAGAACTGACGATTCTCCATTGCTCTTTTGAGGTATGCTGGTAGCTATATGAAAAATTGGGAAATTAGTATCTTGATGCTTAAACCTCTGACTTGCCTCGCTTTGATATTGACCCCACCTCAATCCTCAGGTGGTCTTGTTTGGCACAAGCGTAATTGGAGGGCCAAAGGCCATTGGCCGTATACCACAAGGAAGCCTTGAGGAGGCACGATGAAGCCAGATAGCAAGGTGCCACCGATACAATGTTGATTTTTCAAACGAATCATCGTTTTGGTTGAGATTGAAATTTCTATGTTAAAAGTATGTTGGACCAACAGATCGAAATATTGATAATGAGTTATGAAAGTGACATTGAACGAACATAATGATTTGTTGTTTTTTAATACTTTATAATAATTGATGCTTCCCCATGCATTTTAAGTCTAGGCCATCAGTGCGATTAATGTTATTCAGAAAACACAGTTTCACAATGAATAATGCACCCTATGGGTGTGGACATCATGCATTATGTCGTAGCTAACTAATAATACCAACAGACATTTTAAAAACACATCCACGCACGAAAACCAAAACTTCATCCGACAGTTGAATGCTCAAGCAGCCTAATTTACACTTGAAAACTCCTGATGTTGCTATAACAATGCAAAAAGCACTTACCAATTTACTTGAAGTGAAAATCAAACATTTGATTTAACATTATTTCAGTGCTTGTTTGCTATCTGGGATTGCACAGCGGCTCCAGTCTTGTCACAACAAAGACAGGGATGTGCGCATTTTTTGGGGGGGCTGGTTATTAACACCTTGCGACCCCACATTCTCATAAGAGTACATTGAATTTTGGTTTCCCTTTTCCCTATACATAATTTAAATGTATTTAAACCACCTAATATCAGAAGACTGTCAGTTTTCATAGGGTATATTTATCCAAGCCTGGAGTCACATGACAAAACAAGCTCGCGGAAATTTCAGTGAAATGCTTTTATGTGAGCAGACCAAACAAAAGTGCAACTGGTAAGAAACCTTCTTAAGTTTTTACATTGAAATCTGCTTGTGTCAAAAGAGTAACATGTAGTTTCATCTGATCTGCTAATTTAAAAATATCAGAAATTTTTATCACAAAAGAGCACACTGTTAATTGCACTATACTTGTATGAAGACATATTTTTTCTGTTTTTCTTTCCAGAAAGCAGTCATGTTTTTAGGCTTGCTGGTGCATGTCCACAGAAGCTCAATAAAGTGTGACCAACCTCTAATTGCAGTGGTCAAAAATCCACTCCTACTGTGTACTGTATGAGCTGACTCACGTTTTTAATCGAAAACTGGATGTGAGTGACAACTGTCACAAGGGAGCCCAGTTAATTTTTCTTCAACCACAATAATGCCAGCATGGACAGATACTTGGAAAAATAGAGTTAAATAGTGAATTTCTAAGTTATTTCCAGGTCTTCATTCAATGATTAATAGATATGATTCTCTATTACATAGACAATGTTGGAGTTTACCTACAATTATAGTTATCTGTAGAATTATTTTTATTTTGGCTTTACTTTGTGTTATGTTCGCTTATAGATGGCCTATGACAGCTGTGATAAAAGAGATACAGGACAATATTAGCTCCAAGAACGTGGTCTGTGCATGCAATCTCCATCCATGGGTACATTAATGCTTAACAAAATAAAACGATTCAGCCTGCATAAGGTGAATTTTTGTCTAATCCGTACCTCAATTTTATACAAAATATATACACTGATGAGCCAAAACATTGTGAACACCTGCCTAATATGTTGTTGGTCCTCCATGTGCCACCAAAACAGCACCAATCCATCCAGGCATGAACTCTACAAGACCCCTGAAGGTGTCCTGTGGTATCTAGCAATAAGACATTAGCAGATTAGACTTGTTGGTACAGTACATCCCACAGATGCTCAATCTGATTGAGATCTGGAGAATTTGGAGGCCAGGGCAACACCTTGAACTCTTCATCATGCTCCTCAAACCATTCCAGAACAATGTGTGCAGTGTGGCAGGGCACATTATCCTGCTGAAAGAGGTCACTGCCATCAGGCCATGAAGGGGTGTACCTGGTCTGCAACAATGTTTATGTAGGCGGCACATGTCAATTTGACATCCACATGAATGGCCGGACCCAGCAGAACATTGCACAGAGCATCACACTACCTCCACCGGATTGTCATCTTCCCACAGTGCATCCTGGTGCTATTACTTCCCAAGGTAAGTACCGCACATGTACATGGCCGTCCACGTGATGTAAAAGAAATCGGGACTCATCGGACCAGGTAAATATTTTCCACTGCTCCAAGATCCAGTTCCAATGCTTAAGTGCCCATTGTAGGCGCTTTCGATGGTGGACTAGGGTCATCATGGGCACTCTGACAGGTCTACAGCTTTGCAGCCCCATACACAGCAGTGTGTGATGCACTGTGTGTTGGGACACATTCCTCCCGTAACCATCGTTAAAATATTCGCTGACTTGTGCCACAGTAAACCATCATTCTGTTCGGTCCAGAAAGGATAGCCTTGGGTGCCCAACACCCTGTCGCAGGTTTGTGGTTTGTTCCTCCTCAAACCACTGTCAGTACACAAATGATAGATAGATAGATAGATAGATAGATAGATAGATAGATAGATAAGGAAGATTCCTGAGAAATGCAAGCTTGTAGTACCACCTGTTTACTCCAGAGGGCAGTAAGTGAAATTTCAACTCTATGAGCAATGCATAGTTTATACAGTGAAGAAAACACTTCAGTAGGCAGAACAATACAAACATGCGTTACATTCTTTCATTAAAAACATTCGAAGGAGCGCAAATGCGATCTAAGGGATCTCAAGATGTGTTTAAAGATTGAGTATTAAACTATATTTAACTTGACACAGTGACCTAAACATTTTCTGTTTATGATGCAACACACCCGAGACGTCTGACGTAGGTGTAAATTGATGGGTCCTTAAACAAGCCCTCATAATAAATCTCGAACTGATTGACGAGTTCACCTGTGAAATGGATTGCTGTGAACTGTATGCCAATGATTGACTTATGATCAATACTATGGTAGTAAACAATACATTGTATTCTAAAGCCGCTTTTTGTCTTATCAATGATTAACTCTTCTGCTACAGGAATGTAAATATTTAATAATAAATAAATATTTAAAGATAACTATGTATAATTATATATTGATATACAGATGTATAATCATTATATATTGAGTTATTGTTATATGAGGGGCTTTCTCAGCAAATATTTGTATATGCAATTAATTGCGATTAAATAATCGGGACACCATGAAAATTAATTTGATTAAAAATTTAAATCGATTGACAGCCCTAATATATATATATATATATATATATATATATATATATATATATATATATATATATATATATATATATAAATTAGCAAAAGAGTATTAAAATTATTACTTTTTGGTATTTCTGTGGAAATGAAATATCACAAATTTATGGGCATTTATAATTCAATAGTGACTTAAATAAATGAACTAGTACTTGTTGTAATGAAGCTTGATATCTTCATAATGAACATAAAAAATCCAGCCCTCCCCCGTTCTTCCCAGAAGTTCATAATCAACTTTCAAAATCCTGGCACGTGCCAAATTGAGCGCACTCGTGCAGCAATTCCACTCTCCTCACCAAAGTGGTCCATGGGGAAGACAAAGGTTATGCCCAACTACCCCCTGTCAAAGAGGTGGTAGCGGCACATCTCTGCCCGGCGAGTAACAGGGCGTGGAATTCACGCCCCGCTCATCTTTCCAAACTGTGTTGATTTACGTCTGCACTGACTGGAAGAGCGTACTCAGCAGCGTGCCAAGATGCTTCAAATGTTTCAAGCCAAGCTCCTAAAAAAGATGGAAAAGCAAGGTTACGATCTGGAAATGTTCAAAGATCTTCACACTGCTACGGACTTAGTGCTGCGAGCCACAAACGTTACTGCACAGGCCATTGGCAAGTCAATGGGTAACCTTGTGTTTCTGGATCGTCACATTTGGCTGACCCTCATAGAGATGCGTGATGTGGAAATGTCACTCTCTTTGATGCTCCGCTGTCTCCAGCCGACCTTTTCGGCAGCTCTGTGGATAAGTTTGCAGAGCACTACGTCATGACTCTCACACTCGCAAGTTATGAGACATTTCATGCTGAAACGGAGCAGTACTGCAACACAACCGGCTCGCTCTCACTCAGTCTCGAGCCAGTGCCTAGCTAAAAACCTCAACTGAGCAAGCCATGGCCCAAGCGAAGGCGCCAGTAAAGTTGCTCAAGCTGTGGCCTCAGCGTGAAATCTACACCAATGGGAAAAACCCTCCTGCACAGCAAAAGAGCTCCTGACAGGCACAGCCTTATGAAGCGGAATGCAGAGCTCGCCGTTCCTTCCGGACCAGTCCTGAAGAAGGCTTGATTGATGTTGATCAAAACGTTGTTTCAGTGTCTCACATAAATTCACATGCAAAAAATATGCAAAAAAAGAGTACAGCGCTCATTGTGAATGTGCGAGACACTCACACTTTTTCAATAAAGTGCTCTCTTCCACTGCATAGCCCACACATTATGCACAACCGCTTTCCTATGGCAAGTGCTGCATTATGTCATACAGGTACACCGCGTACCAGGTGTCCCTCTGTCCCATTATGTGGACTCGTGGCGAGCCTTTATGGGTGTTTCCAACCGGGAGTTAAAAACGATCGAGCATGGTTATACGATCCAATTGGCATGTCGGCCACCCTGTTTCAATGGTGTTCTGTCTTCCACGGTTCCGTCTGAAGACATGCCGGTGTCAGTTTGTCAAGCCCACAAAGGGTTTTATAGCCGCTATTGTCTTGTCCCAAAGAAAGATGGCAGGCTTCTGCTAATTTTAGGCATTGATCTGAGGCATTTGAATCATGCACTTGCAAAGCACCATTCAAAAAGATTATTCAGAAGTGGATCTTATCTTACGTCCGCCCACGCAATTGGTTTGCGTCGATAGATCTGAAAGACATGTACTCTCATGTTCAAATTTTACAACACCACAGGATGTTTTTGAGATTCACGTTCTGCGTATTAATTCAAAGTCCTGCCCTTCGGATTGACGCTGGCTCCTCGCACATTCACAAAGTGCATTGATGTGGCACTCGCCCCTCTGAAACTGAGCAGCATGCACATTTTTAACTACCTAAATGATTGATTATTACTGGCCTAATCGGAGGACATATTATGCCAGCACAGGGACCTATTGCTCCAACATCCTCTTCAGGTGGATCGGAGGCAGTCCTCTGACCCCTGGCAGACGGAACGCCCCGGCACGTTTTTGATGGACAGTAGGGGTCTCCCCCGCCCCTGGCAGTGGTAACTGCTCCAGGCGGTTGGTTGGGAGCACCTTCTTTCCTCGCAGTTGGCGGCCTTTCCTCCGCTTCCAGGTGACCGGGCTCCTCCTTCCTCCGGTGGATGGCCACGGCTGCTTTACTCCAGTGTAAATGGAGTTAATGGAAAGGAGGAGGTGAGAACCAGCTTGAGAATATAAATAATATTTTAATAACAAACTTAAACAAAAAGACAAAAACACAAAGGTGTCAGACAGCTGTCTGTAAATCTCTCTCTCTGTTACACTGCCATCTTTGGTTGGCCTTTATCCCTCTCGAGGGCTAATTAGCCTGATTAGGGGTCAGGTGCGTGGAATCATGACCTGGCCCCGCCCTCCGCCCTGCCACATTCACCTTCAAGCATTTTTCCCTCCTCCATTTAATTTGGATGTGGAGAAGTCCTTACATTTGTTATGCCCTGTGAAAGTGCTACACACATATGTTGAATGCACCCGCCAGTTCAGAGTGTCTGACCAGTTTTTTGTGTGCTATGGAGGATGCACGAAAGGAATGTTTGTCTCCAAGCAAAGACTTTCTCACTGGATCGTTGATGTGATCACCTTACGAGTCACAGGGTGAGTATTGTCCAATTGGTTTTAAAGCACATTCAACTAGAGGCATGACCTCTTCATGGGCATGGATGAATGGTGCATCCTTACAGGACATATGTTTAGCAGCATGATGGTCTTCTCAAAACACATTCACTAGGAATTTAGATGTAACATCAACCTCATCGCAAGTCCTCTCTGTCTAGAGCGCTTGCTGTTTTGTTGGCCAAACTTATACTTATGCCCTCTTCTAAGTACATGCTCTCTATCATTTCACACAACCGCCTGTATTCAGACCATTGTATTTCCCAAAAATGTCCCAAGCACTTTTATATATATATAAACTTCCTTCCTGACTGGATTCGTGAAGGGGTTAATTAATATCATATGATTATAGTTCATATATCCATTCTGAGTTTTCCCCTCCAGGCCCACCATCAGAATCAGAATGAGCTTTATTGCCAAGTGTTCTCAAGTACACCAGTAATCCTCTAGCAGTCCTGACTGTCCATTGTAGTTTCCCTTTGTCTGATTTGGTAGCTGAACCAAACCAGACAGTTATAGATGTCCACAGGACAGACTCAATGATGGCTGAGTAGAACTGTGTCAGCAGCTCCTGTGGCAGGTTGAACTTCCTCAGATGGTGAAGAAAGTATTAGGGTCATTCACTTGCGGCATATTTATGTCAGGCAGTGGAACAGAACCCACTCTGCCATCCCTCTCAGAAGCCGAGCAATAAACTTCTCCAGTACCATCAGGTCGATTACAGCCCTGACATTGCATTGCTCAGCTAGCAACCACCGCTGGCAGGTGTCCCAGAGCTGTTGGGTGAAGGTGAATGGTTGACCGTGTTCAGCCAGGGTCAATGAGAGGTAGCATTGGCGCTGTTGTTTTGATGTCCAGCCAACACGTTGCAGGATGACTTTCTTGAGCACACACCAGGAGGTTCTCTGCTGGCAACTGCTGCGCTGCAAGTTAGGCCACCCCAGACAACAGCGGTAACAAGCGGACTGCCCACTGGCTGCTTGGCCAACTGCATGCACCCGCTGTCTGCTCAAAGAGTTCCAAGAAAGCCTCTGGATCATCCTGGGGGCCCATCTTGACCAGGGGAACATGGAGTGGGGCAGACGCAGGGTCCAGGGGTTGCAGCAACAAGCTCCGGAGCACCTACCAGTCCTCCACTTGGGCCTGGAGGTGCGTGACGAACCACTGCTCCAACTCAGTGCGCAGATCAAGGAGGGCCCGATGCTGTGACTGGTGAATGCTTGTGAGGGTCTTAAACATATCCTCCAGAGGTGAGGCCTCCATGGTGTCGTTCTTCCTCCTTCAACTCTGGGGTTTCGGCACCAGTGTAACAAAGTTTGTGATGGGGTGCAAGGAGGATGCAGGAGTCATCGAAATTCTACTCAAACAGGTCATTTATTTTATAACACAAAATTGGCTTTTCAGCACTTTACTCAACAAAACTCGCTTTTCAGCAGAGGGTGTTTTGAGTGTGTGTGTGTGTGGGGGGGGGGGGGGGGGGGGGTACTTCTCCCCTCACTGGCATCTGGTTCGCTTTAAAAATCCATCTTCACTCTCACTGCAATGACAAACAGCTGTTAGAAACAATCATTGCCAGGTGATGATTCTTACCATTCTCATCTTCTGATCTTGCTCTCCCTATACAAGCCGGCACTCAACCATGCCCCCACCACCACATGCTTTATTACAGATATTTGAAGTTCTCTCTCTGTGAGCGAGTCGCCGGGATTAACGTAAACTCCTAAATAAATGGGCAAATTTTTTTTTTGCAAGTGCATTCTTATTTAAATCAGCGTACATCTGTAATATAGGCACATTTATGGATCATGTTACATCCATCAAACCTTAAATAGTTTAAAAATTCCAAGCTTTTAAATGACACGCATTTTAAAATGAGAAGCTTTTAATTAATTAGCAAGCAGCTCCAGGATGAAGTATGAAAATGTAAAAAAAAAAAATTAATAATAAAAATTATATCGGTTATCGTATCAGCCCAGAAATTCCGGTGCATCCCTACCATATTGCACAGGCCCAATCACATATAATGCTGAATAAAATTAAGCAAGATCATCCTTTATTAATGCCTACTCTCACCATTTCACAGTATAGTATATTTTTCAATATTCTAGTATGTTTTTATATCAAAATACTTATATGAGTTTCCTGGCCTTTGTGTGACCCAGAAGAGAGCATATGAGGTTACTAAGTGTTGATGCTGCAAAAACCACAAAGAGCACCCAGCTGTAACAAAATAATGAGGCTATGGACCTTGAAACACAGCTGAAGATAAGGAGTAAAAACAACCAGTGGTCAAAGTAATTAAAAAGATTAAAGCCAGGTTTCTACCAGTAAAAAGATATCAAAAGGCTCTGTGAAATAATGGTGGTGAATAGTATCCATTGGTTTCAAAAATAATGAAGGGGCGTAGAAATGATTTAATGCCAGATAGTAAACTGTATAGAAGATGAGGTTTTAGACTAAGAGAGTCAGAATGGACAGCTGGCCTTTCTCAAGTTTGTTGGTGATTCAATAAACTTTAACTTTGGCATCTGGAACCCTGGACTCTGAGAGTTGTCTTGCATTTTAGAGAGATTCTTCAAAGATTTTCCACGACAACAGCTTATTTTGAAGTCCTGCATGGATTCTAAGTTCAGTGTAGTTACTGTATTATCAGTTTGGATAGAATTTAGATAATTATTGCTGTACAGTAAGGGTAAACTGCACCTTATCTCTCTATTTGGAAGCATGTTAGGCTTATTTAAGCTCAGAGATAGTTCTGTTTTTCACGAGAAAAATGCGTCGCACTCCAGTAGTCACGCATGCAATCGACAAAGCAAAATACATTTACACTTCACGCAAATGTTTACATGGATTAATACAGTAGGCACTGAGATATTTCAGGGCTCCAGACTAAAATGTGACCAAAATTAAATTATTGTGACAATAATTTAAAACCTAGTCGCCATCGGCGACAGTCGAGACGTGTGCTTTCATATGCAGTTTGCGTATTCCAGTGTGTCTCCCACTGCTTTTCACCCTTTCCGTTGATGATATGAGCTCGCTGTCGCAGGCTGCACGCAACAACATAATGCATAATGCATAATGCAAGCCATGATGTTTTCAATCAGGTCTTTATAATGAAATACCTGACAAGAGCTAGATTGAACTCAGGAGCCCAGTTTAGCAGTTTGAATTCGAGTCACTTTATCAGCGAATCAGCCGTCACTGAGTTCACTGGGAGCACAGATATTTCAAAATAGTAGTCCCATGTGAATGTCAGGCTTGCTTATAATTAAAGCTCCTGTGTTATGTACCAAATCTTTTTTTCCCCTAAGTGTTCTTCCAGCGACAGTATTCGGCGCGTCTAGTTGCAGCCCTGCTGCTCCCAGGTATAGCCTTGCTGCCCAAGGAAGTAACGTTCGTACCTGAACGTTGGCCATACAATCTCCATCTCGCTGGATGAGCCGAGATGCTCCGTGTTCCATCGAGCATGCTAACGGATCCGAAGGAGACTGCTGAGCTATCCGCATCTCACACTTTTGGATGCAGAATTGAAGAAAGAAGATTTCTCTTCCTCCTTCAACTGAGTCGACTTCACTGATATTTCCGCCAACCCACCGAGAATCAGCCACAGTACCGCCTGCCAACAGAGCAAGGAAAATGCCTCTTGTCTTCACCCGAGTTTCGAGGAACCAAGTCGGAGTAAAATGATGGACGAACACATTCTACCCACGTCTTCACACGAGTCAAGTAAGAAGTTTACATCTGGGCAGAGATAGATTATTATAGAGTGATATTCTTGTGTATCAAGGTTATTGCTTGTACAGTTTACAGACCGCAATGAGTCTGCTCATTGCTACTAATATTACTCAAGGTATTACTATAACTCACTGTAACTCACTGTTACCACGAATGAGATTTGCTTTGTTTGTGCATTTCCACCATCATGGGTGAGACCGGCACTCTGAGTTTATCCATTAAAGATCCAATGACTGCGGTGGAGGGATTACAAGTTGTTCACCGCGTCTCTATAAGTGATAATGCTAACGGTTGCTGTCCCTGCCATGATCGCTAAACTGGCTTCGGTGCCGTTATCCTGCTCTCTCGCTCTCATACTAACCGCACACACACACACAACGCCTAACAAACATACCAAAACACATTTGGTGAACAGATAGGGGCAACTGGCAGGGGATGTCCTTGCTCAGATTCAAGCCTTCATTGTTTTCCTTTTGAATGTCGATGTTCTCTGGACATCGACTTTCCTAAGAGAACAATCTTATATTGAGACTGCAGTTCTGTCTGGTCATTAGTCCCTGATTCCAGGGTGGTGCCCTGGCAACATTAATCTTATTAATATTCTATTGAATTTGATAACTGATATTTATCTTGGATGATTGTTTATTTGAAGGATTAATAAGCTAATGTTGATTCTAATCAATGTTCTATTTATTTTAATAATTTCTAATAACCAAACCCGCTCCTGAACAAAGCCCCAACACTATGCATCTGGTGGAGCAGGACTCAGCACATGTCCTCCTATCCATCCTCTCGCTTCGCCCACGTTCACTCTGGTTATGAACTCTTCTCTAAAGCCCACTTTAAAATGGTATCAAAGCTCTGACTGTAACATTCAGATGATTAACTGGCATTAGACATGAAAGCTTTACAATACCATTGCTGATACCAATGTAGTTTCGGCCCTTTTTAGCTAAATGTGCAAATATTTCATTCATAAAAGAGTCTTTGGCTTCAAAACCTCAAAGACATGGAAATTCTGTTTTGAATTGGAATGAAGAGGTTTTTTGCTCTTAACTACTATAAGTGGGTGAACCTCACAAAAAATTAAATAATATTTTGCATGAAGAAAATGAAGGCTATTTTTATAGAACTATTACATGTTTTGTGTTTTGTTACATTATTTTCATGACAATTAAGCATATTTTACCCTATAATTCTCAGTACAGTAATGCCATTATTCTTAGTGGTGTGATTATCTTTATTGCAATACAGTATTGTCTTCTGTATTACAGTTGAAAGATTACTGTAAATTAGGGCTGTCAATTGATTAAATATGTTTATATAATTATTTACACGGTATGTCGATTAATCACATACATAAATATTTGCTTGGAAAGACCCTCAAATAATAATAATTCAATATACACTACCATTGTTGTTTTGTGGTTAGTTTTTTGTTTTTCACATTTTAAAATTATAGTAAAGTCATCAAAACAATGGAATAACATAAATGGAATTATGGGAATTATGTTGTGCCTAAACAAATTCCAAAATAAATTAAAACTATGTTATATTTTAGCATCTTCAAAGTAGTCACCCTTTGCCTAGAATTTGCTCTTGACATTTTCTCAACCAACTTCTTGAGGTATCACCCTGAGATGCTTTTTAAACAGTATGAAGGCTTTTTAAACAGTTCCCATCTATGTTGGGCATTACTGGCTGCTTTTCTTTATTATTTGGTCCAAGTCATCCATTTCAAAAAAACTGAAATTGGCAGACATAATTTGCATGTTCCGCCCACGGACATACGGGTATAAAGGGAGGGAAATGCATCTGTCCATTCAGGATTTTGCCCAGAGCAGCTGAGAATGAGGTTCGGCCGTAACAGTGTCTGGGTTCAGCGTCGTGGCCGGGAGGACACAACGTCTCGTTCCCTCCATCAGGGAACGGAGGTTACAATAGTAACCTAGACGTTCCCCGGCTGTCACTCACTTCAACATTGTGTCGAAGAAGCGATACTAGGGGTCCATATTTAATCACGCCATGCACTGAACTGTGAAAGTGTACTGCTGACGCAGGTGCGGGCAGGCAGTTGTGTGCCAAAGCAACAGGCTGCGTCAGACTGTTCGTAACCTTCCCCAACGCCCCATAAAATCGTCATAACCTTAGGGTTCCCTACACCCCGAATGGGGGGAACAAGGTGACGTGCCAAGCATGGGAGCAAGCCGGGCCAGCCGCGCCTTTTCTCTCTCTATGTTTCTCGCATAGAGACAAAGTGGCTGGGGCCATCTTAACGCTATCACATGCATCGGGGAAGGTGCTCTTTTCCAATTCCGATTCGTTCAGGGGGAAAATGGGGAGAATGGTGCGTTGGTAGTTCCTACCTATTGAAAGGGAGGAGTTGATACAAACACGGCGACCAGGGGGCAGCGGGGTCTGCCCAAGGAGATGCGGTCTGCTCGCAAGGCAGAGTAGTTTCAGTACTCGTAGTGGGTCTGGTCGGGGAATTCCTCCACTGTTTGGAGGTGTCTGAGGTCACCAGAATGCATCAGGACACCTGCTCTAAGGGGACTCCTGTCCGTAGAAAACAGAGGTCTGTCCAGGGTTTGAATCTGGCGGCAGGCAGGGGTGATAAACACACGGTGCGTGACGTGGAGCCATGCCCATCTCGGGACTCGAGTCCGGAGCCAGCGCTGAAGCGGTCTCATATGCATCAACCCCAGTAGCGCGACTGCCACGGAGGATGCCATATGCCCCAGGAGCCTCTGGAAATGTGTTTAGAGGAACCGCCGTGCCTGGCTTGAACAAGGTGAGGCATTTCAGCACTGACTGTGATATTCAATGAAATAATGAGGGTGTTGCTTGAACTGAACATTAGACTGAATGTCTATGGACGAGCACATCTGTGAGGGGTAAAATGTGTTAGAGCGCCACCTACAGTTCACATCTGTGTATTGTGATGGAATGTGTTAGAGCGCCACCTACAATTCACATCTGTGTATTGTGATGGAATGTGTTAGAGCGCCCCCTACAGTTCACATCTGTGTATTGTGATGGAATGTGTTAGAGCGCCCCCTACAGTTCACATCTGTGTATTGTGATGGAATGTGTTAGAGCGCCCCCTACAGTTCACATCTGTGTATTGTGATGGAATGTGTTAGAGCGCCACCTACAGTTCACATCTGTGTATTGTGATGGAATGTGTTAGAGCACCACCTACAGTTCACATCTGTATATTGTGATGGAATGTGTTAGAGCGCCCCCTACAGTTCACATCTGTGAGGGGTAAAATGTGTTAGAGCGCCACCTACAGTTCACATCTGTGTATTGTGATTCACAGTACGTGTGAATGGTGAGCTTTTAAATTTGAGCGTGAAACATCGTGGGCATATGCCCAAAAATGCACCAGTTTATTGCTGAAAACTTGTATGAGATGGCGAACAGTTATACCATATTAAACTGCCCCTTATACTGTATTCAAATGCATTTTGACCTAAAACCTTAATCTTGACCTGTTATGCTGTGGCACCTGCAGGCATGCTCTGATTTGCACCAATAGCATCTGATTTATATCCCATAAAGACAGAGCAAAGAGCAGCACATGTGAGTGTGTTTCCATGCCTTCAGTAACAGGTTCATATGCCATTTAATGCATAAGGAAGAATAAAGAACTTGATATGAAGAGAGATAGGGTCACATTATAAAACGTGGAATTAATTGTTACTTTGCTCTTGAATATGGCAATGTTATGGTGCAGTGCAGTCGAGGTAATTGCATGGCACTTTAATAGGTTAAATACCAAGTATGATTGACATATGCATTGTGGTATATAAACATCGTATGCCAAAGCACATCAAAGAATGCTACAATATTACCCAGGTAAAAAATGCATAATTAAGAGAGTATTAAGAGGAATATATATGCATATGTATTATTTCGTCATACACCCTATTCATCTCTAAACCAGAACCTGAGTCTAAGTACATTAAATACAGCCAAACTTATTTAATTATGATAATCCAATAACTTGATTGAACTAATTCATGCAATTCAAAATAACTGCGATATCATATTAATAATGCAACATTCAAATAAATACTTTATTAATACAAATTCTTATGTAAGTGAAACGATCATTTAACATTATTATTATTAATATATAAATGAATGATTTTTAACTGTTATATTTTATTCTTAATTTACTGTAACATTGTAACAGGACTGCACGTTGATTGTGGCATTATTTAGATGAAGATGATGATGATGATTATTAAGACAATGGTGATGAAGATGATGATGAAGATTATTAAAATGATGATGAAGATTATTAAGATAATGGTGATGAAGATGATGATTAAGTTTAAGATGATGATGATGATGATGAAGAGTATATAAAATGGTGATGAAGATGATGATGAAGTTTAAGATGATGAAGTTTATTAAGATAATGGTGATGAAGATGATGATGAAGTTTAAGATGCTGATGATCATGATGAAGAGTATTAATAAAATGGTGATGAAGATGATGATGAAGCCTGGCCAGCGAAAGGGTCGGTGTCGAGGCAAGATAGAGACATGGATGTACGCGTCCTTCAGTTCTACCGCTGCGAACCAGTCTTGATGCCGGATGCAAGCTAAAATGTGTCTTTGCGTGAGCATTTTGAACGTGAGTTTGTGCAAGGCCTGGTTAAAACCTCACAAGTCCAAGATTGGTCGTAAGCTCTATAGCATCTTTAAGTAGAAGGATCGCAATCTCCGCATGCTGGGTGTTGGCATCGTCGTCATGCACCGAGGTAAAGCAGATGCCGCCGAAAGGGGGCAGGGGCCTGGTGAACTGAATCTCATAGCCGAGTCTGATGGTCAACAAGCACGATGGGTTGGGAAGTGAAAGCCACGCGTCCAAGCTCTGTGCAAGGGGCACTAAGTGGACGATCGTTTTCCACGTACCTGGCGAGGCTTTGCAGCGGGGCAGGTAGTGTGGCGTCGGGAGGCACAAGCACATCCCAAGGCTCTGGTGCTGAGAGAAGACTCAAGCACTGACCGCTTCCTGCCTGGCATTCGACGCTGGGGCTAAGAGCTGAGCCCAGGTTGAAGCGTAGCTGCCAGATGTTTGGAAGCAGCAGGAGGACACCCTCAGCGAGCAGACGTAGCACGGTCCACACTGGTATGGCGGTGGGGCATGATGTGGCCTCTGTCTGTTTCTTCACCGCTGAGAACTGCTGGACGAAGTCGTCAATGTTGTCGCCGAATAGACCCAGCTAGGAGACGGGAGCATTTGAGAAAGCGTGCCAACCTGCGATATGCGCAACATCAGGACCGATATTATGGTTCTATCAGAAGGGCAACTGTTCCCTTTTTATTGTAATTCCTCGTCTTCAGATTGCATTTATTTGTAAAATTAAAATGATAGTAAGCTGTCTAAATTCAATGAATTGTCTCAATAAACTCCCCATTTTACCAAAACTTCAGAGGAAAAAAACTAGGGCCATCTTGGAGGCGAATTAGCCTCCAAGTATGGTATCTAGTATGGTATCGGGACATACCTATTGTTATTTTAAGTACTTTATGTAGTGTTTAGGCTATTTGTTTTTTCCATAACAAATACTAGATTTTTATTTTTTTAGAAAGATTAGCTACATTGACCTTACTAAAATAATGATGAGGAGACACTCATTGTGGTTATAGCCCTATTATTAGGCTACCAATGACAATTAAACTGTGGAAGAACTATGACAGGCTAAACACTCATAAGGGCAATTACAAATTGTAGAATGAAGGGGAACTGAAATCTGGACCTCTAAGACAACATTTTCCTCCTGTTCTGACAAACTGGCCCCATTTACTTCCAGATATTTTGAAAGGACACAAACATTTTTACTGGAAGCACAGTCCCAGATTTGTAAAGTGGCTCACTCATACTGGAGGCATACCAACAGAAAATTATAACAAAAAATATCAGGTCTTTTTAAATTAAGTTAATTTAGTTTGATTTCCCATTGCATTTTGAAATACGACAATTGTAAATTTAAAACAGTTCCAGATTTCCAATTTAAACATGAAATGTAGTTTAGTAATTCTGTTAATTAGTACTTAATTACAATTATGTAACCAACCAACTTTGAGTTTGGTGAGCTTGTGTAACGCACGAGACAGACGAGGAGTGAGGATCCAGATGCAGTCTTTATTGAATTTAAATCAAAGGGGAAGAGCTGGAACAAAGAAATAACCACAGTGGGAAACTAAGGAAAACACAACAAAATAACCACGAGGGGTAGACGCAGGAACACGGTGACGGGCAGTGACGACATTCATCAAACATTGAGCAAACATCAGACAACGACCAACAAAGGACAAGGTGAACATGAGGGACTAAATACAAAACCAAAGGGGAAACAAAAGCCAATGGGAGAACAGAACTCAAAACAAGATAATAAGGCAATTAACTAAAACCAATGACAAAACTAGAACTGATAATAAAGTAATCAAACAATAAACCAATGAAAACCAGACACATAGACAAGGAGGGAAAACAGGACATGACAAGACTTTCAAAATAAGAGTGCATGAACACAAGACAGTATGGAATGTAAAAGGTGCCAGAACTTAAAAATAAGAGTGCATAAACAAAGAACAATATGGAACATAAAAGGTGCCAAAACTTAAAATAAAAGGTACACAAACCAAAGACGGTGTGGATTGTTACAGCTTGGTACCTCAGCCACTATTGAAGAACATTTTTATATTCAAGAAAAACCCTGGTTGTGCCATCTTGTAAGGGTATTTAGAAATTGTGAATGGAGGTAAATTGATGTAAAAAAAAAAAAAAAAAGAAGAAAAAGGTATTTGCCTTGTGTGGTTGTATTGTGTTTTGTTTTGGTTTTTAAAATTAAAGTCTACTAGTATCAAGTATGCACACTGCATGTCCAGGGACACATTAGGCACTTTTCCACTATCGGGCCATTGCGAGCTAGGGCAATCAACTGGCCAGCTGGGGCAAATAGCTTCGGGCCTCGAGCTGCAAGACCAAAATCGAACTCTGTTCCCACCAATGGGCAAATAACTCCAACATTATACACCCTGCCCATTTCACAAGCAAGAGGGATGCTCAAGCTGAGTTATCATGTCTAGTTATCTAAAATATTGAGTTTATATCTAATGTAAACAGCAAGATAAGTTAGCATTGACAACTCACTGACTGTAAACACCTTGGTGTTCCGAGTGGTCTCTCCATTAACAGTGGGACATTGTCCCAGCACACCGTCTATGAAAGTTCACCGAACCATGGAAAGTAATTTCTTTGGGCACCTCTTTGTCCATTGGGAATTTTAATGGATTTGTACTGTGCCTGCATTTTGTACTGTGCCAGCTGGATAAACAACCTGGGAAGTTCGACTTCCCTTTGACATTGATCCCACCTTAATCTCTGGTTGGCCTTGTTTGGCCCAAGTGTATTGGGAGGGTCAAAGGCCATTGGCCAAAACCGCGACTCGTCAGCGAAGAGCACTTTTTGCCAGTCCTGTCTGGCCCAGCGAAGGTGGGTTTGTGCCCATAGGTGACGTTGTTGCCGGTGATGTCTGGTAAGGACCTGCCTTACAACAAGCATACAAGCCCTCAGTCCAGCCTCTCTCAGCCTATTGCAGACAGTCTGAACACTGATGGAGGGATTGGGGGTTCCTGGTGTAACTCAGGCAGTTGTTGTTGCCATCCTGTACCTGTCCCGCAGGAGTGATATTCGGATGTACCGATCCTGTGCAGGTGTTGTTACACATGGTCTGCCACTGCGAGGATGATCGGCTGTCCTTCCTGTCTCCCTGTAGCACTGTCTTAGGCATCTTACAGTATGGATATTGCAATTTATTGCCCTGGCCACATCTGCAGTCCTCATGCCTCCATGCAGCATGCCTAAGGCACGTTCACGCAGATGAGAAGAGGCCCCTGGCATCTTTCTTTTGGTGTTTTTCAGAGTCAGTAGAGTCTGTTTTTATAACTGTGACCTTAATTGCTTACTGTCTGTATTCTGTTAGTGTCTTAACGACTGTTCCACAGGTGCATGTTCATTCATTGTTTATGGTTCATTGAACAAGCATAGAAAACATTGTTTAAAACCTTTACAATAAAGATCTGTAAAGTTATTTGGATTTTTACAAAATGATCTTTAAAATACAGTGTCCTGAAAAGGGGACATTTCTTGTTTATGGTTATTTTGCTGTGGTTGTACGGTGTGTGTGTGTGTGTGTGTGTGTGTGTCCAGGTATTCCCTACATTGTGAGGACCAATTGTCCCCACAAGTATAGTAAAAACCTGAAATTTTTGACGTCGTGGGGACAATCAGTTGGTCCCGATGAGGAAAACAGCTTATAAATCATACTAAATTATGTTTTTTTAAAATGTAAAAATGTCATTTTAATCTGATATACTTAACCAATACCTTTGTTTTAAGTGTTTTTTGTTGTTGTTGTTGTTGTTGTTGTGGTAGCCCTGTAGGGCTCTTAGAAACAACTGAAATAATTTGGCAAAGTGATATAACCGTTATGTGGTCAAGACCTGGAACTACTTCATAGCCGTGCGTTTACTGGAAAATAATTCCACACCTTAAAATGTCTGTCAACCAATCAGCATCAATCATTTACCAGACCCGTGGTATAATACAGATTAAACAGTAGATTCTTAGAGGAAAGAGGTTTTAACTGACATCGTCTGAAAGATCTTGTCAGAGAACTACTTCTGTTTATTTTCAGAATTCATTCATACAACATCAGTGGCAAATTTGCTGTGCTAGTCGATTCATATCTTGTCATATCTTCTGAATCACAGCCTTGAAAAAGAGAAAAGTGGAGCACACATGTTCTGTTGCTCTTCAAAAACTGAAACATGCAGCTCTCACATGTCTGTTTGATGTTAGATTTGATCTTTGAATAGCTGGTTTATTCTAGCTATGAATATTGCCACAAACAAATGGAAAAATATATCATTTATTAAAGTCATGAAATATTTGTATTATATATGTGCCATTTCTTAGCTTGTTTAAACATATTAAGTCTTTATAAAGCTCTTTAGACTGCCTTGTAATGATGTCACAAATGGGCAGCCTTATGGGATTCCATCAAATCATTTCATTGTATTTATGGTTCCTGCTAATAAGCCCTAGATAAATGCACATCATACACACAACAGCACATCATGGTGCCATCAGGATTATGTAGAATTCCAAGTAAGGCTTTAAAATATCTGAAAGCTTCAATGTACTGCGAATACAAATAGTTTTCAGTTTGTCTGTTTACCCATACATTGAATTCTGAGGAGCACCATGTAATTGTAAGAACATGAGAATCAGATGTAGAATAAATCTATTTCAAAATATCTGTCAGTGGCAGTGATGCACTGGCATATAATGCTTTACACTTGACACACTTAATTCATTATTTGAGCTTTGGATGACCCCTTGTGGAAGGCAATGGAAACCCATATTATCATATTCATATACATGACAGCTCAAAACAATGCCAATACAAATAACATTATAATATTGTCTATTATTATCTATTATTATTTATTTGTAGCAAAAAACATATCAGGTCCAATTCATCTCGATTGAGACTTTGTTATACTATGTTAAATATAGATTTTGTATTTATAAATATAATAAATATTGCCATCTACTGATTAATTACTAGTATAAATGACAGATGAATAGATGATGGATGTTTGCACTAGTCCATCCATTCATCCATCTTCTATTGCCACTTGTCCTATGCAGCGTTGCAGGTAGTGCAGGAGCCTATCCCAGCTGTCTTGGGCTGAAGGCATTGAAACACCCTGAACAGGTGCCCAGTCCATCACAGGGAAAACACTCACACCTACAGGCAGTTTAGGGTCTTCAGTTAACTTAACCTGCATGTATTTTTGGACTGTGGAGGAAACCCACACGAACACAGGGAGAAAATGCAAACTCCCCACAGAAAGGCCCATTGAGCCAGAACTCAAACCCAGCACCTTCTTACTGTGAGGCGACGGTGCAACTCACTGAGCCACCATGTTTGCACTAGCGAAAATGTAAATTCTTGAAATTAAAAATGATTTGCGGAAATACCTAAACTTAAAAAAAAAAAATAAAAAAAAACCTGTACTTTATTTTTTTATTTTTTGTAATAGCATTTTCACTAGTAGAATTTCTCAATGGTCTGAATTACAGATATCTATAATTAATTTCTTACTTTTAGTTATGAAGATTTTAAAAATGTGTGATGATATCTATAATTACTTTGTTATAAGTATAAATATCCATTCCTGATATAAAAAATTTAATTACAACTACAGCTGAAAAAAATTTTATATCTGTAAATATATTTCAACATGTTAGATTTGGAATTTCAGATATCAATAAATTGAAGAAAAGATATCTTAATAGGCTTTCTTTGTATTAATATTTTTTTTATATATATAGATATACAAAACTTAGCAACTTAACATTGCTACTAATGAAAACCAAAATACCAATACCAAATATTAGCACATTTTCTAGTTGTAATTCAATTGATGGTATCAGAAATTGACATTTGCACTTAAACAATGTAGTTATTAATATCAAAAGTTATATTATTTATATTTTGGTGAAATTTTACTAGCGAAAATGTAGTTACAGAATAATTTTTTTACTAGTTTAAATTATTTTTTTATTTCCATGAATAATTATGCCATTTTTTTATTTCTAGAATTAAAGACAGACGGACAGACACACAGACAGATAGATAGATAGATAGATAGATAGATAGATAGATAGATAGATAGATAGATAGATAGATAGATAACAAGAATATGATTTTTGCCCTAAAATCAAAGATCTTAATAGAAAAAAAGAAATTATGATCCAACGTGAATTTTTTTTAGAACAAATATGATCATGTCTGGTAACATGTGCATGTAAAATGGCTAGAAATAGTATTTTAGCTTAGCGTAAAGCTGACAATTTACACGAGGTTTATTTCTATTTCTTCTGCTCCAAACTTACTTCAAACATACTTCTCTGTCTGCTCGTATGAATGTAACACATCACCGCTGTTCAAATGCACTTTGGATTCCATTATTTATATGTATAAATGTTTTCCATCTGAAAGGATTAAACATTAAATGAAACAAATGACAATAAAATGGAAAGTAATCTCTTCAGTAATCTAAATACTTTTTTTAATGTAACTGTATTCTAAATTCATAGTTTAACACAGTTACTTTTATTCTGTATATTAAATACGTAATCCCATTACATGTATTTTCCCAACCCTGTGTATATATATATATATATATATATATATATATATATATATATGTATATATATATATATATATACACTCACCTAAAGGATTATTAGGAACACCTGTTCAATTTCTCATTAATGCAATTATCTAATCAACCAATCACATGGCAGTTGCTTCAATGCATTTAGGGGTGTGTTCCTGGTCAAGACAATCTCCTGAACTCCAAACTGAATGTCAGAATGGGAAAGAAAGGTGATTTAAGCAATTTTGAGCGTGGCATGGTTGTTGGTGCCAGACGGGCCGGTCTGAGTATTTCACAATCTGCTCAGTTACTGGGATTTTCACGCACAACCATTTCTAGGGTTTACAAAGAATGTTGTGAAAAGGGAAAAACATCCAGTATGCGGCAGTCCTGTTGGCGAAAATGCCTTGTTGATGCTAGAGGTCAGAGGAGAATGGGCCGACTGATTCAAGCTGATAGAAGAGCAACTTTGACTGAAATAACCACTCGTTACAACCGAGGTATGCAGCAAAGCATTTGTGAAGCCACAACACGCACAACCTTGAGGCGGATGGGCTACAACAGCAGAAGACCCCACCGGGTACCACTCATCGCCACTACAAATAGGAAAAAGAGGCTACAATTTGCAAGAGCTCACCAAAATTGGACAGTTGAAGACTGGAAAAATGTTGCCTGGTCTGATGAGTCTCGATTTCTGTTGAGACATTCAGATGGTAGAGTCAGAATTTGGCGTAAACAGAATGAGAACATGGATCCATCATGCCTTGTTACCACTGTGCAGGCTGGTGGTGGTGGTGTAATGGTGTGGGGGATGTTTTCTTGGCACACTTTAGGCCCCTTAGTGCCAATTGGGCATCGTTTAAATGCCACGGCCTACCTGAGCATTGTTTCTGACCATGTCCATCCCTTTATGGCCACCATGTACCCATCCTCTGATGGCTACTTCCAGCAGGATAATGCACCATGTCACAAAGCTCGAATCATTTCAAATTGGTTTCTTGAACATGACAATGAGTTCACTGTACTAAAATGGCCCCCACAGTCACCAGATCTCAACCCAATAGAGCATCTTTGGGATGTGGTGGAACGGGAGCTTCGTGCCCTGGATGTGCATCCCACAAATCTCCATCAACTGCAAGATGCTATCCTATCAATATGGGCCAACATTTCTAAAGAATGCTTTCAGCACCTTGTTGAATCAATGCCACGTAGAATTAAGGCAGTTCTGAAGGCGAAAGGGGGTCAAACACAGTATTAGTATGGTGTTCCTAATAATCCTTTAGGCGAGTGTATATACACTACCGGTCAAAAGTTTTGAAACACTTACTCATTCTTATATATATATATATATATATATATATATATATATATATATATATATATACATATATATTTCACATTTTAGAATAATAGTAAAGTCATCAAAACTATGGAATAACATAAATGAAAATATGGGAATTATGTTGTGACAAAACAAAATCCAAAATAAATCAAAACTGTGTTATATACAACTAAGAAAAACTGTGTCCAGGTGTATCTAGGAGAATCAGGGCTGTTTTAAAGGCAAAGGTGGTCACATCGATTATTGATTTAGCTTTTTTTTATGTTTACTGGACTTTGTATGACATTAACTATAACATTGCCTTGCAAAACTAATAAATGAAAACTATTTATTGCTATATATATATATATATATATATATATATATATATATATATATATATATATATATATATACAGTATCACACACCTCAAGTCAGAATATTCTGGTCTGTGCCAAATTCAGTGGATGTAGATTGAAACCACAGGCCAGAAGGGCTTGCGATGTACACTTACAGTACACACGTTTTTAATATGATGGGTCTTTTTTCCGCTCTAACTTCTGTACGTACTTCTCCACCTACGAATAGAAATTAGCAGTGCGATACTTAAGATAGTGTTGGCATTTGTATGAAGAATTGATTGTGTTCCTAATTTTGTGAGTCGCGTGGGATAAAATCGTCTGCATTTATGACTAAACGTACAAGTAATGCACCCCATGTACACCAGTTTCTGCTGAATCAATCTGTCATTTTATTATAGTAAGTAATGAACAGCAGATGGCGCGATGTATTTTCTTTCTGCGTGAGTCCAGCTGTCAGAGCGGACTGTGTGTGCTCTATCCCCCGCCCCTGACGCAGACAGACACGTTCACGCACTTAGAAGTTTGAAAGTAAAGCTCTCCTCAGCTCAACTCCACCTGCCCGTTATTGAGGAACAACACAGTCACTCTCTAACACAAATTTAGCACGCAGCTCCAGTAGACGCCCGTCTTACTATGAGGACTTGTGGGAGGCGATAAAGCGTGTTGTCCTGTGCGAGTTATTTTGGACGATTTATCGGAGACTTTTGACGGATCAAATCAATCGGTATTTGAGGTGCGCGCTCGTCGCGAGTAGGGCTGAAGAATGTCGCGCGACCCGGAGGAGGTGAATAAACTGACCGAGAGCACTTACAAGGTGAGAGAAGGACACTCACCTCACGATTAAAATCATGAACTGGCTAAGCGTAAAACCTCCCAAATGTACACCGACAACATGTTGACAGGTTCTGGTTAAACCCTGTCATTTTCACTGGACAGGGAACTTTCTTTTGACATTAAACTGTTTACAAAAATGGGTCAATTGAGGTTTATTTCGGCGAACATAGCGGTACTTTTCTTCAGGTCATTCACATTTAAGGGATTGGATAAATGTGGTATAGATTTATTTACACACCCAAAACGAGTTTCAACTTTAAATCCCAGATAAACAATTAGATTTGGTGAGAACTATATTATTGATATAGTTATTTTGCCTCATCATAAACATTTGTTTTGTTACAGCTCAACTCCAATGTAAACAACATGCTTTATTTTTTATGTAAACCTACCCAAAACCAGACTTAATATTAGCACAAGCTGATTTAAAGGAATATTCTAGGTTTAATAAAAGTCAAGGTCAATCGACAGCATTTGTGGAATAATATCGATTACCACAAAAAATAATTTTGACTCGTTCCTCCTAAAAAAAATAAAAGCAAAAGTATTTGTTATGGTGAGGCACTTACAATGGAAGTGAATGGGGGCCAATCCTTAAACATTAATATTCTCACTGTTTCAAAAGTATAGCCACAAGAAGTAAACAATATGTGTGTAAACATGATTTTAGTGTGATAAAATTGCATCCAATTTACTATAAATGCATATTATGTTCGTTGCTATGACTACATAATGCTGTAAACCCTTAAATGACCATAAAAATTATGATTTAAACAACTTTACAGCTCAAATAATACTCCAGTTTTAACAAAATAATTTATGTATGTGCTTTAATAAAATGATATGCTTCACATTTCTGCCTTCAATCCCTACAAAAATTGGCCCCATTCACTTCCATTGTTCCATTTCTCACTGAACCTTAGATTTTTGCTTTTTTTCAAGTTAAGGGACGAGTTGAAATAATTATTTGTGGTAATCAGTATTATAACACAAATGCTGACGATTGAGCTTCATTTGTATTAAACTTGGAATATTTGTTTAGTTTAAATATTAACAATATATGTTGACTAGAAGTCATGCCGGTGTATATCACAAAAAATGTGAATATGTCATTGCTTTTGAAGCCTACTTTGAAGACATTATTATTACAGTTAGCCTAAAAATATCTCCCCTCCCTTCTTTCTCATTACTGTAATGCATCCAGATTAGTGGCGTCATTTGATTAAAATATATAATCGAGATTAATCACATTATCTTTTTGTAAGTGCTTAAACTTGAGTCTATTTATACAGGGGCACAACTACCCATTCTCGAGGATGTATGTGATACCTACATTGACGATTTATATATTTTTAAACAGGCTAAGTCTTTGCCATAGAGATGTCCCACTGTGTGTTTTCTTTGGGAGATGTATCAGAGAGGCCTTCTCCCACGCCCTATCCCTATTGCATCAATGTAATAAAGGTGCATTCCAGTATACTGTAATATAAGCCGTGCCTCCTGTTTTACAGTCACAGACGGTTCGATATGTGTCAGGGAGTGGGCTGACTTCATGAATTGAGGATTAGTAAGCATTAAGTAAGCACATGTACTGTATGTGGATTCTTGAAGTTCAGTAAATATAACCAAGCCCAAGTGTTCTTTAGTGACTCATTCAAATCTCTGCCTCCTTTCTTCCTTCAAAGTTCAAAGTGCAGAGAAAAGAAACTGGAAACTAGTGGAGTGTTGGCAACTTTTAAAACACATACAGCTTTTGCACAGGAACTGGGATCTGTAAAGGATATTGTTCTAAAAATAACTGGTTTCCAGTTATTTACTCCAAACTTCCTTCTTCCAATCTCATTCAGATGATGTCACCAGACCATTGGGAATATAAACAAGGTGATATCTGCATGTGAATGTCAACTCCAGATTTTGTCACTCCACGCAATTTCGTTCTTGACATCAAAGAAACTGGTAACCTCAACTCATGTAGAACCTGAGTGCTCAAGAGATTGACAGCTGTCATGTGATGTAGAATAGGGCTGGGTATCCATACAGATTTCCTGATTCAACTCCAATTCACAAGTTCACAATTAGATTCTGATTTAGATTCAATATCGATTCATGTGAATATGCAGGGATCAACGCTAAGGATTTCTTCTACTGGGCAGGTTGGGCCAGCGCTTCAAATTTTCACTGGCCCCAACACAAAAATTACAAATAGCTGTTTTTACCATCATGGCTTTAAATAAATATGTCAGAAGATGAATATTTTTTACATATCTTTTGTTTTTAATACAATGTCCCCTAGGGGCCTGGGTAGCTCAGTGAGTAAAGACACTGACTACCACCCCTGGAGTCATGAGTTTGAGTCCAGGGCATGCTGAGTGATTCCAGCCAGGTCTCCTAAGTAACCAAATTGGCCCGGTTGCTAGGGAGCGTCACATGGGGTATCTCCGCGGAAAAGCACTCAACAAGTCACGTGATAAGAGGCGCGGAATGATGGTCTCAGACACGGAGGCAACTGAGATTTGTTCTCCGCCACCCAGATTGAGGCGAATCACTACGCCACCACGAGGACTTTGAGTGCATTAGTAATTGGGCATTCCAAATTGGGGAGAAAAAATAAAAATATAATGTCCCCCAAAATTGAATCACATTTATAATTTGTAAGATATGATTTATTCCTTATGTAATCCATATATGCGCTTTACAGATATAAATTCATAAATACATCATATTTACCTCAGCCGTCCAGCCATTTACACGTGCTTTTAAGCCAAGAGTTCTGTGGAGGAGATGATGGGTTTTTGGTCACCCATTTAGTCATGCTGTCATGCAACTTTTGCGCATGTGTAGTGTTTTTACAAGAACAATCAAAGATTATTCACTGAATTAAAGATTTGATTATTGGCTGAGAGAACAGACTTGTTACTAAATCGGTTATGATGTGTAATATAGAGTAAGTAGATATTAGGCCTAATCTGTGAATTAAAAATGTGTATATATGAAATCAGACAAGACCAACACTGACTGATATACAAAGAACAAAAACATATATCTGCATGGTCCAGAAATGAGACATGTAACAGGTGTTTCATGATGATGATATGAAGTAGACCGTTTTAAATATTCATCTTCACCCTGCAGCTGAAGAGCTCTGATTATAATAGCCATAGTGATCTTGCTTCTTTTCATATCAAACGGCAATATCATATCAAATTAATGTTTACGTTTTGAAACATTACCTAATGAAATGTATACTTTTTGGATATTGAGCAGCTCATGATTTTTCCAGATACATGTATAACGGGTTTAACAAAGTTTATTACGTCTCCTTCAGCACTTCATCTCTAAAGGCGAATTGAGAGAAAATGTGTGTTTTTACAGTGGGAATAAAACTAGCGTTCTGTCCCTTTACGAGAGCGCATGCATGTTAAACAGTTTACGCTGCATGGAGAGAGATGATGATAATACATATGCATGGAGAGACATGGATTTTCAGTCATATAGAAAAAAAAATGTTGATTTCTTATGTTCCAATGTGTGGATTACCAATCAAGACGTTAAATCCCACTACGAAATTAATTAAGTGGGATTTTTTCCTGCTATTTTCTACACATTGGTAATAGCTGCTGCTAAGACACTTGGAAAAGAGTGAGGACAGTGATAGGAGAGTGCGCTCGTTGTATGCACAATATTGTGCGTGCACTCGACTGTGCCTTGGCGCGTCCAGTATATTATGCATTTGCGTGTCTTTGCGAGATAAATATATTTGCGCTCGCTCCTCGGTTAGAAGACTTCGTTCGCTCAAGAGAATTTTTGTGCTCTCTCGCTTGTTGTTTGCTTGCACTAATGTTATAAATGCAGCACTGGCCCGAATCTTTCTCACACTGGCCCCGGACCATCGGGCAGTCCTTATTTTCAGGCCCTGATTTGTCAGTTATTATGTCCCCTTTGCTTACAGATGAAAAACTGTTATTTTGTTGTGTTTGATCAACAACTGGCTGTAAATAACAGAAAGAGCATTAAGAGACAGTATTCAGTGAACATGCAGTGAAAGGATCTCGCTGCTGAATACTCCATCTACATATACTACACAATTCATACACCATGAGTGAAATTGAAACATTTACCAGTCAGTTTGAAAAAATGTTAACATTTTTATTCGCATAGCATGAAATTTGGTTGCAAATGCAAGTGATTTCCTCTCATTAGATAGATCTTGAGATTTAAGAATCGATATCGAGATCAAATAAAGATCGCAATGCATCGTAAAATCTCTATTTTTACCCAGCCCTAATGGAGTCCAGTGGATTGAATGGATCTCTCTCCATCTCTTTCTTCTTAAAGTTATCTGTCATGCCTGAACAGGATGTGCGTCTGTAGTTATATAAATGATTGGCTCTTTAGGTTTGAGTTTCCTGTGGTGTTGATAGGGAATTTAATGAGAACTGACTCTCATGGAAAGATCTGCAGCTTGCTGCTCATTAAATTAAATGACCCAGATTATTAGTATAAAAGGAGTATATTGGGGCTGGGTAAAAAAGACCATTGTTCTGATTCATTGCTATCTTCATTTGAACGATATTTATTCTTAAATCCCAAGATTGATACATGCAACAACCCTCTACGATGCAAGAAATCACTCGTATATGCAACCAAATCTCACGCTATGCCACTAAATAATGAAGTCTGTGATTTGCCAGTGTTCAACTTTCAGATCACCAGAGATTGAGTAGTGTAGTGGCGAAGAAGTTCAGCACCAAGATCCTTTCACTGTTGAGAGTTAAAGTTTGTTTTGACTCGTTCCATGTAATGTGTCCAAAGACAGGATCCACACAATCAAACAAAAAGCAATTCAAATCTACTCTCGTAAATATGCGCTTAACCAAAACAGCTCTGTAAGATGCTCGCTGAACTCCCACCTTTCTAAAAGAGATGGCACCATTTTAGCACATGTACTGCAAATCAATGTAAACACTGGTAAATAGTAAAAATTATGCATGCAAACAATAAACATGTAATAAAATACATATAATGCCATATAATATACGTATGCAATTTCAAGACATAATATTTATTGATGGAATACATGCACATACATGTACATTTTTAAAAGCTAAAACTATTTATAAAAAAACATTGTAAAATGTATATTTTTGTAATGTACCTAGTAAGAAGGTCCCCTGTATAGTTAACAGCTTTAGCTGAGAGAGAATTTCTTTTATAAAAAAGTGAAATGGACATTATAACTAAAAAATACCAATATGAATCAGAATCTCATCAAATGGCAAGTAATTGGGAAATAAGTATCAATACCCAGCCTTAAGTATAATACTGATAAAGTATGATATGAGCACTTATAATGTTTAAAACATCTTAACAAATATGATTATTTTGGGAAAATGGAATGCAATATGCAAAAAAGTTTACTTGCATCTGGAGGTTTGCAAAGGCATTGCCAGTAAGCCTGAACCTGGCCCACAAACTAGACCATGTAACCTGACACAAGCAGTGTTGTCAAATTTTGAATTTTCTTATATCAGTGCTGCAATACATTAGTGCATATAAATCCATGTTACAAACAGTCTAAAATGGATGCGAGCGATGTTGCATCGAAACGCCATACAGGTGCATCCATTGTAGACATTTATTATAATGGGAGCAATTTGTTTTTCACATTCATAGTGATGTGGAAAAATTAAGTGAACCCTTGGATTTAATATCTGTTGATCCTCTTTGGCAGCAATAACCTCAACCAAACATATCTGGTAGCTGCGGATTAGACCTGCACAATATTCAAAAGGAATTTTGGACCATTCTTCCTACAGAACTGCTTCAGCTCAGCCATATTATTTGGGTGTCTGGTGTGAACAGCTCTCTTGAGGTTATTCCACAGCATCTATATTTGGTTAATGTCTGGGCTCTGATTGGGCCACTCCAAAAGGTGGATTTTCTTTTTTTGAAGACATTCTGTAGTGGATTTACTTAGATTTTTGTCCTGCTGTGTCACCCAACTTCTACTGAGCTTCAGCTGGCGCACAGCCATCTTGTTGGATATCTTGGGAATTACTCTTGTGGGATAAACATGGGAATTCATTTTTCCATTGGTGATGGCAAGTGGCCCAGTCCCCGAAGCAGTAAAGCAGCCCTAAATCATGATGTGCCCTCCACCGTACTTCACCGTTTGGATGAGGTGTTCATGTTTGTATGCAGTGCCCTTTTTACACCATTTGTAGTGCTGTGTTTTGCCCAAATAATTCAACCATGTTTCATCAGTCCACAAAATATTTCCCCAGTAGTGTTGTGGAGTGTCAAGGTGGTCTTTGGCAAACTTCAGGTGGGCAGCAATGCTTTTGTTGGAAAGCAGCGGCTTCCTTTGTGGTGTCCTGCCATGAACACCATGCCTGTTTAATGTTTTTCATATAGTAGACTCATCAACAGAGATGTTAACCAGTTCTAATTATTCCTTCAAGTCTTAAGCTGCCACTCTAGGGTTATGTTTTTTACCTCATTGAGCATTCTGCGGTGTGCCTTTGAGTCATCTTGGCTGGATGGCTACTTATAGAGAGAGTAGCCACAATACTAAATCGTCTCCATTTATAGACAATTTATTTAGAATAATTGCGCTTTTTAATAGCAGCCTTTTGCAGTTTAATAATCACATTGGGTCACATAGCAACCTGCTTTTCATAGGTAAGAAGCTACTGTCAAAAACATACAGAAATGGCAAGGGCTTCACTTAAAAATAAAAGCTTTTACCAGGCATGGACTGGCCATTGGGAAGTTCGGGAACTTTCCCAGTGGGCCGGCCACGAAACGGGGCCAACCGGGCCGCAATAATATGAAATGGGCCGCCATGTTTTGACAGCGACACCCTCACAAGCTCAACAAATTTTGGGCCGATTTCTCTTCCCACTCTGCTCCTGGCTTCTTCCAAAATAAAAGCTTTATTTAAATGGAACAAATATGAAATATATCACTTCTGTATATTTATGTAATATTCATTTTAATGTAATATTCACTGTAATACTACTACTACTACTACTACTACTACTAATAATAATAATAAATCAGTAGTAATTATCTTAAATAAAACAATATTATGTTGAATTTTAAATGTTCTGCTTCATTTGATTACAGTTTTAATGAATACATTTTTTAGACCACATTTTGATGATAGCATTTAAATAAACTGTTGAAAATGGAATCTGTGAGTCTGTGAGTATCGAAAAGGAAGTGACAGTATTTGTACTATCAAAAAAATGGTTTTAGGACATCCCTAATGTTAATACATGAATAACCCATCCATGAACCGTTAACCGTTATCCATGAAAAACTGGCCTGAAACTAGCCAGAAACCAGACTGTTTTGTCGGGTCCCATTGGGCTCATCACCCACACAATTAAAGTAACACTAAAAATTTTGCTATTCCACCAGGCAGAAGCACTTTTACATCTTGAAATCAGGAAAGGAACTTTTGATGTAACCCTGTGCTGTACATTAAATCAGCAATGCTTAAAACATGGGACTAGATAGGCTATTTGTGATGGGCAGAATTACTCAGTCCACACTAAAACACTCTTTTGATTGCGGCTGATTACATAAGAATTGCTCATGCTAATGTATTAACCATTTCCTTCTAAAACCTCTCTTCTTAGAATGTTATGGAACAGTTCAACCCAGGGCTACGTAACCTCATAAACCTGGGAAAGAGCTACGAGAAAGCCGTTTCAGGTGAGCCTTACATTTCTATGCCCTGACCACAGGAGCATTTAGAATAAAGCACATTTACATGCCATAGGCAGAAAGGCAATGCTTTAGTGTAGGGTGGCTCTGATGTGGCATTTCATTTGCAGTGAATAAAAGCTGCAGAGCCGCCTGAATGAAAGTTGCCTCTGATACTTTTTATTTGATTTATATTGGCACGTCAGAGTAGATCTATTTTAGTCCTTCTTTTTTGCAGCATTTTTACACAGAATTTGGCATATAGCTGCCTTAACTTACCATAGAACTGCAGCCCTGTGCTGTTGCTGAAAAAATTAAGGCCACATCAACACTTTTCCATTTTCTTTTGAAAACACATTGATTTTGCTACATTTATGCTTCTCATATACACTAGAATGGCGTTTTTCTGTGTTTCAGAAATGCTCTCTATAACCGCATACTTTGGAAATTGATGACGTTAGGAAAGTGAAAACAGAGTTTTCAAACTAAAGTGTATTAGTGTGGATGTGGCCTAAGATTCTTCAAGACTATTTTTTGAAGTTTTGACTACCTCAAATTTAAATCGAATCCTGAGGTGGAAATAAATGAATAATATTTACTTAAAAATGTATTGGCCAAGTATGCATGGTTATTGGATGGTAAATCATTCATTATCTTGGCTAATTAACAGAGGTGTAAAGTATGTCATTCTTTCACTAATATTTATTGTACTACATGTTGTAAATGCAGAACGTGTTTACCAGGGTTCCCATGGTCTTAGGAAAATCAGGAAATATCATGGAATTGTTAAATTATTATTTCCAGTTCTGGAAATTAGTGACAGAGATCTTAAAGTCATGAAAATTTCAATAGTCATTATACATTTCTATAGTTATGCTCAGCTCAAACATATTTCATCATCTACACAATGCTTTTGCAATTTTAGGGCCCTATGATTTCTGTGACAAGAACTGGAAAAGTTGTGGGAAAGTCATGGACATTTTTTTGACTAAAGGGTTGAGAACCCTGGTTTACCCAAATTACAAGATGACTGGTCAATGGTCAAACTATCACACCTTAGTAGAAATGTTTTCTTATCCCTGTCTTGCAGCCATGGCCCTGGCTGGGAAGCAGTATTTTGATGCTGTATCTAAGATCGGAGAGAACGCAGCCGTATCTCCCGTGTCCAGAGAACTGGGTGAGTCAAAACTAATGTACCCACTGTTCTTGTTGTTAAGAAATGGATGAACACTTCATTTACTCTTCCCAGCATCCATAGCTTCCCAGGTCTGGAGATATTAAATATGATGCAATGCTTTATGCTTTTCTGATTACACCTGCAAAAAACATCTAATAGATGATTAACTAAATGATATTCTCGACAAACACTGTAGCTTGTTCCTAATTAACACTGAATATTGAGAAAGAAATTGACTTTTTATCTTTCATTATCACAGTTCTCTCATGTTATAGATAAAGTACATTATAATCACTGATGAAATGATAATGTACAGGAATGTGTAATAAAAAACAGTATAAAGAATGCTATGCTGCCAAGTCATGTCTTAGTTTAATCTGCGTTGTATCTGCCAGACCATAATAATTGTGAATTTATTATGCCTCTCTCCATTATTGAATCATCTTGGTCACATTTGAGAAATCAGTATGAGTGTCCTCATGATCTTAGCTTGGGCTAAGGAAATACTATCTCAGAAATAACACTTATTTAGCATTTTTTTTTATTTTGTGTTAAAATGCTTTAACTATTGGTTGTCCCATCGAATAATGGATCAAGAAAGAAATGTAAAAAAAATAATCTGCCTGAATAAATCAATCACTTATTTTGTGAGCTCTGTATCCTGTGCATTGTGTTAAATACTTTGCACAACTAACATAATGCAGTGGTAGTATGCTGTTCTGAACCCATCCTTTGTGTGAGCATCTGGGGTCTCCCATTGCTTCCTGAGACCTTTAAGACACTTTAATCTTCTTTCGGATGATGGGAGTCAAAAGGACAGATAACAAGCCATTTTGATCTGTGCCTCTTCACTATCTCAAACTACAGTGACTTATGGCTGGTGATTGTTTTGAAATATTTAGTCTCTGCTTTACCCAGCTCAGACTGCCACTGGCTTACATCCTGTCACTGCCATAACCTACATGGTGATGACTTTGAGGGAGACAGTATTTGCATGTGTTTCCTGTGTACACATATAGGCCTAAAATTAAAACAGCTTTTTTCCATCAAATTTGACCCAAATCATTATCAAAGGACAAATATTATTTACTCTAGTCATTACTAGATGATCAGTTGTGAACATGTATCTTTCATATAGCCTACACAATGTATTTTTAGCTACAAGGATATTGTTTTGTGGTTTGACAGCTTGAATGAAAGAACCATTCAAGGCTACATACAGAGAAATTGCATAATAAACGTCACCATTCCTAATCGTTAATTTTGTGTAGTTTCACCAGTTTCCTACACTAACCTGGAAAAACAAAGTCACTTGGTTCATTCTTGAAGAATGAACCTTCTTAACTTTGAACTGGCATCGTTACTTTTTAAGGGAGCAGGGCAGGACCTAAACGCAAGAGGCAATGTCAAAAAGGGCTTTATTTACAATAACAAAAAGTACAAACCAAAACACCAGTGAGGGGAAAAAACTGCAACAGAATGATGAACTTGAAAACTAAAAACTGACCATAGTGTAAATAACATCTCAGGATCACACCGACTAGAGACACACAAACATTTAACAGCAAGCAACAACAAATTATTCAACAAAGAACTAAACATGATGGGAGCTTAAGTAGGGAAAGGGTTGATAGGGAGCAGGTGCCGCCGATGATAGTTAATTATAGAACAAGCTTTTGTCTGGCTAACAGTGCTGGTGTACTCCACGTGGCACCTGCAAGACACAAGTGGGAGTGAGACACAAAACCAACACAAGAAAACACTCAGACGAGACAGACAGGCAGTCAGGAGAGGCACAGTCAGGCCAGACTGTGACTGTGTGTATGTGATAAATGTTATGTCTCCCAACGCAATTACACCAGACTGTTATACAAAGGCCAACTGAGTGAATTGTAAAGCACACAAATTAGGCTTCTAAGTGAAATGTCATCTAATTTAAATATATCCATGCCTAAAAAATATACAGATAATATAATGTGCCGATCAATAATCAATATTTTTATGACATCCATAGTTCTGTGTATTCAGTATTTATTAACACGTGTACTGTATGTGTGTATATATATGACCTGAGCCTGTACTGAGTTTGTGTTGTTGTTGGCAGAGTAGTCTGTGAGGTCTCTATGGCCTCTATGGGTCTAAACTAATCACTAGGACTTTATCACTGATTCTTTAAAGAAATGTTCCGGGTTCAATAAAAGTTAAGTATGATCAACAGCATTTGTGGCATAATGTTTATGACCATCAAAATATTTTTTGACTTGTCCCTTGTTTATTTAAAAAGAAGCAGATACAGTAAGGAACTTATAATGAAAGTAAGTGGGGCCAGTCCATAACATTAAAATACATATAAAATATACATAGTTTAAAAAGCGTAGCTAGCGATTTTATTACACTAGCAAAAGCTAAAAAAAAAAATTGTTTGATAAAATCTCTAGCTATTATATAGGGATGTGCAAACTACCCATTTTTGTAATTGAGTAGTAGGTCTGTTGTTTGAATGACTGAAGGATATTCAACAAATAGGCTAAATAACTGTAGCATCTTATTGAACAAAAAAGAAAGAAATAAGAATGGCTTGAATACAGAGTTGGGCTGGGCGATATGGACCAAATATCAGATCTCGGTTGTTTTAGGCTGAATGGCGATACACAATATATATCTCAGTATTTTCAACGAAGTGGACTAAATGTTCAGTTGTAAGTCAAAGCCACATGTGAGATGGTAAATGAAACTTGCAACGTGCTTTTTTTCGGGGCAGAAGACTTTTTGGGCTGCCAAGGCTTCGCAGCCGGGGTTGCAGCAGCAGCAGGAAGTTTAACACATACTAAAGTTTATGGCGCTGTTGAAAATGGTAGAAAAGATTTGAAGTGTTTCCACTTTTGGATGCAACCTGCTTATGGCGTTCTCTACAGATGACATGCATTAGCATTGTGGTGTGCTTGTCCTTTTGACATGTAAATTGGTCATTCAGAGTAAAAAAGTTACTTGTCCAGAGAACAAAAGGACATGTATTAGTTACATGCTCAAGTAACAGTTTCTGTTGTATGTTTTCTAAAATTTGACATGGCCAACCTAATAGCATTATATCTATGCAATCAACTAGATTATCTGGGACAGAAATGTAAACTGCTCTGGGTAGAGGAGGTTATTTTATGTTACATGTACGCAGGGTAGTCAAATAAAGGAAAGCATCTATCACCACCATTTACAGCAGAGGTACTCACACTTCTATGGAATAAGATATCCTTTTCCATCATGTTATTGCAGCAAGATCTACCATACACAATATATACATTTATCACAATACCAAAATTTCAGTATTGTTGTTTGATTAATATTAAGGATGCACTAGACAGTGGCAGGTCTATTAGGTTACATTTAAACTTTCATGTCGTACATTCCGATACAAATCATCTTTTCCCCCAATGTTTGTTCACTTTAAACATAACTCACGATAACTACATTTGTTGGCGATATATTGTCCCAGAAATAATTGCTATAAATGATATTATTCTCATTTTAAGACCATTTTATGCCACTGACATAATGATAATATAATAGCATAATAATGAAAGTACACCCTTTCAAAGAGCAATGAACTTTTAATTCTTAAGAATATTCAGACATTGAAATCAGAATACAAGAAGTCCACTCTTCATCTCAAACTGTTTTTTTTTGTTCCCAGCTTGGAAAACTGGATGGAATGGTTATGTTTTAGATGAGTTTTAGATTACAGGGGTCGACATAAAGCATTTAGATGCGCTTGTCCTTTGGACAGTTAAAATGTTCATTTATTTGTCCGAGAAAAGAAAAGAAAAATGTATTTGTTGCTGTTGTGTTTTTTTAAATTAGCAGTAAAAATGGCTATTTAACGCTAAATAAATGCAAAGAATCATTATGGAGAACCTTATTTTTGACTGACCCATGTATTTTAAAGACAGATATATATTTTCATTTTTTATATATTGTTAATATTATAGTGTTTATATGATCTTTTTTATGTTTGTAGATTATTACATATTCAAATTGACTGATTTACATGGCAGAGAATACCTGTATAGGTCAGAAAGAGCTCCAGAGAGATGAAGATGAGAGATGTAACAGGTGTTTAAACATTTCTCTTCATCCTGCAGCATTACACAAAGCATTTTTGCTATTTCTGCAGCTCTTTTCAAAGGTGTTGTATTATGACTTATGACGGAGGCTGCAAACCTGGATCGCTCCGATGTTACGCACTTGCAACGTTGACTGCTTTGTTGATACAGAAAATTAATATTTATAATATAAATAGGTGCAGTAGTTTTATCGCATCACTCTCGTAATACAGGCACAGTACAATGACATTCACATGTCAAAAAAATGTGTCCACTTCTTTAGCTCACACCAAATTTAACAAGCGCTGCTGCATGAGAGACGGAGAAGGATGCGCAAAAGCGGATACTCGGAAAATACTCAGATTCCTGCGCTGAAATTCAGACACTGTAAATTATTTTCAACAGCAGGATATGTTTTGTTTTTTTTTAAATAAGTTATACAGGCATATGCTAAATAATAAATAATCCTGGTATTTTGTATCATTATTAAGGCTTCAATCAGGCAACTTGTCCGAAAAATCTACTTGTCCTGGACAAGCATTAATGTCGAGCCCGGAGTTGTATTGCTGTATTTTGTTGTCACTGTTTTTAAACAAAGTTGACATACTGGCTCGTTCACGTTAATGGGTTCTCTCTCACTAAGCTTAAAGCCAAAATATTCCCACACCGGAGCTCTGGAATGCTTCTTTGAAACCAAGTCCATTTGGACTTATTCTTCCAAACTTTCTGGCTGGAATTATGGAGTCCTTGGGAAAAACACCTATTAGCCTTGAGTAACATGTAATCTTCACCTGTCGCTGTCCGCTTCACCCGACGAGAGTGCATGACTGGCTAAAATGCTGGTGACATTCATTCTTATGTAAACAAACATGCATGTAAACACAATGGGCAATATCGAGGTCAGCAAAAATGATCGAGGTCATGTCCATATATCGTACGATAAGTCGATAACATAATTATTGTGACAGGCCTAACTTTCTGTTTTTACATGAACACCTCACCAAGATGGGCATTTTGGCAGAATTATGACATGTATTTGACCATTTCTGCGTGAGCGTTCACAGAGCAAACACGCATGTAAAGCACGCGCACACACAAGGCACCTGTCAGTCAAACAGCACGCAGCTGTTTCATCTGATCTTTTAAATCCAAACCATCTCCTAATAAGTGAACCATTGTTTTTATTTTACTAACAAGGTCTTCTTCGGCAGTGTGAACTGGTGCTGTGTCTCCCTCCATGTTGCAAGAGAACTTATGAGCGAGTTGGGCTGGGTTTGCAGATGCAGCGGGAGAGTGGGGGCGGGGTTGCACAGAGAGTGTGAGAGAGAAGAGATGCAAACACAGCATGGCTTTACGGAAGAAACGTTTTACGTAATGCAACATCAAACCATATCTATATAAACGGTATTGTCTCATCCTATATCTCGTTTCAAAATCGACATACTTTTAAAAGTCGATATACCACCCAGCCCTAATACAGAGTGGCACAAAATCGGTAATGCACATCCTGAACACAGAATGACGTGCTTCAATGTAATTGGAGTGCTATGGGACGATCCAGAAACTGCAAGATTATTATGCATGTACACATCTAGTCATGAAAGTTGCTGTTTCACCACAACTTTGTTATTTATGCAGTGTCAGACAGAATCAGCATAAGACTTTAATCTCTCCATAGCACCACACAAATACATGAATATTACTCACAGCAGAGGATTTCTTGCTCGAAATGTATTGTTGATGCGGCACTTTGCTGTAACAACGGGGCATAAAAAGACTAAATCTAAATCATTAAAGTGGTGAAACTTTTTGCAGAGGGTATTACTATGCTGACAGTTATTCCGAGACTAGGGATCCACCGATATAAAATACATTTTTGGCCGATACCAATTTTAACAAAAACTATAGGGCGATACCGATATCCAGGGCTCGTACAGAATTATGCTTGAATTTTATATCATCCTTGAAAATGCTTGATATTTGCTTTATTTATTTTTACTTTCTTTAAAAATAGCCAAATCTATTTGACATTTCTTTTCATTTTTCAGTAAAAATCACATCCTGTAACATCCTACTGGTGTTGCCTACTGCAGTGGTTCTCAACCTTTTTGACTCCAACCCCCCCCTAACTAACATTACAGTTAATAAAAGCTGTAAAAATAGATTGTTCATTGTTTGTTCATGATACCTAATGCATTAACTAATGTTAACGAATGGAACCTTTTTATAAAGTTACCAAAATTAACATTTATTTGTATTGAAAACTGTTATGAATCATTCTGTTGCCAATATCAAAAGGTCATTGTGACATACTGGCAACCAAAAACCATGAGAGCAGAGATACTTTAAAAAAATAAGAAAGATATATCCATTACATGCTCTAAAACTGCTCCAGTGAGAAATCATTCATATCTATGATTTGTTTACTGTCTTTGGCATTTTGCTCTAACACAAATCACTAATTATTAAGCAAATGCATGAAGATATAATTGCTGTGATTAGTGGTAATGTGACCAATATCTGATTTAAATTGGGATCCTCAAAGAATAACTATATTAAGAGCACCTGGAGAGTGTTTGATTGACACCTTGAGTAAACATATTGAAGGGAGTGAAGCTGAATGTGCTCATGATCACTCAAACAGTCTCTATTGCTCAACACGTCTGATTGTCACGACTCACGTTACATCGTGTATGCTTAGATTTGTATTTGCATGTTTATTTGTTGTTTAATTAATTTTTATACCCGTTTGCAGTCTCTATCCTCTCTGTGCTCACAGTGCAACGAGTCAGAATAACTACCATAATGTTCATACACGTGTAATTCTTACACATTTTTAAAAACAATCCTGCATTATTCATCTAAATAACAACAAGTCTGAAAGTTTAAATTAGTGAATACTTTGAATTGCCAATAATTCACCCTACAGAAGCCACTCTGTCATGCATCAAGGACTGAGAAAGCGCTCATTCATTAGAGTAGCAGTGTATGTGTGATTCCCTGCGTACTGCAAAAAAGATCGCCCTGATTCTAGGCACAATCGCCGATCACAGACTTTAGGCGAAGATCATCCGACTTAGATCAGTGGATTGATTGGTGCACCTCTACTTAATATGATAACAAGATGATTGATATGAAAAATAGTTATTTTGTACTTCTAAAACATTTTTGCACGTATGTTCTTTTATGGTTTAGTAATCGAACAAAGCCATATTACAAGTTCAGTCTTAATTAAATCAATTATGCAACATTAATGGATATCATAACGATGTCACAGAAGTCAAAATCTACTGGTTTCAAAGTGTTTTCATGTAGCCTATAGGTAAGTGCCGCTTTCACAACTGTCACGTTCATTTATTGCGGTTTTTCCACATTAAAATTAGAACGAGACAGAATAAAAATTAAACATTACATGCTGCCATGCTGGTTCTCCTCTATCAAGTTGATAATGTAGCTTCTACGTAGTTCTCAAATCTCAGTTGTTCTGCAACATATTTACACTTGGGCTACTATTATGTTGCTTTTATGGTACTTAATAGTGCTTTTTGAAGCTTGATAGCCTCTGGACACTGAATGCTTTCATTGAATGGAAAATATCTTCCATCCTTATGTGTTACACTGAAGAAAGAAAATCACATAGATTTGGAACAACTCATTATTTTCGTTAAACTATTTATTTAAAAACAGCTTTTTTTGTGTACTACTTCTGTGTAAAGTACTTGTTCTGTGTCTTGGTTTATTTAGCTCTCCTAATGCAGTTTTTTTTCAACGGACATTGTTCCTTCATGTGGGTGTGTATGAACACTTAGCAGCATTCATACTTCAGGTTGATGGATTGTCTTTTCTTCATATCTGGGTCTTTAGTGTGGCTAATCTTTCCTTGACCTTTTCCTTCGTTGGCCATAACATTTGGGCATCACCTTAGAGACCGTTAAAACAATGCTCTCCCTATCCGAAGTTGATAAGAGCAGAAACTTGCCTCTGTTTGGGCAGATAACATCCAAACACAGCCATCGCATTACACGTCACTGGCCGTTCCTCAGCGAGTGGAACCTCTTGAGTTCTGAGTGCTCTGTTTAGCTGAAACTAGAGTTGACTTCAGGTAATTGAGCTGACACCGGATAGTCTTGAGAGTTACGGACATATTGACACACCTGAAACCCCCGCTTTCCTGTGGGGTCCGGTGTCAGAGCTACAGAGATGCTTTCATTCTTTACCTTACCCACCAAAGAAAACACTTTAGCCACACAGGTGCCCCCTGTGTTGTTTTTGCATCTCTAGTGTTCCCCTGTAGCCCATGCAGGTATGATGTCACAATCGCCAAGAATGATGACTGCATCATCACATTTCGTTGGAGGAACCTTGTTTTGTTGTGGCATTTGACCGAGTAAGATTCCAGCGTGCCTCGTTGACAGCTGAGCATCATGTTACACTTGTAGAATTCACTGGAATATCATTCAAATACCTGTGTTTATTCCCATAGAGGGGTACTGGTAAAGTGGAAATGCTGAGTAATGCATGACCGCACATGTACGGCACAGTAAAATTAATTCTTGTCTTAACAGAATTGGGCATACCAGTGGATAAACCAAGAGCCCTCATCTGACAAAAGTCTTCATGAGATAAGATTAGGTCTTTCAGGTTAAGTGGGTATTTATGTTCAAGTGTGATTGTGCTTTTCCGTTGGCATGGTTAAAGAATAACAAAATAAAAAGGTGGGGAAAGGTGGACTGCACTCTTTATAGAGATTGCTCAAGTTTGTCATGAAGTAAATTAAACTCCCCTTGGTAATACAATTGACAATGGTTTCTAAAATCGAACAAGCAATGCAATAAGCAGGTGAAATATTTGTCTTCCTGTGTCAACTGATAAGAGCTCATCAGTATTTAATAAGTCCTTGTTATTTATTGTTTGGGTGGACATGAGTGGTCAACAAACCGATGGCGATGTCTTAAGAGAAGAATGGCCGATGTAATGCATATATATACACTCACTGAGCTCTTTATTAGGAACACAATGGTCCTAATAAAGTGCCTGATGTGGTCTTCTGCTGTTGTAGCCCATTCATCTCAAGTTTTGACATGTTTCTGAAATGCTATACAACATGTTTCGTTCTGAAATGCTATTCTGCTCACTACAATTTTACAGAGTGGTTATCTGGAATCCTGTCTCAACAGGAGAGACTCCGTATGGTAGATCTGACCAGCTTGAGTTTTTCATATGTTTCCCCCTCTGCTTTAAACTTTTCACTAAATCCAAGCATGTTTGCCAGAAACATTGCACCTGCTGTTTATTTAGCGAGTCTGTGTGTGAGAGACTGCAAGAAGGAAATTTGTTTGCTTTCTGTGGTGTCATTGTCATCTGCTTATGTCCCCAGAAACTGCCTGGAGCAATGTGATGTCACCCGGTGCTTTAATATCTGTCTTTCCCTACACCACTTCATGTTATGATCACACTTTCAACAATTTAGACCCATTAAAGTGCACAAACGCATACATACAGCACTTACTTGCATTAATTTCCTGATATCAGTGGATTTAATGCACCCTTAACATAATTGTTACATCAAAACACTTTGAACAATATACAGTATTTTGTTTTTATTTCAAATACAGCATAGCTTGTAATTAAACATTTTGAATGACTATTAGACCCATTAAAAAGACAACAGAATGGTGAAGTACCTGTATGACATGGCTTTCTCTGGTTTTATTTTTTGGTTTAGTTTAGTTTGATGAGTTAAACACAACTTCACTTTGTCAGGAGTGCTTAGGTTTAGCCTCACCTGTTGCCAAAGGTTGCGTTGTTCTACTGGAAGAGCGCGTAAACAAAGCAGGGGTAAACCACAGTCAGGAAAGATGCAAATCAGCTGTTGTGTTCTCGAGTCAATCTTCTGGTTATCATCATTGTGTATCAGGGCTCTTGGCATGATACAAGCATCTCAAAGCCAGCCTCTGGTGATTTGACTTGTTTGAATGTTTAACTTTCCATTATCCTCCTTAAACCCCATTATTTCCCTTCCCTTCCCCCCTCCCAATCCCCAACCCAACCCTGACCCCCAACAAACATCCCTGTGGCCAAAGCCCGAGTATACACGCAGATAATATATAGCTGCCCCACATTTTATCAAACAACTCCCAGTTTCCTAGATTTCTATACGCCACCTCCTCAAATGCCACCACCCTGCCACTCCTGAAATGAGGGCCCTTCAGCCAACTACCATCCCCTAAGGATGACCTGTCTGCCATTCATAACACTGGCTAAGAACCAATTTCATATGTGCATATCCCCTATATTAATGACCACCTCATCAAAAAGTGATGGGACAAAATGAAATTTGAGTGCCCAGAATTGATCGGGGCCTGTCTCCCTCCACGGATCGCCAAGCTGGAACCCTGTGTGCTTGCTTGATTTCCATCTTAATGCCTGCAATTACGAGCAGATTCAGAAGGAGCCCATCCAGGAATTTCACCATATCCTGTCCCTTTTCGCCCTCAGGAATTCTGAAGATACAAATGTTATTTCACCAGCTACAGTTCTCCATGTCCTCCAACTTCTCCCAGACATGCTCCAAATCCACCTTGGCTAGCGGATTAGCAGACTGCAGGTAATTGATCCATTTCTCGACATCCCCCACGCTTAACCACCTAATGTCATCAGTGGCAGTGATAGATCGATGGATCACAGCAAGATCCTCCAAGTCAGCAACGACCTTCATCAGCATTGCCGACATGTTCAGCATCTCTCGCCACATTTCCTGCACCTCCCCGACTAAATCGACTCCCTGGTTCATAGCCTGCTCAGAGGCGTCAGGTTGAGCATGTAAGTGTCTTTTAATGTCTCCAGAGCCCGACGATTTTGAATTCTTTGACATATTGTCCACCTAGAACAGTTATAAAACAGAGTGTATCGAATCTCACCGGTTTATGTCATTAAAAGTGTTAAAACTAGCAAAGTGCGCAGTGCTCTCCACTCACAAGTCCGATCCTCGCATGGTGCCACATCAAACTCCACAATTGGCTTTTTTCATTTTATTTTTATGGTTTTTGTCTTATTTATAGAAAGTTTAATGTAACAGGAAATTATTGGAATGGGATCGGGATACATCACTGGGTGAAATTAAACATATGTCAACCGCATGACATGTCTGACCACAGCTCAATCTCTTTTGACTAGGGGTGTAACAGTAAAAATTCCTCATGGCTCGGTTGGTATCACAGTTTTAGGGTCATTTTTTCGGTACAAACACACAAGCTCAGGAAAAAACACTGCTTCCAAATTCAAAGTAAGAATACTCTTTATTTGGTAACAAACACTTCCAACTAATTTCTCCCTAACACTTTTCAAATAACTAAATTAGAATTTTATATCATCTCAGTAATACCTGCATTACTATGCCACATGCATCAAAATAAAGTGCACTTCAATCTCAACATATATTCAACATTCAGATGCTGTACATCACTAAAGAAATTTCTTTGCTATTAAAATGGATACGAGGAGGAATGTCGTAATGTGACTTGGGTATTTAATCTATATGCTAAAATACCAAATCTTCATCAATGGAGAAGGGCAACATGCACTGAGTTGGGTTGGGAATCGAGAACCGGTCTTGTTCAAAATCGGTTCCATTCTTCACAAAATACCGAAATCGGCTGATCTTCATTACTTTCGGTCCCGTTATCGGTTCCCCTGTCTGAATTTCCGCTGATGTGGTTGGAACACCATACCGAAATACCCTGACAGTGTTTCCAGCAGTGCATTTCTGCAGCAGCGCTGTCTTCTACTGGGTCAAAAGTGTAAAACACACAAACAAATGCCTTATGAGCTTTGAATCAACAGTGCAAAACAGACCGATTCCCGAAAGGATGACTCATATGAGCTGATACTTTTGAATCTAAAGCGCGAAACATACAGCGCTTGCGGTCAGGTCCAGTATAGTACTTATGTGCAAGTTGTGAATGTCCAACTCGAAATTAAATAAGAATGGTTGAAGTCTTTCAAGCTTGAAGTACAACATTAGACAACAGAACGCAGTCTAAGCTATCTCTGGAACTGTTACTGCTATTTCATGTGACATTAGACCTGTGAGCCTTTAATCAAGCAGTGCAGTTACTGACTGGGATCTTAAAAGATCTCATCATTTGGCAACAGACTGTAGAAAGGACAGTAAATCCAATAAGAATTGCATTTCTCATTTTCAAATAATTGTTCCTCAAAAGTACTAAAAGAACTACTGGAATCGTAACTTGAACTGGAATCGTTAAGAGGAATCGGAACCGGAATCGTTATATTCCTAAGGATTCCCATTCTTACTGATAAGCCAAAAACATGACACACCACAGGTGAAGCGAATAATATTGATCATCTCCATGTTTCAAGGTCTGTGTAGATTAGAGGGTAAGAGTACAATCAGTTCTTGTAGGCAACATATTGAATGCAGGAGAAATGGGCTCCTCATGAAAAGAGTACGAAGGCTATCCCGTCTGGTCCGAACCAACAGAAGGTCTACTGTGGCACATGAAATTTTAATGATGGTTACATAGGAATGTGCCACAATACAGAGTGCATGTTACCTTGCTGCGTATGGGGCTGCACTGTGTAGCCCATGATGACCCCTGTCCGTTGGAACTGCCCCTTGGAGCAGTGGAAGAAGGTCGCCTTGTCCAATCGATCAAATGACCAACAATCCAATGTTATCAATACAACGCGTAAATATCGATATAGACATTTTTTAAGATGTACCTTTATTGTAATACTCTCATGTCAGCCACGTCCGTATGCATTTCCGTGAGGCGAAGAAGCAACCTTATTACATTAATTTCACTATGAGCGCTAAATACGCTTTTCTTGTGGGACAAGGATGTGCGTGGGGTCTTTGAAGCCAAATTGTGCTCCGCTATCTATGCGCGTGTGTCATCCGGGCTTCCCACGAAATGCCAACTACATTAACAGGATCAGTGTGAGCACATCAACCGGGCACTCCTTAAAATGTGAGCTCTCGTGACAAATGCAGAGCGAATCACTTGTGTGATTAATTTGGGAAATTATTGGACACATGTGCAACAATATCAGTCCATTGATATTGTTGCACATGTGACCCATTTGAATTTCACATGAGAATTTACTAGTTTAATGTTCCATGGAGAAGTCCAACCATGTGAAACATCTTGACAACGGTGACATTCTGAACAGTACTAATGAGGGAAAGAGAAATCACCTGCTCAGCTCCAGCATCATTTATAAGACTTTACATATCAACACCCTTACTTATGTTTATCCCAGTAACAGAATTTTTTATTACAACTGTGGAAGTTGTAGCAAAGAAAACCACTGATAGCACGGATATTCGTCATGGGTATGTAACTGAATTGGACTAAATAGAACAATTAGCTGTCATCAAACGAGTGATAATCACTTGCTTTGACTTTATTTTTAATATTATTTATCTGTATAATTTTTTAACATCTGAAGGACCTTATGTTGTTGTGGATTTCCCAATGTGGATACAGAGAGCTGAACAGAATAAACAAATTAGATTTTTGTGCGAATTGAGTGCAAAAAATATATATAATTGATTGTGTAAAATAGGCACATAAAATCGGAATATCGATCACAGGCCTCTAAATCGAATCGTATCATCATGATGATACATCTGATTTACACCCCTAGTGCCCGTGTGTTATTTACCTGAGGAAGTGATGGGACTTGGATGCACTGTGGGAAGACAACAAGCTGGTGGAGGGAGTGTGATGCTCTGGGCAATGTTCTGCTGGGAACCCCTAGGTCCGACCATTCATGCGGACATCAGTTTGACATGTGCCACCTACCTAAATATTTATGTCCCTTCATGGCAGTGGTATTCCCTGATGGCAGGATAATGCGCCCTGCCACACTGCAAACATTGTTCGGGAATGGTTTGAGAAACATGATTTCATCCATTGAGGCTCAATCTCACAACTTTCAGGGCTTGATAGGACCTTCAGGGCAGGTCGGCGCTGTTTTGGCAGCACGCAGAGGAGCAAATGCATATTAGGAAGGTAATCATAATGTCTTGGCACATCAGTGTATATTTGGCAATGAACACCCCAAGTGCCGTCCGAATTAGCACTGAGTGCCTGCTTAAAAATGTAAGGTTTAACTGTGTCAGCCTATCTATCCCAGGGATATGTCAGTGTAAATGGCTAATCCTATTCGATGTACTAACTGTGTTGAAGTTGACTGCAAATATAAAATGTTCTCAGGCAGAAGACTGCAGGGGACTTTTCTATCTGTGGCTTGTCTTCTCTGCTTGCCATTTTTAATTACACATCAACACGTAGAGAAAGTTGACCCACGTGAAACACAGGTGGAGCCCATTCACATACATACAGAGCAACAGAACCATACAGGCGTACTATAACTGTGCCTGTCTATTTGACGCTGTCTTTTCTTCGTCAAACCATTATGCTCCAGAGCATTGATAGTCTTCAGATGAACTGCAGTTCAAATGCGCACCAAACTGTGGACAAACTGAGCGGTTCGTTTTTTTAATATAGATAACCATTTAGGCCAAAATGTACTTTGGTTTGCTGGATACCGTTATGCCCTGCACACAGTGTGCAGAACGCAAATTCTTTCATCAGCACAGTCCATGTGCAGCCCAGTTTTTCTAGAAACGTGCGTACCGTTGACTGTACTAAAGAAGAGCATCACAAAGCAGTCATAGTGCGCATGTGTCGAACGCATCCGTATGTGCTTGGCATGCAGAAAAACTAAGTAGAGGTTGACTGATAGTGGATTTTGCAGATAGCGAAAACTAAGGTGTTTAGGACTAGAAGGTGTTTTATGCAATAGGTAAACAAAAATGGAAACTTGTTTAAGGCCATTAAATAGAATAATGCCAAACTGAACCACGTCAACACACCAAGTTCTTTACCTTCTTTGAGATCTTTTCCTCTTTTATTTTTTACTCGGGACAATCTTCAAACAGTATAAAGGTTCTTTTTAGACCCATTGTTGAGTTTCTTTTACGCAATGTCACCTGGTGCAGTGTCCACACCCCTCTTGCTTGATTTGTGTAACAGTGAAAGCAGTAGTGGCTGCTAGTACACACACACACACTCCCTCGCTCACTGTTGCCACAAAGGAAGCTTTTTACCAGGATGTCCTGCTGACCTTTAGTCTCCTATGTTGTTTGAACTGTGCAAGGCTGGCCACAGGACAGTAGTCAAAACACACACACAACGCATTACCAGCCAGATCAGCCTGAAGTCGTTGATCTACCTGACTGTCTATCTGTTTATCTCTCTTTTTTTTAGGGCTGTACAAAATAAAATGTGGTGGTTAAAATCACAATTATTTTGCTGAAAGTAGAGTGGAGTAGAGTTTACAAACGTATCCCTTTTCAGCCGCCTTGTTTCCTAAGTATTTTTCCCATTCATTACTTTCATAGGGATTGCATAAACGTATTCATAAAAGAGTTCTAAGCTATGAACCAAACCAACCAGCTCCGATTTGAATCACAACATTACAAACTTTGATTTGGAGAAAAAACGTTTTTGAAAATCTGACAAAAAGACGATCGATATCTTTCTTTCACATTTAAAAGATTTAATGAGGATATACGCTACTTGTGATATGTCGGCACAAATATACTGGTCGACATGTCTGGATGTATTGTGCATTACCCCTTTAAATATGGTTCACAAAACCAAGCATTCCGAACGAATGTTGCCGCCCATTTCAACGTCAGAGTGTTGTTGTTGTTTTATGACAGTAGAAATTATGTGGGAAATTCAGTTATTATTATTATTATCATCATTATGTTTACATTTATTATTGTCTTTAGATCCTAATTTGTATTACTAATTTTCCACCTGTTGTTTTAGATGGATATTTGTGTGAGTGCCGGTGGAGTAATGGAAATGTTTAGATTAAGTGAGGTAATTATATACGATTTTTTGGCAAATTTATATTAATAGCTTTTTAGTTTGTGCAAGTTGATTTTCTAAATACTTTTGGTTTAAGTTTTTTGTGTTTAAAGAATTTTATGTAATTTTTAAATAAAAATAAGTCAAAAATATTCACCAATGCCTCAGCAGTGGGGGCAGGGTGGTTGATGATGAAAACGGATAATAAAAATATTATGAATGTATTTATTTTTTTGCATATCGCCCAGCCCTATTGCAAATGATGCAATATAAATAATACAAAAAAAGATTCAAATTGAGGTATTGGTTCTAAGTATAGAAATAATATATTAGGTAAATTGTAAAATATTTACATATACTGTATACAAAAATATAAGTAGTTTGACAGTTTAGGGAGACGGACTTGCTGCATCATTTGCAGTGTGTCATGGGAGTGGACGATCACTGCAGAGCTCTTTTACTGTGTTTTGTTTGCCACGATTCTCTGATTGGTTAATCTTGCTTTGCTGGATCATGGGAATTCAGTTGTTAAATATGACTTTTAAAAATGAAGTTGAAATAGCGCAGATTTCAACAGAAGCATAGGCTATACCATCAAATAACAAGAGCTCATGGCAGGCCTGTCATTAAAGGTTTATAATCTAATAATCTATATAAATTTCGGTAATAGTCAATTCCCCTATGGAGAAAAAAAATGAATGTTTTTTTGTATTTGCTCGTGATTATAATCACGATAATTCTGTCATTAAGAAATTTTTTAAACAGATTTTCTTTTCTTTATTACACTTTTACATTATCTTAATCAGTTTAAATACTAGTAAAAAAAAATCAATAATATTAATTAAATTAGCCTTACTGGAAAGGTCATAGAAAAGTCATTTAAATGTATTCGTCAGAAGGTATGGGAACCCTGTTGGCAGAAATATTGTTTAATGATGATTATTATTAATAATAAATGTGATTATTTATTAAGCATTGCTGTTTACGCTTTTTTTGCGTCATACCAAGATATGGTAAACTCTCTGTAATGCATGACCTCTGCTAGCTTAAGTTCTCCTCTTGTGGGATCTACTGTCCAACTACTCAGTGCTTAGTAAGCATCGTTCTTTTTCATTGAAATCAATCTAGAAACTGTGCAGTTGAAGGTAGTGAGTTTTGATTCATTTCAGGCTCACAGGCTATGTCTCTGTTGCACGTTCATTGTAGTTGGAATGTTTGCGGTCTTTGTCTTTGATAGTACAGAAGCGTTGGATGATCTATGATCTATTGTATCACATAGTAACTGTCTACTGTAAAGCTCTGGTCATGTCACTGTTATGTCTCTGCCATCATTGTCCATCCCCACCCTGCCTACAGCTTTTGTTCTTACTAGTGGAAGTTTCTATGAGTGACTGTTTGGCACCTACAGCAGCCCCTGCATCAACCGTCCCCTTACAATTCAACCTAACATTCAGGTTTGATTACAAGAACAGATGAATTCAAATTTAGGTGGTTCTACCAACAAGCCCTCATAAATCAATATTTGACTAAGGAGAGGTTTTGTCATATATATGCCTAAACTATCTTTTTTCCTAAATGTGGCCTTATTGCAACGTTTTTACAAGGCCTGTGTTGAAACAATCATATTTTATATTCATATATGTGTGCATTCCTATCATATCCTATAGTTTGGTGCTTCTCAATGTTGTCACAGCTGCTTTTTTGGGACAAAAATCCAGCGAACTTTGCAAGAGACATTGAAACTGATCTCACAGCTTTAGACTCTCCCACGCGTTTGATGCAGTTTCATTTGAAATCCCGTTATGACATTGTGATGGATTGTGACTAGAGGTCGATACGATAACTAAGCGAGTGGGAAAGTCAGTTAACTGATTTATCAGCCAATGTTTGTTTTTTTTAAATCTATTTATTACATTTTATTGGGAGAAAAAAATCTAAGTGTGTCCTTACTGTGACAGGCAAAGACAGAGGCGACAAGAGTTCAAAATGATTAAGTTTCCAGATGCAGTTTATTGTCTAAACAAAATCCCAACAGTAGCCAGAAAAAAACAACAATTTGGTGCATAACGCAAGACTATTTTACTATTAACAAACTTGCAATACACCGGGGGAATCTCAGCAGTATAATTATCTACAAATTATTACAAGAGAAACACTACAAAAACATTGTCATATAGGCTAATGAATACTGTACAGATGTCACCTTTATAAATGCAAATTTTTTGTGGGTGCTTCATACAATAGATCTCAAGATTCAACTTTATTGTCATTGTGCAGAGTACAGGTACAGGGCCAATGAAATGCAGTTTTTCGCATATCCCATCTAAGCTGGGGTCAGAGCGCAGGGTCAGCCATGAAACAGCGCCCCTGGAGCAGATAGGGTCAAGGGCCTTGCTCAAGGGCCCAACAGTGGTATCTTGACCCAGAGCCTTAACCGCTGAGCTACTACTGGCCCCCATAATAAGTGCGGTAATGAGAAACACTGGACTGCAAAGGTGATTGAAAGTGAGTCTGATTTTATTGCGAGTGTTTCCAACGTGTGAGCCATACGCATATGCCATATTTAGGTCACGAACAAACAAATAATGTTTTATTACAATAAAAATTGGTTAATATATGAAATAACTATATTGTACTGCTTATTTTTGGTTAAGTCAGTCAGTGAATTAAATACTTCCTCTTATATCATTTTCTCTTTATTTGGAACTTAATCTAATTAAAAAAACAAACAAACTTGGATTTAAATTTTTACCATAATGCTAAATTTCACATTTTGCCACATTTCAGTTTGATATATTGTTGACCAATATTTGTATTGTTATAGAAATTATTTTCTTATTCGGCCTCATGTCAAGTGGAACCAGACAAAACTTGGGAAAACCACTGCATTATTAACAGAAAGGTTGTGTGAACAACCTTGATAAACCTTCATGAGCTTGTTAGTTCAACATGCAAATGGCATTATACCACGTCTCTGTGAGCAAGTGATGTGATAAAACTATCACTCCTGTTTATAGTCAACAAGGCTGCATCACAAGCGCACAACGTTGGCACTATCTAGTTTTGCCTTGTGACATCATGTTGCTCCATAATAATACAGCACCTTTGACGAGAAACAGCAAAAATGATTTGTGTAAAGCCACCAGAACTACAGCTGCAGGATGAAGAGAAACACTTAAACACCTGTTACATCTCTCATCTCCATCTTTCTAGAGTGCTGCCTGATGTATACAGTTATTTTCTCTACACTGTGAATCAGTCAGTTTTAATAAGCATGTAATAATGTACATAATAATATTAATGCTATAATATTAATTAAATGCATAATATGGAAATATATATTATATATCTTTAATATATATATTATCTGTTTTCCATATACATTATAACTGAGCAGCAAGGTTCTCTCTCAGGACTTCATCTGCAAAAATGTTCATTGTATTTTGTCAACACTAAACGGCCATTTTTAATGTAACTGGTGAGAACTAATTTGAACTCTGTAATGCATAGTTCACCCAAAAATGTAATTCTGTCATCAATACTTGCCTTCATGATGTTGCAAACTTATTTGACTTTCTTTCCTCTGTGGAACTCAAAAGGAGATGTTAGGGAGAGTTTCAGTCACCATTCACTTTAACTCAATGGAAAAAAGATGCAGTGACAGTGAATATTGACTATTCTGCCTTATATCTCCTTTTGTGTTCCTTGGTAGAGAGAAATTCATATGTATTCATATGCAAGTATTTTATTTAGCTAACAGGAATTTCATTTTTGGGTGAACTGCCCTTTTGTTAAAGAATTTGATAAAGGACAACAACATAAAAGTAAGTCAGCACACGATTGCATCACGTCTTGCTGGGAAACACGTGACTGAAGGGCAAAATGTAGGCTAAAATCTTTAAAAAGAATATCATGTGAATAAAACAAGGTAAAAATTTAGAATGTACAGACTGATGTCCGTTGAGTAAGTTGTTATGTGTCTCCGACGGCCAGAGGCTAGAGGGTGTGGCACGTGCAGGTCTAGAGGTAAGAGGACAGACATTATCAAGTTAAGAAGTTAATGTTGAGCAAAGGGCATTTGTGGATTTATTTACATCAAGGGAAGTAATTGTGAATAGAAGGGATGCTGAAACCATTAAAAAAAAGTGAATGGGAGAGAGTCGGATGTTATGGCGGAGGAGCCGTACAGCCAGTAAAGACAATTTTGGCTGGCTCGGTTATCATATAGTAATTTTACTTGACGAATGGGACAATGCAAACAGAGAAATAAGATCACAGAAGGAAGTGAGTGAGAGATATTTACAGCAATCCACCGCATGTACTTCCTGAACACTGGCCCAGTAAACAACCAGAGACACAGCTCCGGATAGGATGGTTTACCCTTTACTTTGCCTAATCTTTTTTTTATGGCATTGCTGCAGGCACACATAAACAAACTCACATGCCTCGACTGAAGCCGTTGATAAGACATCCAGGCTGAATCAGGGTCAGAGAGCAGATAAAGTTAAAGTGGGTCAGCTGATGCAGAGGAGGGAACCCACACCTGCTGATGTCAGCTGGCCTTGTGACTCATGAGACTTGGGACCGAGGCAGGCTTTATGTTCTGGATATCTTGTAGAAAGTGCAAGGTACCCTCTGCCCCTTCTCTTATTCACATGGCCTCACATTGACTTTTTTGCTCAGAGGCAGAATTTCATAACACAGTCTATTAACCCTCTGGGGTCTGAGGGTGTTTTGGGCCCTGGAGAAGTTTTGACATGCCGTGACATTTATGCTTTTTTCAGTTGCTTAAAAACATATTAATGGCTAAAGTCTGATAACACTGTATTCAGCACAAACTGAAATATTTTCATAACATACTATGAAATAGTGTTCTATGGACATAGCAGTTATTGAGGTAGCAGCCAGTTATAAAGTGACAAGAGGAGACTTAATGATCAAAATCAAGTTTTAAGTTAAAAGAAGTAATCAGACTATACATTTTCTTTACATAAAGACTTAAAATAAAAGAAGTCTCTTCTGCTCACCAAGGCTGCATTTTTTGACAATTTAAAAGAACAGTTTTCTATTTAAATATATTGTCAAATGCAATTTGTGATCAAAGCTGAATTTTCAGCATCATTACTGCAGTCTTCAGTGTCACATGATCCATCAGAAATCATTATAAGATGGTGAATTTCTAATATGGGCATATTTAAAGTGCATTTTACTCATTTAACCTGAACACATATTTGCAAGCACAAGCTTTGTTGATGATAATGAAGCAGCATAAACACTAGTTAAAATATATTCTAAACATTCATATTATTTTTATATCATATTACATATCATATTTATATCATACAGCATACAATGGAAATACCTGCTTTAGCTGAAACAGCATTTAAATGTAACTAAAACTTGCTTATTAGGACATATTTCAAATTTCAATACTCTGAATCCTGGCTGGCAACTCTGGAAACACTCCCACTAGTAAAATATGTTCAAGTTTATATAAAATAGCATGTCAACTAATGAAAACTAAATTACTTACTCGGTCTCTCTTCAAAATACAAACGTTCATCGGAGTCCCGCTCTTCTTCTGAGGAAAATGTTAACTCTTCGTCACTATCCAGGAGCTTTCTCGCATGTGTATCTTGCCATCTTTCAAATGTGCAGAAAAGTAAATGAACTTTCGGGGGCGTTTACCATTTGCATTGATCGTCTCAGCACATTAGCGTATGAATAGCGCGCTCTGCCCGTGGGTGTGATCACATTAGCTATAATGAGCTGAGCCAAGAAAACTGTACATTGCTTTGTTTCATACAGATTACATTGCAGGAGAATATTTGTTTTAAATGTAAATAGTTTTAATTAAAAGTAGACATTTAAAGCTTTCTTTAGACATATGTTTCATGTTTGTGGGATAAGTATACACAGAGTTTCAGTTCATTTTTGTGACGTGTTTCAGATATATGCTCGTAAACACCGAGACAGCTGAAAGCTCACCCGTTTTATTTTCTATATTTTACAAAAGCACAAGGTTTATTTGTGTGTACACAAATAAAAGTAGAAACTTTATAGTCTCTATTGATGTCTTACAGTTATCTGTATGCCGCAAAATGACGGAAAATTTTATTTTGTTTCCGCTGTAATGATGAAAAAATCCAGCAGGACGCGCCGGTGTGTCCGTCGACCCCAGAGGGTTAAGCAGCACATGTTCCTACGTTGTTTAAGACAAGAAACCATACCTTTAAATAGGGACTTATGTTATTTACATAAGAATTTCAAAAGTCTTGGCAGGGAAAAGAGAAAGTATTAGACCTAGGACTTAATGAGAAATTCTATTGCAGATTTACACTCCCAAATGTAGTGTTATTTAAATATGATGTTGGCACTATAACAAGGAAATGGTAACAGCTAGAAGAAGTGTTTACAGTAGGTTCAATCCCATTTACAATCCCATTTAAATCTGGTATAAAACAAATGAAGAAGAAATATTTAAGTTTCTGCTCTATTTCTTTGTCATTAGTCAAATGAAAGCAATTTTGTGACTTTGACAAGGTTAACTGGGACAAATAAGGTTGTCCGAGATTGTTAAAAATAAGAAATCTTTTAAAAATGTAGTTTAAAACACATGCATCACGTCCGTAGAAATATAATATTTGTTTCAATATTGGTTTCAAAATGTTTTATATGTATAGCATTTTCTACAAAAAAAATAAAAGAGAAGAATTGAATGACTTAACCATCAAGACTAAAGGATGTTAAAATATTTTCATTGCACCATGAATGCATGTTAATGTACACTAATACGTCATAAACATTCATTAAAAAAACAAAAGGTAAAAACATAAATTTTTTTATAAGTAGGATGATTGTTTGAGTCACAATATTCAATAACTTTTCTTAGGGTTACTCCATTTGACCCCAACAAAATGTGCAATTTCATAAAAATGTCAAAATATTATATATATATTTTTTAAACATCAAACACAGCACGATGATCTAAGACCCCATTTCCACCTGTATTAAGATGTGTTTCAGGTGATCCGATCATGTTGACAGTAGGGCTGAAACGATTAGTCAACTACGTCGACAATAGAAAATTGTCGACAAAAAATGTTGTTGTCCAATAGTCGTTTGATCTCATTTAATGTAACATGAGATCACTAAACTCTAATGATGAGAGCAACACTGCAGTTCGGTTCTGACTTAGGAAAGGAAGAATTACACAGCTCACAGTCCAGATGCACTCTAAACACAACTTCAGGTGATGTAGATCGCAAAGTATGAGGGAATTATACAAAAATACCAAATAAGTAACTAGAGAAGCACTCTCATTGTGGAATAAGCTGAGCTGGAGCTGCCACTGTGCTGCAGCAAAACTTGCACGTCGAGCGTCTTTAAAGGACACACCCTGATGTTACAACTTAAATGCAGTTATATTTAATGCGTTATAGCTTTAATAAAGTTCAAATAATACGGAAGTAGATCATGTAAATAACTACAAACTCCAAAACTGACATTTTTCTGTGCAGTCAGCGGCTCTTCTATGAGCTGCGATTATCACGATCAAAGGGGGAGAGACTGAAACTGCACCCGGCTGATGCATGAATCTGTACTGCAGAAACTATACTGCAGAATAAAAAATTTATATCTGAGAATGTTGAATATAATATTAAAAATACAAAAATTTTAAAATATCTAAAAATCCTTTACAAAAAATAGATGCATTCACCTGAGCAGCAGCATATAAGATATTTAGACTTGCATTTAGAGAATAGATCTTGAAAAAAAGTATATTTTGTATTTACCTCACTCGCAGAAGTATAACTTAACTAAAGTAAAAACTAGACTTGTATGCAAAATACACTTACTGTATATTTAAGATACATTCTCTTAATGCAAGTTAAAATATCTTATATGCTACTTCTTAAGTAAATATATCTTTTTAAAGGATTTTTAGACATTTTTAAATGCAAAAACAAGACAAAAACACTTGATAACAAAGGATTGTTTTGCGGTGAATTCTTTACTGAACTTATTATAATTTTTTCCCTCCCTTATTTCAGTGAATGTCATTTAGATGTATTTTTAAAAGATATTTTTTTTTCCTTTTTATTGTAAGTAAGCACATTTAATACAATCTTTTAAGTCGGGACACAAGCAGAATTGTCGGTTAAGAGTTAATGATTAATCGTTGCAATAATTGCTGAATAATCGTTCTAATAATAGTTAGATTAATCGATTATCAAAATAATCGTTAGTTGCAGCCCTAGTTGACAGCATTAAATACAGGTCTAAACAGGGTCTAAATTATTTTGTGATCAAAAACTCATGTGACCACATCACATTTATGGTGTAAATGCTAATCCGTCCTGTGTGCATCCTGGCATCAATGAAGCGCAATTCCTTACCTTTCTGTCAACCGCTGTGCTAAAACAAGAGATTAAACTTTGCCGTTAAGAGCATCTTTAAAAGGAAATAACCGTCCGATCGGAACATTTAAATAGTGGATACATACACAATCACAAGAGCTTCACAGATCTTCTTCAATGTGTCTGATATCAACACAGATTTGATGCATGAACACCTGAAGCTCTAATATAGGTAATCTACTAAAATAATGGATATTTCTGCTTTACATGTTGTGTTTGTGCTCAGATTAAATTAAACCAAGATGAATGGTGAGGTTGTGGTCAACAGATGAGTTGGCAAGGTTGACCTGGAGATGCCGTTCCTTTATCCAGGCCGAGATATCTGAGAGGCAGGCAGAGATACAAGCAGAGACAGGGGTTGTCAGGCTAGAATGACAGGTAAAGCTCTGTATCATCTGCGTAACAGTGGTAGGAAAAGCCATGTGCCTTTATGATCAGTCTGAGTGATATAGTGTAGATCAAGAAGAGGAGGGCTCCAAACACTGATCCATGGGGAACACCAGTGGTTAACTGGAGTGACTTAGACACCTTGAAGGATCTGCCTGTGAGGTATGACTCAAACCATCCATTCCTGTGGTGCCAGGTCGGAGAGGGTGGACAGGGGAACTGGTGGTACACTGTCAAAAGCAGGAGACCGGTTAAGAAGCATGAGGACAGATGATTTGAAGTTAGCTCTCGCCAGTCACAGTGTTTCAGCAACGGAAAAGAGGGCAGTCTCCGTTGAGTGTCCTTTTTTGAAGCCAGACTGAAGTCTGTCGAGTAGGTTGTTCTGTGTCTCCGACAGCCATGGGCTAGAGAGTGTGGCCTAAAGTAACATATATTTCTGCTTGACATGTTGCGTATGTGCTAGGATAAAATTTTAACTGCATCTGGGAAAACAGCGTGCAGTTTCTGACATTGTTGTGCTTTAATATCATGCAGTAACACACTGGAATAGTGTTTGATTTATTTCATCATAAAATATAGACCCTCTCCTCCAAATCTGAACACAAGTTGTCACAAGAGATGCATTTAAGTGTATAATATAAGACCAGGTGTAAACAGCGATGTGTCTTACCTCACCACATGTGATCAGATCACCATGTGATCAGAGACGCATAATCACAACATGTGATCAGATCATCTTAATACCAGGTGGAATCTTCTCTGGGGTCACATGACAACAAAATGGCAACTTGCTTGTTGGTTACTCCACTTGACTTTGATTTGGTGGACAAAGGTTTTAAAATATGAATTATAGTAATAAAATTTTTCAATAATTTTAGCTTTTAATGAGACTTTAATTACTAAATGTAAAATGAAAAGTTACACCAATTCAGCCCCAGAAAAATATTTAAAATGACTAAAAAACTATAGAGGTGTGTTCAAGTAATTAGTTTGTTTGAATTGTATTTTTAATGTATTTTTTTAATAATTTTAAAAATCTGGACACAACAGTTAGCGTCACAGGATTGGCCCAACTGCTTTATACAAAAGGTCAGATTTCCTTGCTTCCATTGAAGCACACAATATGCTTTTTGAAAGTTTCTTAATTCATGCTTTGAAGTTAATGAAGAGTGTGCAATGAAGTGAGATTCTTTGTTCACCAACTCTGTCATTTTTTTGTTTTATTTTCACTCTCTGGTGCTAGTTACATGTTACATGTACATGTTGTTGGAGAGTGACCTGAGAAGTCACACGACAGATGATGGAAGAGAGAGAGACTTCAATATTGTTTTATGGAAAATGCTCTTATTTTCTCAATTCATATCTGCATGAACCAATCCCTTGGGCAGGGATAAAATCTTTCTGCAGATGTCAGAGTGAATTAGCTCTCGTTAGAGCCAAGCAGGAACTCTGTGTCTGTCCTGCCGTCTCTGTCTAACCATCAAATCCATTTCTTAGGATGTTTGAGAATCAGCTCTCGAATAAGTGTTGACTAAGTGTGTGGTGGGTGGATACTTTATATAAATTGCTCTGATGTATGCTTTAGCTTTTGCATTTTAATCCTCATTTGATTGCAACGAGTAGGAGCTGAGGATCCATGCTGGCAGAGTGTGTTTTAATTACAATAGCCGCTCCGAGGCATGACTGTTCTTGGAAAACAAGTCCTTGTGGGGCTTTATTAGTCAGGGGAATTATCTCGATTATTATAATAAAAACAATGGATGTGTTAATGCCCTTTGTATTGGTGTGAGAGGCTAATTTTTTTCTCTCTCTCTCCTTAGGGGTTGTTCTTATGGAGATCTCAGACGTCCAACGGAAAGTCAATCTAGAACTGGAGGAGAATGTGAGTTTGTCTGTTGTGTGCGTGCATGCGTGTTTGTTTACTTTCTGTAAACACACCCTAAAGCTGACTCACACACCCAAACAAATGGACACCATTATCATATATCAAAGATATCATTTTCCATAAACTTTGTGAATGCAGCTCTATTTCCTATTTATTTTCATGCAGTTATATGTAAATACACAGAGTACGAGTAGAGGAATAAGCTGGACACACCTACTGTGTGTTAGATTGTACTTTGGTGAGAGCAGGTTTGAACATGCTCGCTCATACACCTGAGCCCAGCGCCTGATGATGACACGGTTGTTCCTGCTAATGCAACGCTCACATGCTCGATCATCTGCTAAAAACAGACTATGTAACAAAGTCCATTTTTAAAGATTTTTTTTTTCTTTATGTGAACTCCGCAGAAAACTCTTTGTAACACTCTTCATTCATTAAGATTTACACATGCCCCACCCCTTTTGTGTTTATTTATGTAACAAGGTAAAAGGGAAAGGAGGAGGAGAGAATCGGCTTAACAATATAAATAACATTTACAGGGCAGCTGCCCATAACTCTCTCTCGAACTGCTGCCTCCGGTTGCCTTCATCCCTCTCGAGGGCTTGATTAGCCTGATTAGGGGCCGGGTGTGCAGCATCATGACCTGGCCCTGACCTCCTCCTTGCCAAAATGTATTAAATGTTTTGGTTCTCTGAGCTCAGTTTAACATATTTTTCATGTTTATATCTGTTCTGCAGAATTCCACAGATTTTCCACCCAAAATGATGCGCAAAAATAAGAAGGTCCCCTGTATAATTAACAGCAAGTAGCAGGGAGAAAATTTTTTTATATGTAAGCAAAAGGAATATTATAACTGAAACATACACACATGAAACAATATCAAATCGAATCGTATCAAAATTGGAATTTAATTGAATCGAGAGCTTGTGAATCGAATCTGGAAATCTGTAACAATACCCATCCCTAGAGAACATTATGTAAAAAAACAGACTTCTTAGCAGCTCTTCAGCATATAAACGATCTAAACGCTGCACTTTCCTCTGTGTATCACCTTATGTCACTAGCTGCTTTTCCACTATCGGGCCAGTGCGAGCCAGGGCTATCATCTTGTCAGCCGTGTCCAATAGCCTTGGACCTCGAGACACAAGACCAAAATCGATCTGGGTTCCCACCATCGGGCCAATAGTTCTGCAGCGTTGCCCTAAACCCACCCTTAATACACTTTCCTGGTGCCATCGTCACACACCCCACCCATTTCACAAGCACAGGGGAAACTCAAGCTGAGGTATCATGTTATCTATTTATCTAGAATATTGAGTTTATATCTGTGATAAAATAGAGTTTGTGGGCAATGGAGGAGTCAGGAGACAACAAAACAGGTTCAAGGTCAGAGTTTATTTTTCTCAGGTTCACACACTTTAGATACTGTTCCCCGTCTGTCGCTCACTTCAACGTTGTCGAAGAAGCGACTCTACGGGTCTCTCTTGAGAGCCTCGTGCATCTCTGAACTTGAGAAAAGGCCAATGAGAAATTGGCAGACAGAATTTGCATGTTCCGCCACCGGACATACGGGTATAAAGGGAGGGAAATATGTCTGTCCATTCAGAATTTTCCTTCGGAGCCGAGCGGTTGTCTGATCAGCGAGCTGCATTCACGAGACTGTTCACTTCATCTCTGCAAGAGCGTATGCTGTTGGATCTGTGGTGCATATCAGCGTTTTTTTCACTGTGAGTGAAAAATACATAAAGTTCGCAATTTGTAATATTTGTAAGACTAAAGTAAACCGTGGGATGGCAGAGGCAGGCTAAATACATATAAATTGTGCCGTTGTTATTTAATGTGCTGAGTAACGTAATTTTTCCCACCGTGTCCGATATTAATATCAGTGCGACACACTTTGCAAAAGGCGTGGGTATTGTTGATATGGCTTCGGGATATGAAATTAAATGCTTTTGTCCAGCTGTTGTTAAATTTACGTGTGTATATATATATATATATATATATATATATATATATATATATATATATATATATATATATATATATATATATATATATATATATATTTTATTTATTTTTTTTCGCCAGAGCACCAGCTGAGTCTCCTCCCATCTACCGGTGATGCTTGATTCAACTTCTCACGTCTATTGCCTGTGCAGATTTCAACAGCAAAAATGGTTTTTTGTTGCCAGGTTGAGGTCACAAATGGGTTGAAATGTTTATGATGTGTCAATTGTGTGAGTAGGATGCGTTTCATACAATATCTGGCAACTGGACAACCTTGGAATAATATATTGATGTGATTATTCATATAACGTGGTTTGGGTCATACAAATTACGGGAGTTTCCCGGGAGAAATAACAAAACGGGAGGGGGGTGGGAGATGGGTTTGAAATACGGGAGACTCCCGGGAGTGTTGACAGGTGTGGTTACAAGCCGATCCCGAAGCAGCAATCCTCTGATTTTACCTCTGATATTTGGTATCTAACGTAAGCTTAAAGTCAATGTTGAGTGTGTTGGACACTTCAGTTTTGTTTATAGGCTTGTACTATTTGGAATTGTTTTGTTAGACGAGTAAAAAATAGAAAAAGGTCCATTTATAAAAATAGTGGAAAATGACATCTGTTTTGTTATATAAAGCAACTCATTTGCAGTTAATTGTTATTTCTACCTCTTTCCAGTCACAGAGCACTTTATATATCAGAAGTCAGAGAAGATCCTGTAACTTTGTTTGGGGAAATTGTAATGTTTAATCATTTATTTTATTATGAAAATTTAATTTTGCATTGAAGAAAGGTAGATTTTGTTTGTATATGCGGTCAATAGTTCTTAGAAAGAAAATCGGAATCGGCAGGTCACACTTGGAGAAAAATCGGAAATCGGCCAAAAAAATTGCAATCGGTGTATCTCTACAAAAAATAACTTGTTGCAAATATGTCTCTTTAATACAGCTTGGCATAAGGAAAATTAATCAGTAAGTTTGAGTGTTTTTGAATGTTTAGTAAAAGAGGCACTTCATAGAAGTTATTTTCGACTACAACAGATGCACTGTCTGTTTTGATTCACTAAAAAGAATTGGTTCATAGGAGTCATTTGTTTGTCGGACTACACTGGTTGCTCTCTGTTTTGATTCACTAAAAACAATAGGTTCATAAGTCATTTGTGTGTGAATTGGATTACACGCAATGGATGTTGTTGTGTTTCGCCAATGAACACAAACTCATGACATCTCAAAGATATGTTCCTTCCATTATTTTATGGCATATGGTCTTCTTATCTCCCCAACATTTAATTCAGACTGCAAATGGACATTCACAACTCTTAAAAATATATATTCTTTCGCCTTGGGGCTGTAGATGGGGTAGCACCACTGCTGGAAAATGGTGCATGGAACTGCCGTTATACATGTGGAACATGATCTGTCCGCAGCACTGGTGCAGGCGCACTTTGGTCAGAGTGGAAGATATGTGATTAAAGCATTTACACGCCAGTATGAAGTGATTAAAATAGGAGTATTCTACATTAAGGCTGCAACTAACGATTATTTTGATAATCGACTAATCTAACGATTATTAGAATGATTATTCAACTATTTGGTTGATTACGGCAACGATTAATCATTAGCTCTTAACCGACTATTCAGCTTGTGCCTAGACTTAAAAAGTTGTATTAAACGTGCTTACTAACAATAAAGAGGACAAAAATCATCTTTTGAAAATCTCTAAATGACGTTCACTGAATTCCAAGGAAAAAAGTTTAATTCAGTAAAAAATTACTGCAAAACAACCTATTGTAATCAAGAGTTTTTGTCTTGTTTTCCACATATTCTTTAAAAGCAAGTCTAAATATCTTATATGTTGCTTCTCAGGTAAATGTACAGTGAGGAAAATAAGTATTTGAACACCCTGCTATTTTGCAAGTTCTCCCACTTAGAAATCATGGAGGGGTCTGAAATTGTCATCGTAGGTGCATGTCCACTGTGAGAGACATAATCTAAAAAAAAAATCCAGAAATCACAATGTATGATTTTTTAACTATTTATTTGTATGATACAGCTGCAAGTAAGTATTTGAACACCTGTCTATCAGCTAGAATTCTGACCCTCAAAGACCTGTTAGTCTGCCTTTAAAATGTCCACCTCCACTCCATTTATTATCCTAAATTAGATGCACCTGTTTGAGGTCGTTAGCTGCATAAAAGACACCTGTCCACCGCATACAATCAGTAAGAATCCAACTACTAACATGGCCAAGACCAAAGAGCTGTCCAAAGACACTAGAGACAAAATTGTACACCTCCACAAGGCTGGAAAGGGCTACGGGGAAATTGCCAAGCAGCTTGGTGAAAAAAGGTCCACTGTTGGAGCAATCATTAGAAAATGGAAGAAGCTAAACATGACTGTCAATCTCCCTCGGACTGGGGCTCCATGCAAGATCTCACCTCGTGGGGTCTCAATGATCCTAAGAAAGGTGAGAAATCAGCCCAGAACTACACGGGAGGAGCTGGTCAATGACCTGAAAAGAGCTGGGACCACCGTTTCCAAGGTTACTGTTGGTAATACACTAAGACGTCATGGTTTGAAATCATGCATGGCACGGAAGGTTCCCCTGCTTAAACCAGCACATGTCAAGGCCCGTCTTAAGTTTGCCAATGACCATTTGGATGATCCAGAGGAGTCATGGGAGAAAGTCATGTGGTCAGATGAGACCAAAATAGAACTTTTTGGTCATAATTCCACTAACCGTGTTTGGAGGAAGAAGAATGATGAGTACCATCCCAAGAACACCATCCCTACTGTGAAGCATGGGGGTGGTAGCATCATGCTTTGGGGGTGTTTTTCTGCACATGGGACAGGGCGACTGCACTGTATTAAGGAGAGGATGACCGGGGCCATGTATTGCGAGATTTTGGGGAACAACCTCCTTCCCTCAGTTAGAGCATTGAAGATGGGTCGAGGCTGGGTCTTCCAACATGACAATGACCCGAAGCACACAGCCAGGATAACCAAGGAGTGGCTCTGTAAGAAGCATATCAAGGTTCTGGCGTGGCCTAGCCAGTCTCCAGACCTAAACCCAATAGAGAATCTTTGGAGGGAGCTCAAACTCTGGAGTGTTTCTCAGCGACAGCCCAGAAACCTGACTGATCTAGAGAAGATCTGTGTGGAGGAGTGGGCCAAAATCCCTCCTGCAGTGTGTGCAAACCTGGTGAAAAACTACAGGAAACGTTTGACCTCTGTAATTGCAAACAAAGGCTACTGTACCAAATATTAACATTGATTTTCTCAGGTGTTCAAATACTTATTTGCAGCTGTATCATACAAATAAATAGTTAAAAAAATCATACATTGTGATTTCTGGATTTTTTTTTTTTAGATTATGTCTCTCACAGTGGACATGCACCTACGATGACAATTTCAGACCCCTCCATGATTTCTAAGTGGGAGAACTTGCAAAATAGCAGGGTGTTCAAATACTTATTTTCCTCACTGTATCTTATTTCTTCTGCAGTATAGCTACTATTGTAAATGTATGTTGTATTAAAGGAGTTTTAGATATTATTTTTGGAAAACAAGCCAAAAAAGGCTGATCAAAAACTTTTGCAGTGTATAATGGGCTAAGACTACACTCTCTCACCTTTATTTTCACTTCGATCCATCTTTAACAAAAAACAAACAATCTCTATATTCTTAATAGAGCTGCATATCGCCAATTTTCTTCACAATAAGATACACACGTGACACGTAGGCTACAGTATATTATGATTCAATATGTCGCAATCGTCACGTTATTAATCTAGCTACAGCAAACGTGCATGAGGGACGGGCGTCCCCGCTCCAGTGAGTGCCTCAGTCGGGTGCAGTTTCAATCTCTCCCCCATCACGCAGCTCATAGACGTGGCGCTGACCACAAAGAGAAATGCCATTTTTGTAGTTTGTTTATGATGCATTTCCTTATAATTTGAACTTTAATAAAGGATGCATTAAAGATATAATGCCAGGTTGTTTGCTTTTTAGATGCAGGTTTTGCTTAAGTGGAATGCCAGATCCGGCTCTGCTTTATTTCACGATGACAGTGCTTCTGTATTACCTTATTTAGCATTTTTCCATTATAATTCCGTTATATTTTGTGATCTACATCACCTGAAGCTGTTTGGAAAGTTTAGAGTGCATCTGGACATGTGTTTTCTTCCTCAGCTGTGCTCCTCTCTTGCGTCACCATTAAAATTTCATATGATTTCATGTTACGTTAAATGAGATCAAACGACTATTCGACAACAAAGAAATTTGTCGACAATTTTTTATTGTCGACGTTGCCGATAACGTCGACTAATCGTTTCAGCCCTATACCTGATACAATATACAGTACCGGTATACATATTTAATTATAGGCCTATTTAATATTTATTTTTACAAGTTGATTCTAAATTGAAATGTAATTCATTACCGCTGACAGTTACGTGAGACATGTTTGAACACTTCAGCTTACAAATTTGAAGGCTGTTTATTGTATCAATAAATATAAATGTCATATGATATGAATACACATTGCTTTACAGAGAACGTATGACCTTCTAGCTAAGTCTTGGGTTAAGAACAGGTGGTACAACCAAATTAAGCACTGACTTAGTTACAAACTAACTAGTAGTTACTAAGCCCATAGTTTGAATTTAATGGCCAAACTTAAATGAGACCTTAGACACAGCTGGTGCAACCCTACGCTGAAGTGCTGTGATGCACTGTCTGCAGACATTTACACCAATCTCTCACGAAATAAGCAATGAGTTTGATACTAAACACAAAGTGCCACGGTTTCACTTTAATTTAATGATCACGTAATGGCAAATGTTCTGGTCATTGGGGTTCATACAGGCAGTGTTAATGACACGCAGTGATTCAGAGGAGGAGATGCCCACTTACTCTATTTCTGTGGAGATGATAGAATGAACAAAAACAGAATATTAAAGGTCTTCCCTCTTGAGAAATAAAGAAATAAAGAGTTTTTAAAATAATATGCGAAAGTGAAGAATTTATGAGAGAAATATTTTACTATTGCATAATGTAATATATTATATTATTATAGTTATTCAGTTTGTCTAGGTTTTGAAAAACAACATTTTAAATACAAAATGTATCAAGACTAAAGTTGACCACCAAAGTATTTGGAAATATTATAATATAATATATTATAATGTCATTCACAAGTTTTTAAGTCTTAAAGGAAATCATACATCCCTATTTTGTTATATGATTCCAAGTTAAATATGAGTAAATTACTTTGAGGTGTGACAATTTGTATGACAACTAATTGTTATAATCGACATTGTTTGACAATTAATCGTCAGCCAAATTTCATAAATAGTGACAGCCCTTGCTGACAGTGTGGGATCTTGCTGATTATCGAAAGAAAGAAAGAATGAAAGAAAGAAAGAAAGAAAGAAAGAAAGAAAAAAAATGGATGATAAATGATTATTGGAATAGAAATGAAGAAGAGGGATGGGGCACGTATTACTGTTATGAGGTATGTTGATTTAAGTGTTCTCACCCTCGTTCATTAGGTCGATGGGTATAGTTATTGTATGTGGGTATCCCGGCATCTGTCTCTGACTCATCTCCTTTTTTTAGCACGTTGGCTTACACAACAACAACAGACAGCCTGCCGACTCACTTAATTTCTTCCTCATTTTCTTTATTGCATATGTGTTTATCAATGTAGGCCACCTACCACAACAACTCCCCATATTTTATTATTCACTATTTGTTATTGTTATATAAATTACATTTTGTGCTCTCTCTGTCCCTAGTTTAAACGTTTCCATCGGGAGGTTATTGTGGAGTTAGAGAGGAAAACGGAAATGGACGTGAAATACATGACGGTGAGTGTGTCAGTGTTGGGGAAGTCACTTTGAAGCTACAACTGGTTACTGGACAAACTACACTATTTTGAAAACATCTGCTGTCACGCTACTGAAAAATACAATTACTTTAATAGCTTTTTTACTTATAGTTACTTTCTCCCCAATGCTGTTGTCTATATATGATTATATGGAGATGCTGCATCTTTGCCTTTTGGGAATGTGCTTCTAAACTGCATTTTCTTGGGGAATGAAAATCATGCAGGCTCATGTCACATTTTTTCTTTTCTGTCTGCACCAGCACAGTGGTCAATCAAACTCATCTCTACAGCCTTACACTGTGCGTGTAGACACATCTCTGTGTCCCGGAGAGACACTGATCAAATACTGTCTGTCCACAGGCCACGTTTAAGAGGTACCAGACCGAACATAAGATGAAGCAGGACTCGTTGGAGAAATCACAGTTAGACCTGAAGAAATTCAGGAGGAAGAGTCAAGGAAAGAATGCTTCTAAGTACGAGAGTAAAGAGAACGAGGTATGTGTGTTTTTACATTCAACCATACTGCCCTACACACACACACACACACATTTGTTTTCATTTTCTATATTATATTTCACAAAAAAGGTTGTTAGACTATGACAAGTAAAAGTATGTGAACCCTTTGGAATTACCTGCATTTATGTATAAATTTGTCTTAAAATCTGGTTTGAACTTCATCTACGTTACAATAATGAACTGTTTATTGTTTTGGTCTTGTACATATGGAATACATCATTAAAATATTCACAGTGTATTTTGAAAAAAGTATGTGAACCTCCAGGCTGATGAAGTCAACAAAAGCTAATTAGAGTCAGGAGTTGGCAAATCTGGGCATCCAATTAATGAAACAAGTTTGGAGGTGTAGATTAGAGCTACTTTGACTTTTTTACATTTTAAGTATGCTATTCACAAGAAGCATCTGCTGATGTGGACCATGCCTTGCAAAAAAGACATCAGAAGTCCTACGATCAAGAATTATTGCTTTGTATAAAGCTGGAAAGGGTTAAAATGTTGTCTCGAGCTTAGAGATTCATCTGTCCACAGTTAGACAAATTGTCTATAAATGGAGATGATTTAGTACTAGGGATGCACACGTCCAATACCTCGATCGGTACAACACAATTAAAGTAGTTCACATGACTCGTGCATTTTATTCAAAGCCACTTGAACACGTGCAATAGCTCTGTGAATCACAAAAGTCTGTGTTATTATTGTAAATATAGAAAAATGCACGAGCAGCTCCAGCACGTTATTGAATGGCGCTGCTGTTTACACACACACTCACAGCTATTATTAGCTTTCACAGAGGTGTGCAATATTTGAGCACTACTAACTAACCACATCTCAGATGTAGATGCTCAATAGTTCAGCTCACTTATAATATGCATTTAGAACATTTGACCAGAATTTGAATAAGAAGTGAATTAAACTACTGTGAACTTAACTACAAACAGACACTTACAAGACTTCCTGGAGAGTTCAGAATGTCAAAATAAAAGTGTGAGGGTTTAAAAGTTAAAGGTGCACGATTGAGATATATTTATATTACTATAATAATATATTATTATTTATTTACAAATTATAATAATATTTAAGTTGAATGGGTTCCAAAAAAATAACTCTGAATGAAAAGTGAGCTGACATATTACAACTAAATTGAACAAAAAAAGAGCTCTACTGATGACCCATCTATACTGTTTTCTACTGATGACTTATACTGGAATTACTGTTAAATTTGCTGCTACAATATCCAGTATACTAGTTAATAATAAAGTGTTTCTTAAGATATACATTTATATTGAAATAATGTGTAGTTAGAGCTTTGTGTTTCTTTACATATTAAAGAACACTCCCAATTAGTTCCATACAATAATGGAAAGATTTTCTAAACTGATTATGCAAAAAAACAACACTGGTAACAGATCGGCCGATACTGAGATTTCTGATATCTGATCAGAAGAGGAAAAAGTGGTATCGGTGCATCCCTATTTAGTACTGTGGCTACTCTCCCTAGAAGTGGCCGTCCAGTCAAGTTAACACAAAGGGTACACCACAGAATGCTCAAGGAGGTAAAAAACAAAACAAAACAAGAACACTAGAGTGACTGCTAAAGATTGGAAGGAATCATTGTTCATTAGTCTCTGTTCATTAGTCTACTATACGGAAAAAATAAAAAAGCATGGTGTCTTTGGCAGGATACCACAAATTCTTTTAAATCATTCAACGTTAGAGACAGTGGATATTTCTGATATTTTCAACCCTCTTTGCAATGTATTAATTATCCTGTTCACTGACTGAAAGTTTTTACTAAGAGTGTGATGAAACGTCATTTTGTGGGCATATGAGGAGTTGTGTTTGTCAGAGGTCTAGAGTTTGATAGAACGATAATCTTATGATGACAGAATACTTAAACTGGTTGTATAAAGTGCTTTGTAAAGGCAAAACGTTCTTAATTGGGAACTTCAAAATGCTTCTGCCGTCAAGATGACTGCTGTTTTCATCTGTTTTGGTGCACGTGTGTTTCACCGGCCAACATCAGTTACGTATAAGCCGCTTCGGACAATACGTCGCAGGACTTTTCATATGATGAAAACGAAAACGTGACTTATTTTCCGGAAAATGCAGTATGTGCGTACAGTATATCGGCTATTTTTCAACAGCTTCAAACGTGGCTTGTCTAATCAGATTTAACATAACTATCTTGTTTATAAGTATACTTTCAATATAGAAGCAACTTGCAAATCCTATTCACAATAGAGAAATGTCTGTCACTTAACATAATGAAAAGGATTGTTTCCCCATGCAACATGTTCGAAAGTAGGAGGAATTATTGCTTATCTTGTCATCGAATGAGGGTGAAACCTAACATGCCCACAGACATACACCTCTCAGATATACACACATAACCTCACACACACACATAAACAACCACCTCCATAAAATCTCAAATCTATCCACCACCATGGCAACATCACGGAGGATCCAGTCCCTACATGCATGAAATCCACTACCAAGTCTGAAATCTGACCCCAATCTTACGGTCTGAAAATGACAAGCTCATTTACACATTGTAAACATCTCATCAAACAAACCCTGATCACAAGACTGCATACAGACTGTTCATGAAGGTTACCTACAGAGATTAATTACTGTTCTCTGCACGTCTGCACCTTGATGGCTAATGTCTCACCTCACCATGGAATTTACTGAAGGATTATTCCCTCTCTAACCTGCCGATGATAGATGCATGTGTTAGTCTCGGCTTCGTCTCTGACAAGGAACATACTTCCTCTCTTTGTTCCAGACAGCACATCATTGGCAGCTTGACATTTCACCGTTCCCGTGCTTCTAGTTATCTGTATCCATTCATCTCTACAAGCTTTTGCTGTTATTTTCCATTAAATAAACTTTAGAAAAGGTTGAACAGCAGGCTTGCAAGTGAGGAGGTGACATTTAGATATCATAGTAGTTTCGCTGGTTAATTTTGTCTGGATGTGTTCAATATGAGCACAACTGTATGTGCTCAAACAGTTCTATAAACAAGATGAAGCATATTTTCTATTTGATATTTTGAGACATTTCTGATACTAGATTCTATCAAGTAGTGCGCCAAACCTTGTGTCTTTCGCTGCTGTTTTAAATGGTTTTTCAATGTAAACATGCACTAGACAAACTTCTTTGACTGTTGCACCAAGGTAATGTCTTTAAAGACACCCATGTTCTGTTTTGTTCAACGCAACAAGCTTGGTGAAAAAGATGGTGGAGAAGGCAAGAGAAATGTTGATTTTAAATAAACATATATTTCATTAAATACTGAAAAATGTAGATGCAAAACTTTCCATATAAATAAAATGCTGTTTTCCCAATTTTGTGTTTCTTTAACTTCGTGCATTTTGATGTCCTAGGAGTTGCTTTTTATAATAGATTTAAAAAATATTCTTTTTGCTATATGAATGTCTCATTAAAACTGATTTGGAAACCAGTCATTCATCATTTATTTTTGGTACTTTTTAAATGTTTTTATTTAAAGATACTATTGTTTTAGCTTTTTCCTAGACCCAGACTTTCAATATTAAACTATGAAGATCTAGAATACAAGTACAACATTTCTGTGTAATTTCCTCCACACCAAACCTTTTTACCCCTTCACTGAACAAAAGGGTCAGTGAAGAGCGCATGCTTGAGTTGAAATGTGAAATATGAGAAGTGATGTTTGAAAAAAGAAAATTCAAGGTAAATTTCACTTATGAGCAGATTTTCTATTCAAGATGTAATTTAGCTAAATTAAGCTAAAAGTATGAAAAAATGACATAATTGTGTGTATTTTGAATACATAAAATTAGCATGACAAAGGAATCAGACATTTTATTTCAAAATGTTTTACAAATGTCCAATTTCCATCACTGTCCTTTCACTGTTCTTAAAAACAATACAGAATTTGAGATCTGGAAATGAAACTCTGTGATGGGAATTTTCATGTCTTTCAGAAAAAATGACAAAAATTACATAAATTTCCTGTGATGCATGTACTCTTTCTTTTTCACATAAACAGCCTTAATTAGTCACCTTTAGCACCATAAATAGAATTCTATAATTACACATCTGTTAGTGAACATTCAATATTTTAATTGGACTTGCATGGATTTTTGGTAGCGATCGTGGACATACACAGTTTTCTAATCATGGGTTCCAATGGCACATGTTCATTTATAGACTCAAGTCTAACTGTTTGTTTTCCCAGATCTCAGTTGATAGGTTATCAGTTGCTAGAGAATTCATTTTTTTATATAATCGTAGCTTTCACTTACTATTTTAGATCGAAATCAGTTTTATAACTAGGGTTTCTAATCCGGTTGTTGAGTGGGCAGTTCGGTTTTGAGACGCCAACACATAATTTGCTGTCAAAATTAGCATTCACTAATAGTTTAGCGAAGATGGAAATCTTGCAACCGTATATGGCTGGTATAGTCTTCTTTTTAAAGCCACCTGAGATTGTGCGTGCATGAATGGCTTTGGTTGTCACAGAGAAATCACAGAGCCTGCATGATGTAGGCAATCACTTCACTACACTTCAAACTAAAAAACAATAGTGTTATTTACACATATCTATGCTTTTGGATTCATTTCATAGTTGTACATATTTTAACACTGTTCTCAAAGAACAAGAGGAGATACTTTACCTTGGTGATGGTGTTATAGATGAGCTGACCGACTTAAGCCAGACAACTGAAGTAAATTAGTTGACGTTCTTCAAAACATAATGGCAGGAAATATGTTGTTTGATGGACACTTCTCAAGGCCAAGAGAGATACTTGTTAAACAGAGAACCTGATCAAACATCTTTTCATTGGTCAATTCGATGCACAATTTAAACAGTATGTAGAGGTCATTTGGCACATTCTGTCTATGGTAAAAGTCAAAATGGACAAAAGTGCAGATAGGTGTTTTTTATAGGACAGCGATGAAATACTGTTGGACATTGTTATTAGACAAATGAAAGTGTGACATTTTTTTTAACAAAACCTTGCTTTCTAAAAGTCCACTGTGCTAAAAGCGCCATAAGTTGAAGAATCACCCAATTATGTTTGGGTTTTATGTATTTCAATACATTATGTATTTTTAGAGCACCATGTCATTAGCTTGGCAACATGCTAACATAAAACTCAATTGGAATTATTCTGGAATTATTGGAGTCAGGGTTAGTGAAGTCATGTGATTCCCATTTTGCTGCCCACGTAGAGCATGCCAAATCAGTCACTAATGAGGTTTCCTAAACATTAAGATGCTGCCTTAGAAGGCAAACTATCTTTGTAGAAAGTGGACAGCATGGCAGCTCACTAGAGTTTGGAACAGATCTATGGTGTCCGTCTGTCTTTTTGAGGTTAGAATAGTGTTTTTCATTTTGTAACCCCAGCGTGTGGCATGTCCTCTATTTCTTTTAGCTTTCTCCATGGGGGAGAATGAAGGTACCCATAGCAACAGACTTTACAGCGTGTCTGTGATGATAAACAGCACAAACGGCCCCTTTTACGCCACTCTCTATCTCCTGTGATTCCATCACAGCTCTCTGGGGCATTTTTTCCTGGACAAAGCCGCTGGTGCATTGAACTCTGTGTTATCTGTAATGGTAAAAAAAAATGCAACAGTTATCGCTGCTGACCAGACTTTGTGAGTGTGTGCCAGACTACTGTATGGACATATAACCCTGGCTCATGTGTCCTCAATGCATGTTTTGTTTTTAACCTGATCTCTTCAGCCACAACATTTGCTCTGTCATGCAGGGATGTGCAAAAACAGCATATTTTCAAAATCAACTAGTTGGTGGGTTGTCTAAAAGAAGTTCTGTAATCTATAATATTTAAGCTGGTTAAGAGTAATGTCCCTTAGACCCCAATCGGACACAGTTCTAAATGGGCGTTCATTTATGAGGTGTTCTTGCATTTTAAATTAACTGGATAGTGCGCAACCGAATAGAACAGAGGTCTCAAGACTTCTTTTTTTTTTGTGTGTGTGTGTGTTTTAAAAAGGAGCATGAATGCCGTGAGCAATGACCAAAGATGTCTCTCCTAGATTTGCCTTAACCGGACATTTTTCATTGATAGATAATTCCAAATGCTTTCCGTCATGTTGACTGATAAAAAAGAAACAAGGATACCATTTGAACCTTGCGCATCAATTTTTATTTGACTCTCTCTCACACACACCTCTGTTCGGTTTTTTTGGAGTGTCTCTGATTTCATGACTGTATACAACAATTATTACAGTATGGCTCACCATTTCTGACAATTATACTTGCATGTAATCTTAGCACAAACATGACATTTAGAGCAGAATTCAGTTTTTAACTGAGCTGATATTTTTGTTTCACATCTGTGTAACTTTAAAGTTTAAATCAGGCACACTGAACTTCCAAGAAGTCTTGTACATGAGCGTTTGCGGTTTTTCAAATTTTCTGACCAGTCTTTTTTTTCCTTCCTTTTAAGCCACACTTAACCAGCAGAGTCTAAAAAATCTTGTTTCAGCACAGTGGTATATAGGTACAACTTTCGCCCTTGAACTCCTTGGTTTCAACAGACTCACGCTTGAATCAAAAATCTATTATATATCCACTGTCATGTACTGTATATGCCATTTTAATAAGGCTGTGCCCCTTAATGTAGCCATTTCTGAAATAAAAACAAGAAAGAAGGATAAACATAGACCAATATTGAAATTTCACTAAAGTTTTTTCTAGTACAAACTCTGTCTCTCTCTGCATTTGTACAGACCAACAATGAAATACTTGCACAAACTAAGAACATGCATTTAAGCTGCAGGGGATTTAGGAACCCTCTGAAATGTTTGTTTTCATGCTGATAGTTTAAAGGTGCTGTGTAAGCCAGTGGTTCTCAAATGTATTTGGTCACGCCCCCCTTTTAAACAACAAAAACTTTGAAAACTGAAAGAAAAGATTCTCAAATAGAATCTGACTGAATGAACATTTGTCACAATGCCAACATTGTTCTGTTATTTTCTGTATACTTTCTGTATTACATAAATACATAAAAAATTTAATGTTGCCTATACACTTTCAAATCATACAAAAACAGAAGGAAAAGTATATAAATAAAATTATATTGCAACCCTTGGACGTGAGCACATTACAAACCGAATCTTCCATTCATCTGGATTTAAATAGCAGAATGTTTTTCTCTCAATTAAGAAATTTACACTGCATAGCTTAAAAAAAAAATTACAAATGATAATAATAGCAAGGATTCATACCTGTTGATCCGCCTCAGTAGTATCTATAAAAGCATTTTTAAACTCCAGTAAACTTTCAGGAAGAATAAACGACTGCGATTGGCCCATCCTGACCAGCGCTGAGAAAAGTAACAGGTACTATGTGTCATCAACATGACTGAGGGATGAGAGGATGGTGATGGGCTGTCCAAGTTCCAAAAGCACCATAAAAAGTCGTGCTTAACTCTTGTGCCAATATAAATTCTTCTGAAGCCATTCAATAGTGTTGTGTGAGGGACCGACTTTAATATCAGTGTTAATTAATTGTTTCCTCCATTTAAAACTGGCACATTGGTTCTTGCGTGTATTGTCACTATTTTTCCTGAATTTGTGGAAGTGATTTGAGAAAAGGTCTTCCGTGCCTCACTTGCAATACCTTCGGCCCATCTACAGGGCATGTCCCACACTCTGAGAACCACTACTGTAAGCGATTTGTTAGTTGTAGTTTTTTTTTTTAATGTAAAGGAAGGCAAAAAATGTCCTACTTCCTGAAATATATTAATGAAATAAGAGTTGTGGGATATCTCACCGGACTCTTTGATAATTCTAGACTCTGTAAACAGCAAACAAAAATGTGTCTGCGGGCCAGGGACAATGGCGCGTTCATTTTGCATGTTTTCATATTATTTTAGTTGCAGCGAATTATTGAGGCATAATGCAGTTTTATGCCATGTTGTTCATAACAGTTGCCAGTTTAGGGTACTATTTTGCAGCTGTTGTTTTTAACCAGCATTTCTGCTCTCAATAAATCTAATTTTGTTATCTTTGGAGTGGAGGGTTTTAGAATAAGAGGGCATAGCTAATCCAATGTCTCCATCTTGAGGAAGAAGATTGGCTGAAATCGCTTACAGCACCTTTAAGTTGCCAATAGACTGTGCAAACCCGAAAGACTCCAGTATGCTTCATACGAAATTGAAGAATGAATGGGTGTGATGCCATTAAGAATAAAATCTGGTAGAAAAACCAAGGTGCTTTAAAGTTTGTTTTGAGGGTACGAAACAGCTCGCCAGCATGAACTTCTAGGAAAACTTTGGATCGACTGCTAAACACCTTTTACTGCCATTGTTCCACATCATCGGTAGGTGTGACCTGGAGCTCCACCTACTTTGAGGCCAACAGCTAATTCCAGTCGGATAATTTTAGTCAACATGAACACACCGGCTGCAGAGTGAATCTATTGCTCCTCGACAGGCCATAATGAGTGTAGAGAAACAAGCCGATCGACTTACAAATCGATGGCACAAACAGGGAGCGAGACCAAAAAGCACTCGAGACATCAGATTGTCTCGAGCATCACATATTGCCGCAGTTGCATCCTCTACCCCAGATATGGCTCTGACAAGGATTGCAAACACTGGTTTCCTACCACCGCCTATACATCTTGAGAACAGATTTGAAGCATTAATGAATGAGGAATCCCCAAATATAATAAATGTGATCAAACACAGACTGAATCAGCCAGTAGCTAACACTGATGCTAACTGGCGCTCAAGGTCGAGCAGACAGCGGCACTCAGCTCAGAGCACAGCTGGGCCCAGGACTCTGATAGTGGGTGACTCCACAATCAGAAACATTAGCAGCAGGGATACAACTACGTGCTGCCTTCCACAAGCAACAACTTCTGATGTAAACAGGGAACTTCAGAATATACTGATGAAATATCAGACTGCAAATCGACTCATCATTCATGTGGGGAAGAATGATATTCATAAAGAGCAGTCAGAACTCCTTAAGAAGGATTTCAATGAACTTTTTGAAACACTTAAAAGACTGAAAGTTCAAACATTCATCAGTGGACCACTTCCAGCAAGAGGAACAAACAGGTTCTCACGGTTGCTTGGGCTTAATACATGGCTGCAAAAAACCTGTAATATAAAAGGAGTGAACTTCATTGACAACTTCAATCTTTTCTGGAGTCAGAGGCAACTGTTTCGACAGGATGGCCACCACCCAAACAAACTTGGTTCAAGAGTGCTAAAGGACAATATCTACTTCTCCCTCATTCATCCTTCTGCAGTGTGTGCCAATCCAATCAATCTGAATGGCACACACACACCTGGACACAGTATGAATGACCACAGGACTTCACTTCAGCACCTGAATGGACATTTGGTTGACAATTCACACAAGGACAATGATAACACCACTCAGCCACAACAATTTCTGCTCACGCACACAATCTCAGCTGAGCCCTGCCCACAAAGCTCACCACAGACAGACTGTGACATATTAGAACTGCTCCAAGATTCAGCACCCAAGGACGACTTTCTGGAAAACACCCAGGGAGACCAGGACAGCATATTACAGCCAATAACACAGCAACAGCCCCTCTCACCAGACACGTTATCCCTCTCTCCAGCATCTCCACATCTGTGCTTCTCAGAGAAAATGGAAGAACTTGTGTATGCTGGAACCAAACTATCCCACTCATTTGCTGCAAGCCCCCAGATATCAAGCAAAAAACGGCAGGCCCCTAAACCACCAAAGCCTGCAGGCAAAGCTCGCCCTCCCCCTCGTCCTGTGAGAGCTCTTCGGCCTCTGCCACAACGCAAGGGCTCACACCCTCCTCCATCTGCTCGAGGTGAACCAAAAACAACTGATACCAGCTCTCAGTGATATGTGTCGGGTCCCCACTATGATAACAGTAACTTTCTCAAATGTTTACAAAACAAGTGGGAACCCAGTGTGCCTGTAACTTTCTCTGTTGCTGTTCGATGTCATGATAGAAAGTCTAAGGCCTTCAAAAGCCATACAGCAAACCCATCTAATCTGGTGCCTATTACACGCCAAACTAAGATTGCTGTGGGGTCAAAAAGTAAGACTGTTAAGTTAGCACTTTTAAACATCCGCTCACTTAAAAATAAATCACTTCTAGTCAACGACTTAATAAGCACATACAACCTGGATTTTATGTTTTTAAATGAAACTTGGCTAGAAGACAGCTGTAGTGCAACAGTCCTTAATGAAACATCCCCTCCTAACTTTACTTTTCTGAGTGTCTGCAGAGAAGGCAGGAGAGGTGGGGGCTTAGCTGCTCTTTTTAAAGATGTCTATCAATGTAAGAAAATATCATTTGGGAATTACCCGTCTTTCGAATATCTGGGTATTGTGTTAAAAGGTGCTCCACGCGTTTTACTTATCATTATTTACAGGCCTCCAAAATACTCTCCAGCCTTTGCTGAGGACTTTACAGAACTGTTATCAACAATTACCTCAGAGTTTGACTGTTTTGCCATTGCTGGAGATTTTAACATTCACATAGACAATGCAGAAACCAATATGACAAAAGAAATCAAAACTGTTTTAAAAACGTTTGATCTGACTCAGCATGTACATGGACCCACACACAATCATGGACACACTCTAGATTTACTTATCAGTAAGGGTCTAAACATTTCATCAATTGTTATTAAGGATGTAGCACTGTCTGATCATTTCTGTATTTTCTTTGATATATTGATCTCTCCTGCCATTGAAGCTAGATCTGTGTCTGTCAAGAAGAGATGCTTAAATGAGAACACTAGTGTACTATTTATGAAGGCTATATCTTTAACACCAAGAATATCTGCTGACACTGTTGATTTTCTCCTTGATTCTTTTAACTCAAAAGTTAAAAGTGTAATTGATGAAATTGCTCCTGTGAAAGTGAGGAAGAAGAGTGGCAGTCAAAAAGCACCCTGGAGAAACTCAACAGCAGTGCAAAATATGAAAAGACAATGCAGAAAAGCAGAGCGCATTTGGCGGAAGACAAAACTTGTAGTCCATTATAATATCTACAAAGACAGCATCCATGCTTTTAATATGGAACTAGGCAAAGCTAGACAGTCTTTCTTCTCGAATATTATAAACAGCAACTTAAACAACACACGCACTCTATTTGCGACTGTAAAGAGACTGACAAACCCCCCAAGCCAGATTCCCTGTGAACTGCTCTCAGACAGCAAGTGCAGTGAGTTTGCTTCTTTCTTCTCTGAGAAAATAAATAATATCAGAAAGGTGATCAGCACATCCTTGAGTTGTGCTGGGGTCAGACAAATCAAACCACAACCTGAGAAAGTGGTTACTTTGTCTGACTTCAAAGAAATTGATGGCAAAATTTTGGAAGAAACCGTACGGCACCTTAAAACATCAACCTGCGCCCTTGATGCACTTCCAACATCTTTTTTCAAAAGTGTGTTCAACTGTTTAGAAGCAGATCTCCTAGAAGTGATAAACTCCTCACTTCTCTCTGGGAGTTTTCCAAACTCCCTGAAAACTGCAGTTGTCAAGCCCCTCTTGAAAAAGAGCAATCTGGATAAGACCATATTAAGCAACTATAGACCGATCTCAAATCTTCCTTTCATAGGCAAGATCATTGAAAAAGTTGTCTTCAATCAACAACAAATTCTTGAACTTGAATGGATACTTTGACAATTTTCTATCTGGTTTCCGATCACATCACAGCACAGAGACAGCGCTCATAAAGATAATAAACGATATTCGCTTAAATACTGATACAGGCAAATTATCAGTACTGGTACTACTCGACCTCAGTGCTGCATTTGACACTGTCGATCACACCATACTTCTGGAAAGGCTGGAAAACTGGGTGGGGCTTTCTGGGATGGTCCTAAAATGGTTCAGGTCATACTTAGAAGGGAGAGGTTATTATGTGAGTATAGGAGACCATAAGTCTGAGTGGACGCCCATGACATGCGGAGTCCCTCAAGGCTCAATTCTTGCTCCACTCCTGTTCAACCTGTATATGCTCCCAATTAGCCAAATAATGAGAAAGAACCAAATGGCTTACCACAGCTATGCAGATGACACACAGATCTACTTAGCCCTATCACCTAACGATTACAGCCCCATTGACTCCCTGTGCCAATGTATTGATGAAGTAAACAGTTGGATGTGCCAAAACTTTCTTCAGTTAAACAAAGACAAAACTGAAGTCATTGCGTTTGGAAACAAAGATGAAGTTCTCAAGGTGAATGCATACCTTGATGCTAGGGGTCAAACAGCTAAAAATCAAGTCAGGAATCTTGGTGTGTCTCTAGAGTCAGACCTTAGTTTCAGTAGTCATGTCAATGCAATAACTAAATCAGCATATTATCATCTGAAAAATATTGCAAGAATTAGATGCTTTGTTTCCAGTCAAGACCTAGAGAAACTTGTGCATGCTTTCATCACCAGCAGGGTGGATTATTGTAATGGACTCCTCACGGGCCTTCCCAAGAAGACCATAAGACAGTTGTAGCTCATACAGAACGCTGCTGCCAGAATTCTGAGCAAAACCAGAAAATATGAACATATCACACCAGTCCTCAGGTCTTTACATTGGCTCCCAGTTACATTTAGGATTGATTTTAAAGTATTATTACTGGTATATAAATCACTCAATGGGCTAGGACCTCAATATATTGCAGACATGCTCACTGAATATAAACCCAACAGATCACTCAGATCATTAGAATCACATCAGCTAGAAATACCAAGGGTTCACTCTAAGCAAGGAGAGTCTGCTTTTAGCTATTATGCCAGCCGCAGCTGGAACCAGGTTCCAGAAGAGATCAGATGTGCTCCTACAGTAGTCACATTCAAATCCAGACTCAAAACACATCTGTTTAGCTGTGCATTTACTGAATGAGCACTGTGCCACTGTGTGTCCGACTGTTTGTACTGTGTTTTATTAGATTTTTTTTAAAAAAAATTTATTCTAAACTGTTTTAATTATTCTTATTTTATTATTCTTGTTTTTTTTCTTTTTAATTTCTACTATGTAAAGCACTTTGAATTACCATTGTGTATGAAATGTGCTATATAAATAAACTTGCCTTGCCTTGCCTTGCCTATTAGCCAACTGGTGCAAACTTACCTACATCTAAACAGTCGTTCTCTTAAAGACATTTTCCAAAAATGTGTCGTGATTTTTGTTGTTGTTGTTGTTTTTGCTGTTTTTTCTTTTTGTTAAATTCATCTTTAAAAGGAATCAAATTAATAATGTAAAACATTTCTATTACAATTTGAAAAAAAAAAACTACTTCAAAGATTTCTCATCAAAAAAATCCTCCACGTGCAGCAATGACAGCTTTGCAAATTCTTGGCATTCTAGCTGTCAGTTTGTCCAGATACTCAGATGATATTTCACCCCACACTTCCTGTAGCACTTGCCATAGATGTGGCTGTCTTTTCAGGCACTTCTCATGCACCTTACAGCCTAACTGATCTCACAAAAGCTCAATGGGGTTAAGATCCATAACACTCTTTTCCAATTATCTGTTGTCCAATGTCTGTGTTTCTTTGCCCACTCGAACCTTTCCTTTTTGTTTTTCTGTTTCAAAGGTGCCTTTTTCTTTGCAATTCTTCCCATAAGGCCTGCTCCCCTGAGTCTTCTCTTTACTGTTGTATATGAAACTGGTGTTGAGCGGGTAGAACTCAATGAAGCTGTCAGGTGAGGACACGTGAGGCATCTATTTCTCAAACTAGAGACTCTGATGTACTTATACTCTTGTTTAGTTGTACATCTGGCCTTCCACATCTCTTTCTGTCCTTGTTAGAGACAGTTGTCCTTTGTCTTTGAAGACTGTAGTGTACACCTTTGTATGAAATCTTCAGTTTTTTGGGCAATTTCAAGCATTGTATAGCCTTCATTCCTCAAAACAATGATTGACTGACGAGTTTCTAGAGATTGATGTTTCTTTTTGTCTAGTACCAAATGATCAATTCATCATGATTACTCAAGGATAAGGTGGAGTGATGACTGCTGGAAATGGGGCCTGTCTAGATTTGATCAAAAAATACTTTTTTCAAATAGTGATGGTGTTGTTTTTTACATCAGTAATGTCCTGACTATACTTTGTGATCAGTTGAATGCTGCTTTGGTGAATTAAAGTAACAATTTAATTCCGAAACAGCAAAATCTGTACATTATTCCAAACTTTTGGCTACCAGTGTATATTTTTTTAAGTCATTATCGAATGGTTAAAACAGCTTCTTTTACTGATCTTGTGTGAATTCTACTCATAGAATGAGGCATATAGTCATTTTCCATAATTTTTTTTATTTATTTTAATAAACGTATATTTTTAAAATTAAATCAAATCCCATTTAACCCCACCCCCTCCCATATTTCTCAACCTCAGTTGAGTATAAAGTACATGTATACTTAAGTACAAAAATAATGACCATAATAGTAAATAAATAAAATACATGTACAAATTGCATACACACACACATACATATATATATATATATATATATATATATATTAGTAGCTCACAAAAGTGAGTACATCCCTCACATTTTTGTAAATATTTGATTATATCTTTTCATGTGACAACACTGAAGAAATGACACTTTGCTACAATGTAAAGTAGTGTGTGCGCAGCTTGTATAACAGTGTAAATTTGCTGTCCCCTCAAAATAACTAAACACACAGCCATTAATGTCTAAACCTCTGGCAAACAAAACAAAATTGAGTACACCCCTAAGTGAAAATGTCCAAATTGGGCCCAATTAGCCATTTTCCCTCCCCGGTGTCATGTGACTTGTTAGTGTTACAAGGTCTCAGGTGTGATTGGGGAGCAGGTGTGTTAAATTTGGTGTCACAAAATGGGAAGTGGCTATAAGAAATTGCCCATTTCCACCATCAGGGTAATAATTAAGAAGTTCCAATCATCTGGAGATGTTAAGAATCGGCTTGGAAGAGGACATGTGTCTATATTGTCTTCACGCATGGTGAGAAGGATGGTTCAGTTGGCCAAAAATTCTCCATGGATCACAGCTGGAGAATTGTGGAATTTAGTTGGATCTTGGGATAGAAACTCTCAAAAACTACAATAAGATGTAACCTACATCACAAGCAGTTTTTTGGGAGGGTTTATAAGAAAAAAGCCTCTGCTCTCCAGACACCACTGGAACTTCAAATGGGATCAGGTCCTATGGTCAGATAAAACAAAAATAGAGCTATTTGGCAGCAAACACCAGAGATGGATTTGGTGCACACAGAGATGTAGTCATATGGAAAAGTACCCCATGCCCATGGTTAAATATGGTGGTGGATCTTTAATGTTCTGGGCTGTTTTTATGCCAGAGGTCCTGGACATCTTGTTCAGATACATGGCATCATGGACTCTATCAAATACCAACAGATAAAAAATCTAAACCTGACTGCCTCTCCTAGAAAATGCTCCACTAAACGCCTCCCCTAGCAGTGTGGCCGTGTGTCTGAATGTTTGCAAACGGTATACCATTGCTCAGCTGTAAGGAATTTGTGTTTGGCTCTGATCAAAGAATGAAGAAGAACTTCACCATGAGTATGCCAGACCTTTAACCCCAGCATGCTAAAACCTCTCACTAATCAACTAGTTCTTTGTTTGTTGGATGTCTATTCAACAATCATGACGCATTCCTACATCCTCTAGTGGCTGGTTTGAGTTAAATTAAGAATGGTGTAGGACTGTTTAAATGGAGATTATTCAGACAGACATAAATATGTTGGCACACTGAGGAGGAAGTAGATTTAAGTCAGCCACAAAAGTCTCAGGCCTTTTTCTCCCACTGGTGAAAAGCGGTTGCCCCCGGACTAGGCATCAGCCAGGCCCTTCCTGCCACACCAGCCTTTATTCTGCCATTTATATTCAGTACCTGTGCTTGAAAACAGCAGAATAACAGGCTGGACCTTCCTCTTCATTAACAATTGATGTAGATGGTTTAATGGCTGGAGGAAATCTAGTGCCATGTGTAGTGTGTAGATTACAGTCCCCAGCTGTGAGTGGGGATTATGATGTTTCCTGTTTTGTGTAGAACAGGTGATCGCCTTTGACCTTGAGTCATTTGACGAAATCATAATGGGGAGGTGCTACAGACATTTTGGTTTGATTGAAATTTCTACTGTTTTGCAATATCCAAAATAACAGTCAATGGAATTTATGAATATTTCATCTGTTTGATTATGTATTCATGTACAGGTGCTGGTCATATAATTAGAATATCATCAAAAAGTTGATTTATTTCAGTAATTCCATTCAAAATTGAAACTTGTATAATGTATACATTCATTCCACACAGACTGATATATTTCAAGTGTTCATTCCTTTTAATTTTGATGATTATAACTGACAACTAATGAAAACCCCAAAATCAGTATCTCAGAAAATTAGAATATTGTGAAAAGGTTCAATATTGAAGACACCTGGTGCCACAATCTAATCAGCTAATTAACTCAAAACACCTGCAAAGGCCTTTAAATGGTCTCTCAGTCTAGTTCTGTAGGCTACGCAATCATGGGGAAGACTGCTGACTTGACAGCTGTCCAAAAGACGACCATTGACATCTTGCACAATTGATAAAGAGACTGGCTGTTCACAGAGCTCTGTGTCCAAGCACATTAATAGAGAGGCGAAGGGAAGAAAAAGATGTGGTAGGAAAAAGTGTACAAGCAATAGGGATAACTGCACCCTGGAGAGGATTGTGAAACAAAACCCATTCAAAAATGTGGGGGAGATTCACAAAGAGTGGACTGCAGCTGGAGTCAGTGCTTCAAGAACCACCACGCACAGACGTATGAAAGACATGGGTTTCAGCTGTCACATTCCTTGTGTCAAGCCAATCTTGAACAAGACACAGCGTCAGAAGCGTCTCGCCTAAAAGGATTGGACTGCTGCTGAGTGGTCCAAAGCTATGTTCTCTGATGAAAGTAAATTTTGCATTTCCTTTGGAAATCAAGGTCCCAGAGTCTGGAGGAAGAGAGGAGAGGCACAGAATCCACGTTGCTTGAAGTTCAGTGTAAAGTTTCCACAGTGAGTGATGGTTTGGAGTGCCATGTCATCTGCTGGTGTTGGTCCACTGTGTTTTCTGAGGTCCAAGGTCATTGCAGCCGTCTACCAGGAAGTTTTAGAGCACTTCATGCTTCCTGCTGCTGACCAATTTTATGGAGATGCAGATTTCATTTTCCAACAGGACTTGGCACCTGCACACAGTGCCAAAGCTACCAGTACCTGGTTTAAGGACCATGGTATCCCTGTTCTTAATTGGCCAGCAAACTCGCCTGACATTAACCCTATAGAAAATCTATGGGGTATTGTGAAGAGGAAGATGCGATATGCCAGACCCAACATTGCAGAAGAGCTGAAGGCCACTATCAGAGCAACCTGGGCTCTCATAACCCCTGAGCAGTGCCACAGACTGATCGACTCCATGCCACGCCGCATTGCTGCAGTAATTCAGGCAAAAGGAGCCCCAACTAAGTATTGAGTGCTGTACATGTTCATACTTTTCATGTTCATACTTTTCAGTTGGCCAACATGTCTAAAAATCCTTTTTTTGTATTGGTCTTAAGTAATATTCTAATTTTTGGAGATACTGAATTTGAGATTTTCATTAGTTGTCAGTTTTAATCATCACAATTAAATGAAATAAACATTTGAAATATATCACTCTGTGTGTAATGAATGAATATAATATCCAAGTTTCACTTTTTGAATGGAATTACTGAAATCAACTTTTTGATGATATTCTAATTATATGACCAGCACCTGTATATATCATTACACAAATATATCAGGAGTATATGTCATGAAGTGCCATTTTTTTATTTTCCTTGTTATCGGCTGTACCAACGCCCTCGATCCTTGATGTAATCCTTACTCGTGATCAAACAGTGTGTAGTCATGAGCTAAATGGAAGGATAAACACTATTAAAGTGTGCAAGACTGCAGTATAGTCAACAGACGAGTGCAGTGCGTGCAAGTATTCAGCACATCATGAGCTGGCAGCACGGATCAGTTCAGACAGTGATTCGCTTCTGGTAAATCGCGCAAGTAAAGACCGATTTATATTTCAGTATTTGGTCAAGACTTTCTCTTTCTGTCATCCTTATGGATGGCAAAGGAGAAATCTGTGCTAGCGTTGCATTAACTTTTTGGTGAATCGCGTGAGTAAACGCCCACAAAATCCTAAAACTTTATTTCCGGGTAAAATTTTGATTTTGAACCACACGATGTGTTTATGTTTACTCTTTTAATCATTTAGTTTTGAGAATCATCTGTGGTTTAAGGAGGGGGTATGCTGAATTAAAAACCTCAAAGTTTGAAAGCGGTGTCTTACTTGCATCACGTTCTGTATGCCAAAAAAAGCACAAAAATGTTGGCTGTTGGCCGAAGCAAAGCGGACGCAATTAAGGCAGATTTACTGTATACTTCTGCATCATAACTACGCGGTGGTTTGCATTCATAGTTCTGTGCTGGTCTGTGTCATTCTGTGAGTACACATCCAGTATATAGAGAAAATGCATTTACATTTACATTTATGCATTTGGCAGACGCTTTTATCCAAAGCGACTTACAGAGGCCTGATTACAGGGACAATCCCCCCAGAGCAACCTGGAGTTAAGTGCCTTGCTCAAGGGCACAATGGTGGTGGCCGTGGGGTTCGAACCAGCGACCTTCTGATTAGCAGCCCTGTGCTCTACCCACTACGCCACCACCACTCTTTATTTATTTCTGAAATAATTAAAGATTTTAAAATGACCAAAAGCAGTACAATTTGTGGATTCAAAAGTATTTCTTAAATTTCTGTAGCATTAAAAACAGTTCATCAAAGTATGAACATGTTAAGATACAGATACATACAGGGTTTGGGAGTACTGAAACGAGAATACGTATTTACAACTGTATTCCATTACAGTTACAATTTAAATCATTGGCAATTAGAATACAGTTACATTCAAAAAGTATTTTTATTACAGAAGCGATTACTTTGCATTTTATTGTAATTTGTTTCATTTAATATTTAGTCCTTTCAGATGGAAAACATTTATACATATAAATAATGAAATCCAAAGTGCATTTGAACAGCGGTGAAACACTCTTATGATGTGTTACATTCATATGAGCAGACAGAGAAGTATGTTTGAAGTAAGTTTGGAGCAGAAGAAATAGAAATAAACCTCGTGTAAATTGTCAGCTTTACGCTAAGCTAAAATGGTATTTCTAGCGATTTTACATGCACGTTACCAGACATGATCATATTTTTTTATCAAGAAAATTCACGTTGGATAATAATATCTTTTTTCTATTAAGATCTTTGATATTAGGGCAAAAATCATATTCTTGTTAATAGTTTTTGTATTGTTTTACTGTAAAAATATTTAAAAATGCTTAAAACCAGATCACTTTAATGTATCTTTTTTAGAAGCAACACTGCGTAAGATATTTAGGTTTTTCAGAGAATGTATTTTTAACATGTGTATTTTGTCTTAATGCACTGGCAGAGTTTTTATAGTCAAAACAATTGAAAAAATCCACCAGTGCTGAAGAAGTAATTCAAAGTATTTAGAATACAGCCGTGGCCAAAAGTATTGGCAGTGACATACATTTTGTGTTTTGCAAAGTTTGCTGCTTCAGAATTTCTAGGTTATTTTTCACATATTTCTATGGTATACTAGAAAACAATGATAAGCATTTCATAAGTTTAAAGGCTTTTAGTGGCAAAAACTTTTAATATATGCAAAGAGTCAATATTTACAGTGTTCTTCATAACATCTGCAGTTCATCTGGCATGCTGAATATCAGTTTCTGGGCCAAATCCTGACTGATGGAGATCCATTCTAGCCTTATTAGTGCTCGGAGTTCACAGTTTGTGGGCTTCTGCTTGTCCACTCGCCTTTTGAGGATTGACCACAGGTTCTCTATGGGATAAAGATCCGGGGAGTTGCCTGGCCACGGATCCAAAATTTCAAAGTAATGATCTCTAACCCACTTCATTATCACACTTTATTTGTGACATGGTGCTCCATCTTGCTGGAAAATGCACGGATCATCACATAATTGCTCATGGATCGTTGGGAGAAGTTGCTCTTGCAGGACGTTTTGATACCATTCTTTATTCATGGCAGGGATTTGGGCAGAATTGTGAGAGAGCCCACTCCCTTGGATGAAAAACAACCCCACACATGAATAGTCTCAGGATCCTTCACTTTTGGCACGACACAGGACTCATGGTAGCGTTCACCTTTTCTTCTCCGGATGATCGATTTTCCAGATGTCCCAAACAGTTGGAAGGGGGCTTCATCAGAGAAAATAATTTTGCACCAGTCTTCTGCTGTCCAATCCTTGTACTTCCTGCAGAATGTCAGTCTCTCCTTGAAATTCTTGATGATCCGGTAAATGGTTCTTTCAGGTGCAATGGTTATTTCCTCGCATGGCCATTTTGATGCAAAGCGATAATGGCTGCATGTCTTTCTTTAGAGGTAACCATTGCTAACATGAACACAATGATTGGAAGCACTTCTTCCCTACATTTATAGCAATCAGTCAGCTCTTATAATCCAATCAGAATGATTGTGATTTCACCTGACTAGTACTCGTTCACACTTTCCCAGGTGCTGCTGATATGATTAGTGAAATGATGTTAGCTGGTCATTTTGTGCTAGGGCCAAAAGACAGTGAAATATGGGTTTTTGTGATCAAGTAAAACATTTTGGCCAATGAAGCTTTTTGCAGTTATTTAAAATGCATCTGATCACTCTGCACAATAATCTAGAAACAATGTGAATCAACACCACAACAACTGAAGCAGAAAACTTTGCGAAACACAAAATTGATGTCACTGCCAATACTTTTGGCCACGGCTGTACATTACTAGCCTTGAGTAATCTAATGGAATACGTTACAAATCACATTCTAACCCTGGAGACATATTATTTTATATTATAACATCTTGAGGAATTAAATCAGGCATTTAATGTATGCTTGGTCTTGAATCACTTGAATTATGATAAAAAATATATATATGTTGGCTACCACATACACTGCCTGGCCAAAAAAAAAGTCGCCGTTTGGATTTAAATAAGCAGATACTTCAGAGCCTGTGATTGGATCATTATTGCAGTGATTTATATGTTTCAGCTGGCAACAATTCTTTTAACTCTTACTGATGCAGTGTGCAGCTTCTCATTTTTTAAACAACCATGTCGGAAGACGTATCTCGGGGTCCTGGAAAAGATGTTACTGTGTTTCAGAAGGGGCAAATTATTGGCCTGTATCAAGCAAAGAAAACAATTAAGGAGATAACTGAAATTACTGGAATTGGGTTAAGAACTGTCCAGCACATTATTAAAACCTGGAAGGATAGTGGTGAACCATCAGCTTCATGGAAGAAATGTGGTTGGAAAAAAATCTTGAATGATCGTGAACGGAGATCACTAAAACTCTTGAAGTTACATCATAAGAAATCGACTCACGGCTATGTTTAATATTGAAGTAAGAGAATTTCCACACGCACAATGCGACGAGAACTTACAGGATTGGGACTAAACAGCTGTGTGGCCACAAGAAAGCCAGTTGTTAGGGAGGCTAATCTGAAAAAACAGCTTCAATTTGCTAGGGAGCATAAAGATTGGAATGTGGAGCAATAGAAAAAGGTCATGTGGTCTGATGAGTCCAGATTTACTCTATTCCAAAGCGGTGGGTGCATCAGGGTAAGAAGGGAAGTGCATGAAGCGATGCACTCATCTTTCATAGTACCAACTGTACAAGCCTCTGGAGGCAGTGTTATGATCTGGGGTTGCTTCAGTTGGTCTGGTCTAGACTCAGCAACTACCTGAATGTACTGAATGACCAGGTTATCCCATCAATGGCCACCACAGAGTCCTGACCTTAACCCCACTGAAAGTCTTTGGGACGTGCTGGAGAAGACTTTACAGAGTGTGTGACTCTCCCATCATCAATACAAGATCTTGGCCAAAAATGAATACAACTCTGGACGAAAATAAATGTTGTGACGTTGCATAAAATTTTCAAAACAATGCCATGACGAATACATGTCGTAATCAAAGCTAAAGTCGGTCCAACTAAATATTAGATTATGCCATTTTTTTTTTGGCCACGTAAACATTTTTTTTTTTGGATGTAGCAATCAGGTGCAAGGGGCTTCATATAAATAAAATAGCTGAATTCTCTCCTGTGATTACCTCTCCACATGCGATCCCTGGATTATAGCATACATAAATAATTTTTTCCCATCCTCTTGCAGTCTCAGAAATTAACTTGTACATATATTTGCCCCCTGGATATGATTTTAAGCTGCATTTTTTACCTTTATTAGGGCATATGTTTTTCTAACCATTTAAAACAAAGACATTTTTCCTCTTACCCTAGAAATTAAATCATCATTAATTCACATAATAAGCCAAAGTAAGTATAAGTAGGTCTATAATAGAATATTAAGAACTATATCGGATGTTACAAATTAAAAACAGAAGAATTCATTACAAAGGCATTTTTCCCCCCACATTTTGTTTTTCAGAGCATTTTTATTGGCATTTTGGCCAGTTATTTAATTATGTCATGTTTCATAATAGAGGTAGGTAGAGCATCTAGTTTTTAGATATTGCTTCTTTAATGATATTGCTGGTAATTGTTTTTTAAAATCTTTTTTCTTGGCATTTTATGTCACGTTTTATCTTAAATGCAAAAAACCACGTTCATTTACATATACAATTTCTTTTTAAAAATGATTGTATTAACTTTTTAATGTAAACAACCTTTTGACAAATGGTCTATTGCCAAGTAGTTGTTCATCACAGAGTTGTTAAATAATATGCAAATGTATGCATGTTTAATAAGATGGTGCATCATTTACATAATTGAAACATTTAAATGGATAGTCACAATACAAATGAATCAAGTGTATTTTAGTTTTGCATAGTTTCATTTTGATTAAAGGTAGGGAAATGTTTTTGGCTCTTCACCTGTAGTTCTTTGTTGTTTAATTTTGACCTTTGTCCCAGATTTTTTGATGCTGCTGGGAGAAGTATTACACAAGATATCCAAACATGATTTCCAAAAAGCCTAGTAGCAACATGAAATAGATTAAGTCACACTTCTATATCCTGTCTCGCCAGTCTATGGGTGGGAGGGGTTTACCGAGAGACAGGGACAGAGAAAGCTCGGTGAAAGCAAAACCACAGTGACTAATGACACTGAACCAGCAAATCTCCTTTTTATCCATGACAACCAGTGAGGACGGGGAGGAGGGAGAGATGTGGCTTGTTCCTTTGGCTTACATTCTTCAGTATGATCATGATAAAACCCATTGTGTGATGAATGCTCTCTTACATCACCTACATTATGCTCGTATGAGGGTGTGTCTGTGTGAATACACCTGTATGGAAGACTTTCTATGGCCACATATTTAGCATGTGCAGCGTAATGTACCCGCTAGAACTTTCCAAACTTGTATCTTATCATAATTTAGTTTTATAGGTTAGTTCACCCAAAAAAGACAATTCTGTCATCATTTACTCACCCTCATATTGTTGCAAACCTTTATAATTTTCTTTCTTCTTAAGAACACACAAAGAGATGTTTTAAAGAATCTCCGAGCTGCTGTTTTCTATACAATGGAAGTGGATAGTGACTAGTGCAAATCTTCTTCACATTTATGCACATTTGAACCTGATGTGTCAGGATTATTAATCTACACATTTATTGCGTGTGTCCATGCCTTATCATAATTTGAACAGTCATAAGGTAAGATTTTCATCGAAAAGTGACACAAAGCTATCATTTGACTTCAGAAGACTTGGAATATAGAACATAAGTCAAATAGACTACTTTAATTAATTTATTTGGTTTAAAGTCATTTTTCACAGCCCCAGTCCCCCAATCACTTTCGTTGTGACACTTGTCAATATGGCGGGGTTTAAGGTCTACATTGCCCCTCTAGATTTGCCATGAGCCACCACTGATGCAAACATTTCTTTTTACTTTCTGCAGTGTCTAGAAACACTCACTACTCGTCAGATGGAAATGCAGAAGTTCATCGCTGACGGCTGCCATGAAGCTCTGCTGGAGGAGAAGAGGAGATTCTGCTTCCTGGTGGACAAGCATTGCATCTTCTCCTACCAGATTTCTGCTTTCCATGAGAAGGTTCATTCTGAAACTTTTATTTGAATTAAACAACTTGTTGAGCGAGCAGAGGTTTAAAAGTGAAGGATTGTAAACAGAAGTCACATCTATGCCTGTAAAGTGTTCTGGAGCTACTTTATAGATGTTTAAGTTAAAGCTATTAGGGGACATGGGGCTAGTTGTCATGTTTTACTCCAGTAAATATTTCTGTATTTTTGAATGTCAATTTCTTTATAGCCACATACCTTAAGGTCTTGACCACAAAACATTTATTATACATTTTCAGTGTCATTGTTCAGGAAAAAGATTGTCAACTTACCCGTTTTTCTCAACATCTGACTTTCATGAAAATACCTTTGTACTAAGAACACATTTTGGTAAAAATCTGCTTTCATAACATAGTTGTCTTAATAAAGGAATGTTCAATACAAGTTGAGCTCAATCGACAGTATTTGTGGCATAATCTTGATTACCACAAAAAAATATTTCAACTCATTCCTCCTTTCCTTTAAAAAAAAAAAAAAAGCAAAAATCGAAGTTACATTGAGGGACTTACAATGGAAGTGAACGGGGATAATTTTGGGGGGGGGTTTAAAGGCAGAAATGTGCAGCTTATAATTTTATAAAAGCACATTAATTCTTCTGTTAAAACTTGTGTATTAATTGTGCTGTAAATTCATTTAAATCATAAGTTTTACAGTCGTTTTATGTTTGTTGACATTACAAATGCTGTTGATGGAACTTAACTTCTCTTGAACCTGGAATATTCCTTCAATGTAAGTCTGTGTGGTTTGGTTATGATTCGCTTATTTACCCAATAACTATAACAAAAATAAGATGATAGTGCACATTAACAAACCCTGAAAAATGATTCTAATTTAAGAAAGGGTTATCCGTTCAATATGTTGTACTGTTTTACGGTCCTAGAGTACATCTCATTTTCACAAAACATGTTTTCCAGAGTCTTTTTGTCCACCGGAAGGACACATTTTCAATATTTTATCGACACAACAGCACAACATATTGAACAGACTGTTTGCCTTTCCCTCACTCCCTTATTTACATTATTGTAAAATTAAGTATATAATATATAAATTAAATATGCAGTATCGCAGCTGCTCCTGTGCTATCTCAGTGATTGGACTATCACATCCATTACTGTGGTCTTTCTTGGCTTCTTGAAGGCTCGAGAGCTGCTGACGGAGAACCTGACCATTTGGCAGGACAAATGCACTGATGCTACCAACGTCCCAGATAGCGTGATGTCCATAATAGAAGGTCTGCGCACGCCAGTGTCCATCACTCCACAGGCGTCTCCAGCCCCAAAGCACCACAGCAGGGTGAGGACACCACCTCCTGCACCACAACACACATTTACATTAGCTGATGCTCGTACTGTAGTATAAACATGGAGGCCCAAACATGTTCTAACTTGCATTTTGCTGTACTTTTACAGACCAACTCAGGAGCAATGATTCCACCTCCAGAACCTCCCCAGGCGAGTCCACTGGCCAACATGTTCAATCAAAACCATTACATGCAGGAAAAGGAGCCAGGTGACTGTTTTTACTTTCAAATGTATCCTATTAAACAGATTTATCCTATTCATCCTATTCGACAGCTTTAACCTACCAGTCTCACCTTGGAATATTAAGTTATAACTTTGCATATTTTAAAGGTAACTTGAAACAAGAATTGACAATATTTACTTTCTAAATACAGGTTTTTGGTCTTTTTGAGCACGATTAATCATGGCACATTATTTAAAAGAAATGTTTCGTCTTTGTCATCGTACATCAAAATGTATTGAATGTTCTGCCTCTGAAATGACATTCCTTTACAGGCTGACATCACCTAGGCTGTACAGTCTATTGGATAATTTTTATTAGTATTAGTTCATAATGCACTACCTATAGTTAACCTCCTGAGACCCGAGTGTGACTGCTGTGTGCATTTTCAATTTCCATTTTTGATTTGTAACTAGTAACACCTAATAAACAAAAATATGGTTATTCATATTTTTTAGCTGATTCAGACATTACAACTTTTGTAAAGCTGCTTTGGAAAAATGTGAATTGGGAAAAATACAAGTAAAAAAACTATACAATTAACTATCATTAAAATGATTTTACTTGATTTTACTTTTATGCTATAATGTTTTTTCCTACAACAAAATCTCAATGTTCTCTCTTTGCACTGTCAAACAAACAGTGATAGCCAGTGCTGAAGCATTTTACCAATAAGAAATTAGCATAATTAATTCTGATACAAGTAATGGGCAGCATCATCCAATCACTGCCAACCAGGTTAAAATAAAATGTATCATTTTAAATTCTGAATCTATGTACTGATTACCGTTATCTCTGCCAAACATGTTGAGTGTTCCAAACATCATCTGCAGCCTGAAACTGAACTTTTGATGGGAAGTTTGTATTGAATGCACTTGGCATTATAGAAAATCTAAAGGATGCTCCTTTGCTTTCTATTATTGAATGACTTAACTTCCAGTATGCTGTCTGTCTGCACTGGTCTCAGAACAGAAACTTGTGCTATTGTACACATTAGTGTACATTGTGTTTAGCAGTGTGGCGTTTCGCGATAAATCTCTCAAATTTAAAAAATGGCAAATCGGATGATACTCGAAACTCTAATCTTTTAACTCAAACAGGTTTGAATGTAAAAACGTAATTCGTTTTTTTTTTTTACCAGATGTAGTTTTGTTGGCGTTTCTCCCAAAGACAAACTCCGCTGTGATCAGCGCCATGTTGTTTTTTTCACATGGCTCCATACATCGAAAGTTTAACTCTTTAACTCTGACAGCCCAGAGTCTCCTGAACTGAGATCTGTTGGTTGAAATTAAATTAAATTGTGCATTACGTATAGCGAAACCAAATACAACATCCATGCATGTGTACGCTGGGTAGCACTAGGTTAATGCATAAAACTTTTTAAAGTAAAAACATTTAAATGTGTAGTAATGCAGTATATATTTATCAAGATTAATAAATGCTGTAAAAGTATTGTTCATGGTTAGTTTGTTAACTATTGTGTTAACTGATGTTCGAAAACAATCATGTTATAAAGTGTTATCATCAGGATGCGACAAGATGCTCTTGAGGTTAAACGTGACCAGAAATCTTCCTCAAAAGCTTCCTTTTATTTGGAAATGCGTCAAATTGCAAAAATAAAATGGGTTGCAAATGCCATTTCATGTTGACTTTATGAATAGCAGTGAATTTTGAAGTTTCTGTGTACTGTTCAAATTTACAATTGAAATAGCATTTCAAGTTGGAATGGAATAGTGGTCTATATGCCAAATTTTCCATTTCTATACTCAATTGTATCATCACAAACAAGCAATGAGGTGATTTGGAGGCTGTTTAAGAAAGTGTGTCTTTCTTGTCCTCTCCAGATTACACCAATGAGGACAGTGGATTGTCCAGATCTGTGTCTATGGCCGCTGGCCTCAATCTCACAGACAAAAGACCCAAAGTACGCACCATTTTCCCCCACAAATCTGGAAACAACAACACACTTCTGAGCTTCGAAGAGGGAGACATCATTGTACTGCTGATTCCCGATGAGAGGGATGGTTGGCTGTACGGAGAACTGCAGAAATCCAGACAGTAAGTAAAACTGTACTTACTGGATAATTTGTCTAATTATAAAAGGGCCATTTTGGGATTCTTGCACTAAAGTGAAGTTGAAATTTCACTCTTTGCAACTCTCTGAAAATTTAGCATGTTAAAGTATGTATGGCAAATTGATAGGATTTGGTCCTGGCGGGCCAAACTAGATCTGCTACACTGCTGCTGCTGTAAAGCAAGCACTGAGACTTGCTACTGCTAGAACAGACATACTTAGTTAAGCATGTGGACATGCTGCTGCACAATTACCAAAACACAAGACATGCTGCGTCATGCATATATGACATTCTGCTGCACAATTAGACATAAATACAATCCACCATGTAGCAGATCTAAAGGTGCGGAGGTGGAGAGTTTCAGGGAAAACTCTTATTTGCAAATTGAAATGGTAGGCAAAGAGAAAGTTGATTGGCTACCCGATTGCACGTCAAAGGACTTATCTGCTTACACTAAGTGAGCCGATTGGCTAGACATATCACATGTGATTGAGCTGATTGGCTAACAGAAAACAAGCTTGCACCATTCAGAGTTTCATGCCTAAACTTAGTCATTTCTACATGACCATCTCAACACTCTTAAACCGGCTGTTTTTGCTAATGTACTTTCTACTAAGACCTCTAAATGCAAATGACCTCTGTTATGATTGGGTAACCTCTGCATACTGGAGTAGTTCACAGTCATTCATTAGGTCAGGTCAAGTTGATAAACACTAAACAGACGATGACATGCAAATGTGGGCAGGCATAGGGTAAGGTTTTGAAGGTTAAGCTGATTTTGATGCTTAGTTTCAATAAATGGTCTGGGTGGACTGGGGAGGAGCTTTGAATTGTGAACATTAGAGCAGAGGTTCCCAGCTGGTAGGTTGTGACTCAAAAATGAGTCACAGTTCTGTTCTGATTCTGTAATATGGATAGCAGAGAAAGTTAATGCTATATCCATATAATAAAATGCAACTAATCATAGTTAGGACATCAAAATAAACAGGCTTATCAACCTTGTAAAAGGGAGGAGAAAACACAGCATATACTGTATTTTGTTGTTTAAGTCAATGACACTGCATCCAATCAAATGGTATGTTGCAGCAAATTCATCGATCCCTTGGTTGAAACCAGTCACATTAGGCAAAAACCAGCATGGACAGGTCCCAGGACATGCCCTCATCCTCGAAAACCATGTACAAAACTATGCAAGATATGATTAACATTAATATGCGGGCTTACTTGCAACAAGGATTAACAAAAAATGTTTGTGCCGACCCCAATGTGTTTGAAGCGGTGGATTATTGGCTACCGACAGCATGAAATGTTTGAAATTCAAGGGAAAATTAGCAGTTGCAAATTTCAGTTTTCCTTTTCAGCCTATGTCATGTTGTTAATTTTACATATTGTTGGGCCTATGCATTTTATGGTAATACATTTCTATCTTTGATTTTAAGGACAATTTGTTTTAGGGCAGCCCCCGACCAAAGATTTTCCTAGTCGACTAGTCCTTAGTTTATGCCATTAGTTAACTAGTTGTCGCCTGTTTATGATATTAATTTAATTACTTCTATATTTGGGGGGGGGGGGGGGGCATCAGAAAATGGTTTGAGTTCCAGTGCTGAGAAAGTACGTTTTAAGTAACATTGCTACATTTTTCTAGCGACACCGGCAAAAGCGGTAATGATTCGGAATGTGTCAGAAAAACCAGCAAGGAGATTGTCTGAACATTTTTACATTTTTTGAGAAAATTAAATGCCCGTTAAGTTAAACGTGCAGTAAGCGAGGTACTAATTTAGCTTCCCCACTTCCCACGAACACTTGGATAAACATAATAACACATATTTATCTAGGTTATCTAACATTAGAGCGAACGGCCATGCTAAGTGGCTAACGTTAGGCTACTTGCATGTTTCAAATGATAAGCCATGTTTGAGGTTGACGAATGATAGGTGAACATTTGTCTGCAGAGTTTGCATGTCACCTTCTTTGAGTCAACCTTTACCCTCTCGAAATGATCCCACTCTTTGGATTTTCTGCCCGACATAATTAATTACCGCATGGACCAGCCGTGTAAATGATCATGTGTGTCTGTCAAAACACAAAACACAGTTGTTTTTTTTCTGCGACCAACTGACCCATCAAAACTTGGTTGACCAAGACTCTTCTCATCGACTAACATTTGGTCGACTAATAGGGGGCAGCCCTAATTTGTTTACATTTGTACAATAAACAACATTGGCACATTGTTGGGGTGCCACCAGTTTAAAAACCTTTTTAACCTTTTATAACCAGTTGGGAACCACTTCATAAGAGTATGTCTGTATAGAACACCAAACTATTTTATTTTTAAAAAAACTGAAATGAAAGGTTTGACAGTGGCTTGTTTAATAATTTTTATTTAATAACAGAAGCTGGAATGGACTAAATTTTTTAAAAACAACATGCAGGTAAAGTTGTTTTTCTATTCTAATCAGCCAGGCAGAAAACTCAAATGTACAGAAGTGGCTCAGAAGCTGGAGAGCCCTTATGTTTACACAGCTGCTGGTGCCATTCTCCAAACCAGCTGTGAAGAAGAGCCCTCAGTTCATTGAGGTGTCAATCAAATCGGTGTGAAGCCCTGTTAGAGAGAACAGACGGGGCCGGCAGCTTATCTGAGATGCAGAATGCCATCTCCCAATAGGCCTGGGGACTTTCAGCAGGTGGAGGAGTTACAATCAGAATAACACAGTAATGGCAGAGAAAATGATCTGAACATGCCAACATTCCTGCCAAAAACTGATCAGTTGTTTTGAAAGAATTCTACCAGATGGCAAAGGCAGGCAGGGTGTGTTCTATGAATTCATTCCGAGCCATCAATTTCTTTGCCACAAGAGTGAAGTGAGAAGATGAAGTTAATTGGAATGGACTGCTTAAAAAAATACAGAAACCCAAGCTTAGAAAATCTCAAAGTGCATAGGCCTATACACTCACTGAGCACTTTATTAGGAACACCAGTACACCTACTTATTCATATGATTATCTAATCATTTGATTGTGTGGCAGCAGTGCAATGCATAAAATCATGCAGATACGGGTCAGGAGCTTCAGTTAATGTTCACATCAACCATCAGAATGGGGGAAAAATGTGATCTCAGTGATTTGAACTGGGGCATGATTGTTGGTGCCAGACGGGCTGGTTTGAGTATTTCTGTAACTGCTGATCTTCTGGGATTTTCACACACAACACACTCTATAATTTACTCAGAATGGTGCCAAAAACAAAAACATCTAGTGAGTGGCAGTTCTGCAGATTGAAACATCTTGTTGATGAGAGAGGTCAAAGGAGAATGGCCAGAATAGTTGGAACTGACAGAAAGGCTGCGGGAACTCAGATAACCAGTCTGTACAATTGTAGTGAGCAGAATAGCATATCGAAATCCACAACACACCGAACCTTGAGACGGATGGGCTACAACAGTAGAAGACCATGTCGGGCGCTTTATTAGGACCATAGTGTTCCTAATAAAGTTGTAAGTGTGTGTACATGTAGCTGAAGGAAGTGCTTATAAAGACTTGGTGTAGATAATTAAGTTATTTGTGTTTTACAGGGTTAGTTGGCTTGAAAAAAAAAAAAGATAACATCATTTATTAGGGATGGGGGGGGGGGGGGGGGGGTTTGCGTGCATTGCATCTCATTGTTGTTCCAGAGTCTTGTCTATTTATAGGCTGTTATAACATTGTTACAAAAAGTGGCAAAAACAAAATACAGTGAGGAAAATAAGTATTTGAACACCCTGCTATTTTGCAAGTTCTCCCACTTAGAAATCATGGAGGGGTCTGAAATTGTCATCGTAGGTGCATGTCCACTGTGAGAGACATAATCTAAAAAAAAAAATCCAGAAATCAAAATGTATGATTTTTTAACTATTTATTTGTATGATACAGCTGCAAATAAGTATTTGAACACCTGAGAAAATCAATGTTAATATTTGGTACAGTAGCCTTTGTTTGCAATTACAGAGGTCAAACGTTTTCTGTAGTTTTTCACCAGGTTTGCACACACTGCAGGAGGGATTTTGGCCCACTCCTCCACACAGATCTTTTCTAGATCAGTCAGGTTTCTGGGCTGTCGCTGAGAAACATGGAGTTTGAGCTCCATCCAAAGATTCTCTATTGGGTTTAGGTCTGGAGACTGGCTAGGCCACGCCAGAACCTTGATATGCTTCTTACAGAGCCACTCCTTGGTTATCCTGGCTGTGTGCTTCGGGTCATTGTCATGTTGGAAGACCCAGCCTCGACCCATCTTCAATGCTCTAACTGAGGGAAGGAGGTTGTTCCCCAAAATCTCGCAATACATGGCCCCGGTCATCCTCTCCTTAATACAGTGCAGTGCCCTGTCCCATGTGCAGAAAAACACCCCCAAAGCATGATGCTACCACCCCCATGCTTCACAGTAGGGATGGTGTTCTTGGGATGGTACTCATCATTCTTCTTCCTCCAAACACGGTTAGTGGAATTATGACCAAAAAGTTCTATTTTGGTCTCATCTGACCACATGACTTTCTCCCATGACTCCTCTGGATCATCCAAATGGTCATTGGCAAACTTAAGACGGGCCTTGACATGTGCTGGTTTAAGCAGGGGAACCTTCCGTGCCATGCATGATTTCAAACCATGACGTCTTAGTGTATTACCAACAGTAACCTTGGAAACGGTGGTCCCAGCTCTTTTCAGGTCATTGACCAGCTCCTCCCGTGTAGTTCTGATTTCTCACCTTTCTTAGGATCATTGAGACCCCACGAGGTGAGATCTTGCATGGAGCCCCAGTCCGAGGGAGATTGACAGTCATGTTTAGCTTCTTCCATTTTCTAATGATTGCTCCAACAGTGGACCTTTTTTCACCAAGCTGCTTGGCAATTTCCCCGTAGCCCTTTCCAGCCTTGTGGAGGTGTACAATTTTGTCTCTAGTGTCTTTGGACAGCTCTTTGGTCTTGGCCATGTTAGTAGTTGGATTCTTACTGATTGTATGCGGTGGACAGGTGTCTTTTATGCAGCTAACGACCTCAAACAGGTGCATCTAATTTAGGATAATAAATGGAGTGGAGGTGGACATTTTAAAGGCAGACTAACAGGTCTTTGAGGGTCAGAATTCTAGCTGATAGACAGGTGTTCAAATACTTATTTGCAGCTGTATCATACAAATAAATAGTTAAAAAATCATACATTGTGATTTCTGGATTTTTTTATTTAGATTATGTCTCTCACAGTGGACATGCACCTACGATGAAAATTTCAGACCCCTCCATGATTTCTAAGTGGGAGAACTTGCAAAATAGCAGGGTGTTCAAATACTTATTTTCCTCACTGTATATTGCATCATATTTTGCCATTATGTGAAGACTCACTGACCAACTCAATGAAAGAATGCTCAGAAAGCGCTCTCTGCTCTTTTCCTCAGGTTACTGTTACAATCTTAATAATCGCGCACCGCTGTTTTCAACATGGCTGATTAAATAATAATCAAAAAAAGCAAGTACACCCCCCCACCCCCAATATTTATACCATAATCAATGGAAACATGTATATGCTTCATACTGCAATTCCCCCTATATTCAAGCCAAATCAACACCCTTGACTATACATCTTTTATGCCCAATTATTAGTTTATATACTGCCGGTGTTCTGCTATAAAACAAAATCAAACCATCTGAACCCTGTAGAAAAAGATGCACGAAGTCAGACCTGTCACCTAGCAACCCATTAATATGTGCCAAATTACATGCAAGCACCATTTGCTTAGTTCAGACTGAGTGCTTCTATTTAAAGTAAACTTCAGACTGATCGACAGTTATTATTAATAATACTTTTGCAAGTCTATTAAAAGTCGTGTTCTTGAATGGCAAGCAGGAAATGGGCTTAAAATCACAGGTGAAACTTTCCGACCCATGTCTACATATTTTTGTCACAGTATCATGGCTCTTTCTCAAGCTCCTTGTGTCCTTTGATTAAAAGAATACAGTTAAGCACACCCAAGCACAGATGAACAAATATTAACATTCCCTGTTAATGTACTGAAACGAAAGGTTCAGTTGAGTGTTTTATTTTTTTAGTCAAGAAATTTCCAAGAGTGTACAATAATGGTTCTTTGCAGCACCTTACATATCAAGAACCATTTTTTTCTTAAATAAGCTACACAGGCTATTGCAGGTTCTTCATATCAGTGTATTAGTTTTGAGGTTCTTTAAAGCACCAGTGTATAGATGGTGACAAACATTTAAATTCTATGAAAATCTGCTCAGATCTGTGGCCACAGATTAAAGGAATAGTTCACCCAAAAATGAAAATTCTCTCATTATTCACTTACCAGCAGAACACAAATTAAACATTTTAGAGAAAGGTAGAGCTCTGTCAGGTCCTTATAATGCAAGTACATGGGTGCCAGCACTTTGATGGTCCAAAAGTCACATTTAGGAAGCATAAAAGTCATTCATGCGACTCCAGTCAATCAATGAATGAGTCTTCTGAAGCAAATCGATATGTTTTTGTAAGAAATAATTTGATTATTAAAGCGTTATTAACTTTAAATCGGCACTTCCGTCCGGGGCTCATGCAGTTTGATATGGCCGAACTCTCGCTCTTCTATTGTAAGCGCCACTTCTGAATTCTCGCGTGAACTCGCTGAAGCGCTTTCATCACGCGACAGTTATGTGATGCAACAACTGCTGGCAGGAAGCGCTTTTTAAAAGTTAATAACGTTTTTATTAGCAATTAATTTTTTACACAAACGTATCAGTTTGCTTAAGAAGACATTAATTTACTAACTGGCGTCATGTGGATTACTTTTATGCTGCCTAAATATAACTTTTGGACCATCAAAGTGCTGGCACACATGAATTTCCATTATAAGGACCTGACAGAGTTCTATCTTCTTCTAAAAATCTTCATTTGTTTTCTGCTGAAGAAAGACAGTATTACACATCTGGGATGGCATAATTGAATAATGAGAGACTTTTCAATTTTGGGCAAACTATTAATTTAAGTGTGGGCCTGCTTTCTGATTCGATTATGTCATTCTAAATTCTTCCTGGGATGGATTTATTCATTCATTACAAATTGTTAATGAATAGCTTACTCAAATAACTAAAGGTCTGACATAATTTACAAACCATTGTTCTGTTATTTAAGTGGAACACAAATTGAGAATTTTTTTATTTTTTTACTTGCATTTTTTCTATACTGTGACAGTTTGTAGTGACCACAGAATGTCAGGCTCCTTAAAATGAAAGAAATAAGCACCATAAAAATAGTCTATGTGACCAAAAAATTATAGGTTTGTGTGAGGAACAGGCTAATTTAACTCATCATTCACTCTCAGATGATTCATACAATTTGCAGCTCTCAGATCAAATACAGCATCTATAGGACAAGTTGGATGTCAGTGACATCACATGTCATTGGTTCTCTCATGTCTCATAACCAAACAGGATGTGAAACCTATGCCATAGACCCATATTTGACTTGAAAGCCACATATGGAGTTGAATAATTTGACTTAGATTAAATTAAGACTCGGTTTTCTGACCTTTGTGGGGCTTGACAGATTGATCACCAAGTACTGCCATTGTGTGGATACCAAGGAATATCCAAAAGTTCTCCTTTTGATGTATGTTGAGAAAAATAACTGAATATGTGTTTGGAAAGACATAAGGGTGAGTAAATAAGGACTGGAGTATTAGGTTTTAGATTTTTGGGTGAACTATTCTTAAAATACACCTTTTCAAGTTTTGGTATCAAATCAAATTATGTAATGTTTTGATTGATCTCAGACTCATGACATTGTTTCTAATAGGAACCTTTATTCTTAAAAGTGCACATGCAGTGTTAACATAGTCCATTCTGAGCTGGTACACTTGAACAAAGAGAAGTGCTGCCATTAAATGAGTCTATATGAAACTCAACAACAATTCTAGTAACTGAAATTCCCATGATTATTCACATTCCCTTGGATCACATAAGGTCACACCAAGACAAATACAGTCATTGTGTTTTAAGTATTGACAATCTGTCCTGTTTGGATTTGATATAATGTCAACAGTCATCTCACAACGATCCAAATACCCCGCAATTTTAGCCTCAGCTCAGCAAACATTCAGCAGACATTTCTCCAAGGCTTGTGTCCTGATAAAAGCATATTTTCCCTGTGTAATTGACTTAAACTTGCTGTCTCTCTGTGTATTTTCACAGGCGGGGCTGGTTTCCATCATCTTACTGTCGTGCATACGCAGAGCCAGCAGTAAATAACAGGTAATCAGACACTAGGCACACACACATACACACACTAACACAGCTCTTTGTTGTCCTGATTAGCTCTGATACTGATCGCTGCAACTCTGAAGAGAAGGAAGCGCAAGCTTCACAATAGTCAAGCCTTATTTTAGAACGATTACAACCTTTATCTTCTAATTGTCAAATACTGCATACACCCAAATTAGATATTTTACTATAATACTATAATACTGCATACACCCAAATTTTTCTGCGTAACACTGCTTATAAATATGCATCATCTATTTGATTAAAAGATTGATTCATGTGTTTTAACTAGTAGCCGACTGATATGTGTTTTTTAATGGCTAATAACTACACTGATGTTGTGGTGAGCAGGGCGGAGCCGAGCAGAGTCTGGGCAGAGCAAGGCCCGGGAAGATAATTGGCGTATGACTTTCACCAGCGTGCCACACCAGTCTCGCGTTCCAGTGAGGGGTGGCAGGAGTACTTAAGGAGAGGAGAAAGCGGCAGACGGGACAGAGAGATGCATGAAGCTGTTTGTGTGTTGAGCTGAAAACCAACAGAGTTTATGAGTAGTGCAGCTGAAAAGTAAACCTTTTTTGTACTGCTGAAAAGTGGCCTTATTGTGTGAGACTGAAAAGTGTAACAATAAATGTCTACGTGTTTTGTCAAGACAGCTCCAGCATCCTCCTTTCCACAAACAGTTATGCTGGTGCCGAAACCCAGGAAGGAAGGATGCGCCATCCAAGGAGTCCTCACCGCTGACTGAAAGTTGTGACACCGAGGGAGTGTTCGATCCAGTGGCACTGGAGCCCTGTGTCAACCGGCAACCAGAAGGAATGGCTAAGGGGACCAGTGCCATCACTCGGCGTTGCGGACAGAAGCAGGACAGCGGGCCGAGGACCACTCGATGGCGTATCTGGTGCCAGCGAGTGCATCTCTCTCTTCTGTCTGCTGCTTTCTTCTCTCCTTAAGTACTCCCTCGCTGCAACGCAAGACCAGAGTGGCAAGCAGGTGAAAGTCATTCGCCAGCCTCGCTCTGCCCAGACGCTGCTCCGCTCCGCTCTGCTCAACACATACGCCAATCGCTGATCTCAGGTCTGGATATCTCCGGACTGTGACCTACTCCCCCTGCCACATTTCTAGGGAGGGAGCATCGACGGGTCACACTGGTCTCCGGATCCAGCCTGTGCGTGCCTGGGAGGGGGAACAAAAAAAAAAAGAGTGGAGAAAGGGAAGAGGGGGCGGGAATACAAAAGAAAGAGAGAAAACAGAGAGGGGAGAGAGAGGAGTTAGCCGACCCCAGATACACTGTCGAGTGATCCTTGGCCTGCTGTGCTGCTTCCGTCTGCGACACCGGGTGACGACACTGGACCCCTAAGCCGTTCCTTCTGGTTGCCGGTTGACATGGGGCTCCATCACCACAGGATCAAACACTCCCTCTGTGTCGTGCGGTGAGGACTTCTTGGACAGTGCATCCTTCCTTACTGTGTTTCGGCACCATTGTAACGGTTCGTGGAGAGGAGGATGCTAGGGCCAACTTGACAAAACATGTAGACATTTATTGTTGCAATTTTTTGTTGCACAAAATAAGGCTGCTTTTCAGCGGTACACAAAAGGTTTTCTTTTCAGCTTCACTACACATAAACTGTTGGCTTTTCATCGCAACACACAAACAGCTTCATGCATCTCTCTCTCCCGACTGCTGCATTCTCCTCTCCTTAAGTACTCCTGCCACCCCTTGCTGGAACGCGAGACCGGTGTGGCACGCAGGTGAAAGTCGTTCGAGTAGTGCAAAAAGATGACAGTTTCTAAAAATGCCAAATGTAAACATAACATACTATGAGATAGTGTTCTATGCACATAGCAGTTATTGAGGTAGCAGCCAGTTATAAAGTGACAATAATTAAAGTGCAACTCAGGACATGTGTGTGTATGTCCGTCCAGTCTCTGAGTATTGAGGAGTCTGATGGCTTGGGGGAAGAAGCTGTTACACAGTCTGGCCGTGAGGGCCTGAATGCTTCAGTACCTCTTGCCAGATGGCAGGAGGGTGAAGAGTTTGTGTGAGGGGTGTGTGGGGTCATCCACAATGCTGGTTGCTTTGCGGATGCAGTGTTTTTTGTAAATGTCTTTGATGGAGGGAAGAGAGACCCCGATGATCTTCTTAGCTGTCCTCTCTATCCTCTGCAGGGCTTTGCGGTCCAAAACGGTGCAAGTCCCAAACCAGGCAGTGATGCAGCTGCTCAGGATGCTCTCAATAGTCCCTCTATAGAATGTAGTGAGGATGGGGGGTGGGAGATGTACTTTCCTCAGCCTTCGAAGAAAGTAGAGATGCTGCTGGGCTTTCTTGGTAATAGAGCTGGTGTTGAGGGAACAGGTGAGGTTCTCCGCCAGTTGAACACCAAGTAATTTGGTGCTCTTGGCGATCTCCACATAGGAGCCATCAATGTTCAGCAGAGAGCGTTCACCTTGTGCTCTCCTAAAGTCAACAACCATCACTTTTGTTTTGTCCACATTCAGAGACAGGTTGTTGGCTCTACACCAGTCCATTAGCCGCTGCACCTCCTCTCTGTATGCTGACTCGTCGTTCTTGCTGATGAGACCCACCACGGTCGTGTCATCGGCAAACTTGATGATGTGATTTAAGCTGTGTATTGCTGCACAGTCATGAGTCAGCAGAGTGAACAGCAGTGGACTGAGCACACAGCCCTGGGGGGCTCCAGTGCTCAGTGTGGTGGTGGTGGAGATGCTGTTCGCGATCCGGACTGACTGAGGTCTCCCAGTCAGGAAGTCCAGGATCCAGTTGCAGAGGGAGGTGTCCAGGCCCAGCAGGTTCAGCTTTCCAATCAGGTGCTGAGGAATGATTGTGTTGAATGCTGAACTGAAGTCTATGAACAGCATTCAAACGTATGAGTCCTTTTTATCTAAGTGAGTGAGGGCCAGATGGAGGGTGGTTGCGATGGCATCATCTGTGGAACGGTTTGGACGATACGCGTTAATTCAGTGCGATATATTTACAAAAAAATAACGCGTAAAAAAAATTAACGCAATTAATCGCATGCCAGCTGTATGAGCAACGCACAGTTTATAAAGTGAAGAAAACAACATTCAGCAGACACACAACACAAACATGCGTTACATTCTTGCGTTCAAAGCACTAGAAGGAGTCCAAATGCGGACTAAGGGATCTCAGTTTAAAGATTGAGTATTAAACTATATTTAATTTGACACAGTGACCTAAACATTTTCTGTTTATGATGCAACACACCCGAGACGCTACACAAGCATGTCTGACACTGGATTGAGATGGTGCAAAATTTGGAAATGACCCCATAAATATTTAATCTCAAAGAAAATCAAAGAAATTTTCTTCAAACTTATTTATAAGTACTACCCCACAAATTATTTTCTTGTAGAGAGATTTAATTGTGATGTTGATATATTCTGTACATTTTGTGGTCTGCAGGCGGAAACATTTTTTCATTTATTTTTGAGTTGTTGTTGTTGTTGGACTTGTTTTTGATCTGATTTCTGCAAGATTGTTAGAGATCACATTATTCCCAGCTTTCAAATTTGTTTTGAAAAAGTTTTTTTAGTTTTTTTAGCTATGGCACGTCTCTTCATAAGTAATATTATTTGATTAATGTTCAGCTTTTTGAAAGCATTAATAAAAAATACAAATAAAAAATGTCTGACGTAGGTGTAAATTGACGGGTCCTTAAACAAGCCCTCATAATAAATCTGGAACTGATTGACGAGTTCACCTGTGAAATGGATTGCTGTGAACTGTATGCCAATGATTGACTTATCAATAATATGGTAGTAAACAATACATTGTATTCTAAAGCTGGTTTTTGTATTGACTTATCAGTGATTAGGAATGTAATGCATTTTAATCATCTGAATATTTTTTATTTTATATATATTTTTTACATATTTAAAGATAACTATGTATAATTATATATTGATATAAATATGTATAATCATTATATATTGAATTATAGTTTTATGAGGGGCTTTTTCAGCAAATATTTGTATATGCGATTAATCGGGACACCATGTAATTAATTCGATTAAAAATGTTAATCGATTGACAGCCCTAATATATATATATATATATATATATATATATATATATATATATATATATAATGCCTCTTCAGCACAGTTCAGATAAGAGTGCTTGAGAGCTTTAATCTTTTTTAAACTGACTTTGGCTCACAACACTGACACAGTGCTAGCATTCTGAGAGTGAAACGCTGGAAATAGGTCCTAAATAGTCTAAAACCTAGACTGACCAATCCATGTTGTTCAAGACTACTAATCTCATATGCTGTACTCTTCATGATGTGTGCGATGTCATTTGTCAAAAAATATGCACAATAAATGTTTGAAGTACACAAGAGTTTAATGCTTTCCCATGTCGAATGAAACAAACCTCCCCCTTCTTCATAAATAAACAGAACTTCAGTGGTGAAAATGTAGTATGATACTGTATATTTAGTATGGATTGTGTGGATACTACGTTGACTATAATATTTTATAATTCTGTTTTGATTCCTAAAATAATAATAAAATAATAAAAAGAATAACCTTGGATAATTCAACCGATATATAATATATGCAATTTCAAGAGATGTTTGGATGGAATACATGGTAGTTGTACAATTAAAAAAACTAAAATTTAACAAAATTATGAAAAACTAATGATAAAAAAATGGGTAAAATTGGAAATTGTATGTATAGTCAACAGCATTGGCTGAGAGAACGTTTATTTTATCTGTAAGCAAAATGGACATTACAACTGAAATACTGTATATCCAAATGAATTGGAATCTAATCGAAATGAGACCTTGTGAATTGTAATCAAATTGGGAAATCTGGATCAATACCCAGCCCTAAAAACAAATGTAGACTCTTTGTGTCTTTAACTTCAACTTGTGTACTGTCTCTTCATGTCGCACTTATGTAATATTATGTAAATATGTTAGGTATAAAACATGCCACCCAGAATCACATGATCATACACAGCAAAATTACTTCCTTGAAGTGACTATAGCATGCCCCCTTCGTTTATGGCCTATGGAAGGGCCCTTCGTAAAAGGAATAAGTAATTTTTATTTCTAAAGACTCTTTAAGTAGCACAGCTTCAGGTAATGTCCTTCAGGCACACAAAAATGCTGTTTGGAATTTGCCTTAAATTTTAGGATTTCTAATTAGCCACCAAATAGAATAACCAAAAAAAAAATAATGTTTTCAGCTGTTTGAATTGTATACAGTTGTTCTGAGGATTTTGCTTGACTCCGGACGCAATGCAAAGCTTTGTACTATTCCTTAACCTGTTATTTGTGATTCTAAATTATTATAAAACATTTAAAAATACTTCTTCTGCTCAATGGATGGATTCAGTTTTTGCATAATGAGGGTAATGTGGCATGATTTTGTGTTGTAGTATCGCTGGAAACCCTCCGATGCGCAGTAAGAGTGTGGCCAACCTCATGCAGCAAGACAAAGAGGACAACATGATGGTTCTGCCTCCAGCAGACTACGGCGACTCCCCCATCAGGAGAAACTCCACCAAGAGCCTGTCACATATGTACACCCCCTCCACATATGAAAACTCGGTCAGTATCTTAATCTTCCTCTCCTTCACCCACAATTAAACAACCCAAGTTGAACCCTGTTTGTATTGTCATGCTGGGTTCATAGAATCTGTTCAGATTATGGGTCGTCTTTATCTTTTTCCTTTGATAAATCAGATTATTTTAACAGCTCTGTGGCTTAAAACTGTCAATTATCTGAATATTGTTGCCAGATATTCTTTTTATCAATGTGCAGACATAGTGAAGGACAAAATACATAGATCTCAGCCTAAAATGCAGTCTACACAACATGACCCAGTTCACATTTGGGGTTGTATAGACCAGTAGACTATAACTAATGTAGTCAACATGTCGCTTTCCACATGATCTATAAAATGTGTCTGTAGAAAATACAGCAGGTGGTGAATTTCCAAAAGGTAATATGGCAAAGGAAGACTCATTCATATTAACGAGAAAACCATCATGTATAATTGTATAATCTTGTGTAATCATTTAAAAAGGCATCCGCTAGTGCTAGTTAGTGATTTTAAACATTATCCACACAACTTTGTGTGTTTGGAAATCTGACCTATTTGCTCCTTTAAGAATGCAATTTGGCGACAATTACAAAAATGCTTTAAAGTGTTAGTTCACCCAAAAATTATCCCATAATTTACTAACCCTTAAGCCATCCTAGTTGTATATGACTTTATTATTTCACCCAAACTCAGAGTTATATTTAAAAATATCCTAGCCCTTCCAAGCTTTATAATCGGAAAGAATGGTATTCCGATTATAAAGCTTGGGAGAGCCAGGTTATTTTTTAATATAACTCTGATTGTGTGAGGCATACCTTATGATCCAACCCCTAAGAACAGCCTCAAGTGCCTCCCAAGGCACGCCCAGAGAGGATACTGACGACCAGTTGGTCTCCATATAAACATTGATTTCAGTCTTTAACATTTATTGGAAATCAGGATTTTACAAAAGGGATTCATTAAAACGGCAACTATATGATTTATTTTTCTCTTTATGTGGCAAAATCTCTAAACTCATCTGGGCGTTCCAATTGAGCAATCCACAACAGATAAAATTAGAGGTTTTGATTTTAGATTTTGAAAAAAAGAAATTCTAGAATAAATCTTATGAACTGATGAAAAAAAAAGTATAGTCACTACCATACTGGGTTCAAAAGTCACCAGATATGTGCAAGACCAAGATTTTTACACATCCTATGAAGTGTCAATGTTGCTCTAGTGGACTTACACACTTTTGCTTCACTATGATTAAGGACCGAGTCTATCAAAAGATTAAAGACTCCTTACAATATTATATCATGAGGGGTGCCAGTGGCTTGCAACATCCCTTCAAGATCTATAAAAAAGCCCTGATCAGCAGTGTTAGGTACGTAAATATTAGGCAAAATCTGATTTTGCCCCTGAATTTCACCTAAAAGAACAATGACTTTTCCTAATATATCTTTACTCTGTTTAAGAAATTGATTTATCAGTATCATGACTCCCCTACTCTTACTCGAGCCAGCACTAAAGAAAACATTTCCACACCTCATATCTTACCAAATTTTCTTGAAGAAACACTATATCATATTTCTTATGTTTAAAAAAATAAATAAACTTCCTTCTTTTTATGGGGTGCCCCAACCCATTCTCATTCCACGTGGAGAGAGATTACCTACTCATTTTAACATTTGACATATTGATATAAGAAAAAAGAATTGTCAAAAACAAGATTATAAAGACACATTCCCCATTAGAGCAACAATCAAAGTCCAAACTTCCCCCCCAAACAAAACAAACAGAAAAAAGAAAAACGCGTGCATTAACCCCACGCACAACAGCACCAAACGGCATCAATCCCTCTAAACTCAAAGAGTCCATGTATGCCTACGAGAGCCCCCGTGACAACTTTGCCATTGGATTGTTCAAGTCCGGTGCTTCTGCACAAATTTTGTGAGGCAAAATTACATAACAGAATATACTTTGTAAAACAGACCCCAGCCAACAGGCAGAACAAAAACAAAGAATGTGTAGATTCATTCACAGTACTGTCTCAAATGTGTGTTCCTCCACAAAACAAATTCAAGCTGATATAAAGCCGTTCAGTCTCCTCGGACAGACAAACAATTGTTCAGTGAGCTGGCCGTTATGAGTGCACTAGATGATGCAATCATTCTAATGTCTCTTTAAAATATTCAACAAGAACAAACTCCAGCCAATCGGAGGCTTAAGCACATAGATCGAACAGATTAATACACAACTGTCCCAAAGCAGTGCAATTCCACAAAACAAACTCCAGCCACTAGGCGGAACCAGCACATAAAGAAACAAAACAACCATCCCGCTTCCTTGGATGCTCAAGAGATGCAAACTCACTCTGAGGCCGCACAAAAAAAAACTTACTCAGCCCGTCAACTTTATAAAAGACGTCCTTTATGTGAGCATGTTCATATTTTACAGTCATCCATAGTGTCCATTCTCAATCTGGCCGGGAACTTCAGTGTGTAAAAACCATCTTCCGTCAATGCAAAAGTTTCTTGAAGGAAGTGTCATTCCACAAAACAAACTCCAGCCGCTAGGTGGAGCCAACGCAAAAAGAAACAAAAATGATACCCAGCTTCCTCAATTCAGTCCAATAATATAAGAAACATCAAATGGCTTACTCACTCCAATGTATTTATGAAGGAGAGTGCCAGTTTGGGAAATGTAAATACTTTGCTGCCATCCTTGGTATTCTCAATTTGGCCGGAAACATCAGTGCAAAAGTAAGATGTAAGAGTTTCTTACATTCCTTGAACCTATTTCTTTTCTCTCTTGTCGAATTCACAAAGTGAACAAGAAAATAAAAATATTGTAATTCTTCCAAGAAAGCTTTCCTTTGCTCCTCGCCTGGCACAACCCGAGATCTTTATTGGACGATCTCATGAATTTGGCCAGAATTGATCGGGCCCTGTCTCCCTCAGCAGATCTGCGAGCCGGGACTCTGTGAGCTCGCTCAATTCTACCAAAGCTATTAAATCGAGCAGACTCTGGAAGAGCTCTTCAAGGATTTTCACCATATTTCTGCCTTCTTCATGCTCAGGAATTCCAACAGTCCGTATGTTATTCCTTCGGCTCATATTTTCTAAATATTCCAGTTTTTCCAGAATGTGCTCCAAGTCTGTTTTGGATGCAGACGGATTAGCGGATAATTCCCTTTCCAATGACTCCACACAATCGATCCGTTTCTCAACATCTTCCACTCTTGTTACCTTGTTTCCATCGCTGTAATCGATTGACGTATTACAGCGAGATCCTCCAAGTCAGCAACAAACTTCATCAGCATCACCGAGATGTTGGACAGTTGATGCTGAATTTCTTCTCCCGCCGCGCTTTCCAAATCGAGTCCCCGGACCGCAGGGCCGCCAGAGGCCTCAGCTTGAACACGTAAACGTCTTTTAATGTCTCTAGAGTCTGAGAATTTTGACATCTTTGCCATGTTTACCTCAAAGAGCAAGTATGTAACTGGGTGTATCGAATCTCACCGGATTATACGTGAAAGTAATAAAAAAAAAAACTGGAAAAAAGTGCGCAGAGCTCGCTGCTCACACGTCTGCTTCTCGCATGGCATCACATGTCCCCAGTTGCCTCCACTTCTGACTCCACGGAGACTCACAGCATGTGGAGGCTCATGCTATTCTCCGCAATCCACGCACAACTTACCACACATCACATTGAGAGCGAGAACCCATAATCGCGACCACAAGGAGGTTACCGGGTCAAGTTGGTTGCTTAGAAGACCCGGCTGGAGTCCGATAAATCTAGATAAACTTTAAAATGCTAAAGGTATATAGAAAACCCAAAATTTTTGACATTGTAGGGACAATTTGTCGGTCCTCATGAGGAAAACAGCTTATAAATCATACTAAATGATGGTTTTTGAAAATGTCAAACGTTTTCTGTGAGGTTTAGGGGTAGGATTAGGGTTAGAGGATATAAAGTTTGTACAGTATAAAAATCATTATGTCTATGGAAAGTCCCCATAAATCATGGAAACCCAATGTGTGTGTGTATACAGGTTTTGCTATACTTGTGAGAGCCAAATTTTTGAAAATGTCCTCACAAGTATAGTAAAAGTGCTAGAGAATCCATTTTTGAGGACATTTTAACTGGTCCTTACTAGTAAAAAAGGCTCATAAATCACCTAAATTATGTTTATCTTTAAATCCAATAAAGTGCACAGGTTTCTATGAGGGTTAGGCTTAGTGACAGGGTATATAATATATCTTTAGCCTGCTATAAAATGAATGAAAGTCTATGAGATGTCCTCACAAGTACAGCAAAACAAACGTGTGCATGTGTGTGTGTGTGTGTGTGTGTGTCTAGCACCGTACCTTGACTTATACAGTTACAGTCCATGTGTCTTGAGTGGATCAGAGGATCAGGATCAATTTAAAGAGGATTGCCGGTGGAGCAATGCTAAATCCAAACTGCTCCGACAGACAAGTGTCAGCCTAACAGTGAACAAAGAAAAGCCAACCTTTCAAACCCACCTTAATCTTCCACCACCTTTCACTGTTTATTTTAGCTTGGTGGCTAGAAAGTATGCACTATGTTCTGGCTTATAAGACTTAGTCATTGTTGACTTAGTCATTGTTGGTCAAATGTTAATGTAGCCTGCTGATTACATTATAGATTGAATATATGTTTGTTGGTATGTGTTTCTAACATAAAATTGAAGGGCTCAAGCATCCAAACCTTCCTCCTATGGTGCAGCAAGTCTTTTATTTACATGCATGCAAAAACATGAGCAACACAGTGGGCAGTGACAAATGCCTATCAATGCATGTAAATGACGGGATTTTGTTTATTCCCAGAGGAGCCTGTGCTCTGTTCACCAACAGCGATTTCTGACACAGAGCAGTGTGTTATGTTAAGCCTCTCGTCAAGCAACGCAGCACCAGAACTACTTGATGTCACGGTCACATCTATTGTATTATACCCATGTTAATTTTAGTGGTTGGGCTAGTCAGATGGGATACATGATCTCATTCCAAGCTCTCCCTTTAAGTTAATGAACTCTAATGCTGCTAAAAGAATCACCTGGCTATCTAGCGCAAGCACAAAGTGGATGGGCTGTGTGGTGGGAGCCCTGATTTGTGGGTTATCGGGTTTGAATGGCCAGTCTGTGAAAGAGGATACTCCTCTCTTGTCTGGGCGCGGTGAAATATTCATTGCTCACCAAATCCTCTGGCGAGCCCCTGTCTCCCGTCACACACACATCCGGGCCATGGCTCAAGCTTTCCGATGGAATTCCACACGGACTTCAACCTGAAACCCGCTCCTAGCTACAGACTGATCGTTCTGGGGTCAGTTCAAGAAAATGTGCACAATCATTTATCCTGTCTGGTGTAATGCAAGATTCGAATCCCCCTCAGCATCCTAAAAAAAATGTCAAAGCTATTGTGTTGGCTACAAGAAATGTATTGGGTACTGTATGTGGAGCCAGATCGAAATCCTACAGAATCCCTTAGAGGAACAAACATGAAAAATCAGGAGGATGTGGAATGCATCTATTGTGAGCTTTGGGATGTGCTGTGATCTTCTTGTTGCGCTATTGCCAATCCCAACACGTTTGTAGCCAGTGAGATACCTACTGGCATTATCACACACCAGTTTTGCAGGACTGGTGACACTTGTTTCCTCTGTGTTTATTACTTTATTAATATAATGCTCAACAAAACAATAAATGTTTATGGTGTATGAAAACTCTTCACGTGCGCCAGACTTTCGCAAGCTTACAGCGGGAAACTCTTGAGGGAAAACATAACAATAAATGTCCTTCGTCTGCCCACCAAATTGCCGCCGCTATCACTTTTGTGACTTCAAATGAGCTCTTGCCCATAAATCACCACAAGAACGTAAGAAAACAAGAATGCACATTTAGAAACACCTTATTTATTATGATATTCCCATGCTCATGAAAAACCTGGAAATATTTTCCAGTCATGGAAATAATAAAATCTCAAAAGTCATATAAATATTTATAGCAAAACCAATTGGCTAAATATTGCTCTTTTGTAGAGTAAAATTTGCTCACAAGCCATACTGATGTCTGATTTGTCAGTGAATCATTCTTTTACAATTAATTATTTAAAATGGTTTACAAATCGGTGAGTAAAACAATTATTCATTAGCAAATTGGTCTGAATCAAAATTATTTTTCAATCACAAAAGGCATGGAAATTAATTGGCCAAAAAGGGTGATAATTAATGTTTTTTATTATTAACATTATTGTTATTAATTTTTTTTAAATGGAATTTATAAATTTTACGTCACATATAAACAGTTTCTCATATTTCTCAGTTAGCTCACAAGCTAACAGTTAGCCTACTAGCATTGCATGCCACTAGCTGCATACTATACTGCTAGTCGATATCCTGCTATCTTAGCTTACTGTTAAATGATTAGCCTGCTAGCATAGCATATACCCTATGCAAGTTACTACAGTATCATTATTTTGTTGTTGTTGTTGTATTTATTATTTGTTGTTAACAATATTGTAATTAACATTTTTCAGTTAGCTTGCAAGTTAGTGGTTATTCTGCTAGGATATCTCACCGCTAACTGATTAGCCTGTTAGCCTAGCATACACCCTACGCAAGTTGCTTCATTATCATAATTTTTTTTTTAGATTTGTTATTACCGCTACTATAATTTATATTTCTCATTTCTTCTTCTCAGTTAGCTCACAAGCTGACAAGCTAAACTGTAATTAACATTTGCCAATTAGCCTGCAAGCTTAGCTTACCGCTAACTGATTAGCCTACTAGCATACACGATGCAAGTTTCTACAATAATCATAATATTTTTGTTGTTGTTGCTACCACAACTGTAATTAATATTCTCATTTCTATTTCTCAGTTAGCTTGCAAGTTAATGATTAGCCTATTAGCATAGCTTATTGTTAACTGATTAGCCTGCTAGCCTAGCATATACCCTATGCAAGGTACTACACTATCATAATTTTTTATTATTTAATATGTGTTGCTGCTACTACTATAAATAACTTTTTATTTTTTTCTGCTTGCAAGCTAACGGTTAGCCTGATAGCTTAGCTTACATCTAACTTATTAGCCTGCTAGCCTAGCGAAAACCCTTTGCAAGTTACTACACTATTGTTATTTGTTTGTAATATGTATTATTTGTTGCTACCACTACTACAAAAGGATAACCAGAAAGGCTATTTTGATTATCTAGAACAAGAGATCGCAATAACTCTTCAAGCGGCTACCTCTTGGTCAAAGGAGAATAGGATTCTGCAGAGGGGTTCAAATATTGCATGACACTGGCACTAGTGACTTTAGGTAACCTCAAGATATCATGTCCTTGATATGTGAACACAGTAGAAGTTTTCAAGCCAAATATGTTGATGTGAAACCCTTTTGTTCAGCACCTGTCCTCCCCAATGAGGGTCTTCTCATCACTGTGGTGTACAAGGAACTCGTGCCATGCAATTACTCAAGCAATGCTTGGTTCTCCGCAATGAAAAGCCCTGGAAGGCCGTGTGGTAAACATAGACACACTTCATAAAATTCTGTGTATTAGTAGCCATCAAGCAGGATGGGTGATTGTCTTGTTCAAGAGAAGCAGGGGCGTATTTTTCTGCAAACAATGTTTTATCATTGCAGGTCAGGGGAGGATGATTCTTGAATGCCCGCCTTTGAATGCATTGTGTGAAAAATGCTCCCTACCTGGTTTTTTGTTTGTTCAAAAGAGAAATAGGAAACACCAGAAAAGGAAAGCAAAAATACAGTTTTGAATCTGAAAAGAATGCACATTGTGATCATATAACCATGAAAGAGGCTGAGGAAATGTAGTGGTGATGCTGTGTTCATCCAGTTCAGGAATTATTCAAAAAGGAGAAACATAATATCAATTGAATATTATGCAACTTCTGAAAATATATGACCTGTTCTGCGATTTTGAGATTTATGCACTAAGGTAAAATGGAAAGTCTTAGTCAACTTATTTATGATAATATTAACAGTAATTATATAATAAAGCAGAGACTAGTGCATAAAACTCAATGTTTTCAGTGTCAGAGTGACATTTACCCTGATTGCAGTCTTATACATTTTCAGTTACATTATAGGTAAAATTGAAAATTAAATTAGGGAAGCTCACTTTCCATCAACACAAAATGTCAACATTTAACCAGATAGTTGAGACAATTATGGCAGTGTTGATGTCACAGACAAGCTATTTCTGTTGTGTGGAGTAAATATGCACAGCTGAACAATAGTAATGGACTGTTATGATGCCAGATGCCCACTAACTGAATTAAGAGGCATCTCTGTCCTGTGTACACTATTTGCCACAGTATACAGCTTCCCTCTACTGGAGCGACAGGGTTAGTGCTGATTTCCAACACTTATTGGTGGTGTTTGCTACAGTGAGCATCAATATTACGATTGCTCATTCCTAAGGTTAGGTACCGGAAGTTTGAGCTTAAGAATTAAAAATTGTGCATAACTCTTCCCACATTGCTTGTGTCACAGACATGAAAGATACCCTTTAAATTGTGCTGCTTGTTGTAAACCCTTAGTGACAATATCCTTAAAGTTATAACTAAGCTGCATAACGTTTGCAGCTGGGCCCAGAATATCGTAATGACTTAGGGGTGAGACCCCGCTGGTCTCTGTTAAAATCATATTATTCTGGTCCGAACTGTGTGACTGCTATAGGAAAGTTTGACCTTCCACACTGTTTTGAGCTATTTTTTTTATTTCTTAGTGATTTAGGGGTTAGTCATCATACATATCATAGAAGCTTCTGTGTCAATTCATTAAAGTTAAGTTTCACAAAAAAATCTCTCTTCAGTCTGTATGTTGTCTTTTTACTGCTGTGAACAGAATACTACTCCTGCTATTTCTGTAGTATACAAGGTTTCTGTATGCATGGAATAATCAGATGACCTTCTATGTATGCAAAAATTTGCAGTATACAAACAGAGCACACCGCACAGGATATTGTATTCCACAATGCAACGCACTTGCAGCTTTCCCCAATTGAAATGAATGAACCAGAGGAATTACAGCCACACTTTTAAAATCTCATTCTTGGCTCATTATTTAACTCATTACGACAACGTACAAAAAATAACCATATATACTGTATATATAGTACCATAAGAAATTCACCACTATACCATTGTGAACATAGCCACTGTTCCTCAGACAGCCAAAATGGCAGATCCGATTATGATTTAATTACTCAGCCACTGAACTGAAAACGTTCCTGTGGTACCTGGCTGTCTGCTTTGAATCACATTATATGAGCATGTGCTGCTATCATTGAGTTCATAAATTGTTGTCTTCTCTGTAAATTTGGTCTTTTTCTCTTTGTTTCCTGTAGGTGCCTCAATCAAACGGGTTACCAAAGCACCCTATCCTTGGGTGAGTATTGCTTAATTGATCATGTATGTTGTCTGTCATTTCAAATGGAGACATTTGGAATTTTGTCAACTAGTGAATATATGACCAGTCAATACTATGAACTATATGAAAAGATGGAGATTGTTTTGCACTTAAGTTCAAGTTTGGTGAACTCTAAAGGGGCGGTCACACTAGGCTTTGAGCACGAAAATATTTTTCGGACAACACAACGGACCAGAATATGACGTTACTTGGGACGGCTTCTAGTGTAGTAAATAATACATCACAAATAAAAATATATCGTCTATTCACTTTCCTGCAGTGATGAAACACACTGTTTTGAAATATGTCATTTTTTTTGTATTGAGCAAAGAGGTCAGTGTGTAATGTTTCGATCTTTTATTGGCCATACGGATTCACAGGTCAGAGTTTGCCAAACTGAAACTCTTGTACGCAGCTCAGTACGTAATGTCTTTGCATGAGCTTGTGTTTCTGGTCTCCTGCATTCTGATGCATTTCAGTGGGAGTGAATGGAGCACAAAGTTTAGTGTGTAAAGTATAATCGATTTATTAAATGTGTTTTCTAAGAAAATAGTCTTAGTCTTCCTTATTGTAATGGGTACAAAGGCTACAAGAATCCAAACTAAACAAAATCACAGATGCAGTTTATGGTGCAACTAAAATGTTACTGTAGTTAAAACAATTTTAGCTAGATTTTGACTTATGAGTAACAAATAATGTAATTAGTAAAGCTGGGAAATTTAACTTGTTAATTTCTGATTAATAGTTGACTGTTTAACATGTAAAAAATGTATGCGATTAATGCGTTTATTTTTGTTTGTTTGTTTTTTTCTCCTGACACATCAGTAATGTTTTTCCCCCTTCATGTGGCTAAAATTGGAATTACGGGTGTGAATCTTTGGGTTAAAAGCAAATTGATTCAATTCAGGTTATCCATTAGATTCAAAAACGTCATGTTACTGTGGTAACCTCCATTCCCCAAGGGAAGGAACGAGACGTTGTGTCGAATTAAGTGACACAAGGGTCTTCCTGGGATGCCAAACGTACCTCTGAACCTGAGAAAAGGCCAATGTCAAGTTGGCAGACAGAATTTGCATGTCCCGGCCCGGACATACGGGTAAAAAGGGAAGCGGGGCAGCGAGTGCCAGTCAGGATTTGAGCTGAAAATAAGGTCTAGTGCTGTGGCAGGAGGGACACAACGTCTCGTTCCTTCCCTAGGGGAACAGAGGTTACAACAGTAACCATGACGTTACCTTCTGTCACTCACTAGACGTTGTGTCAATTTAAGTGACACAAGGGTCCCATTCAAAAACGCCACGCACTGACCGTGTTACGTGAACTGTTGAGACAGGCGTAAGCAGGCTACTGCGTGCTAGATGCAGATATTTCCAGGTTTTCCATGACCATGGGGACCCTGAATCAGTAAACAAATTCAAATATTATAACATTAAATTATCGGTAACACTTTATTTGAGTGTTTTTGTTACACATATTAACATGTATTGACTATAGTAATAATAGTCAGTTATGCATAATTACAAGCAACTAACCCTAAACCAAACCCTTACCCTAAACCTATAGTAAGTACATGTTGTTAATTAATATTATTCATTACTTACATGTGTAATTACATTGTAACAAGCACACTGTAAAATAAAGTGTAACCGTAACATCATCTGACTACATTAAGTTTCAAAGAAAAAAGGAAACAAATAGATGACTTCAATTTAAATGTTTTCTGCACACCAAGAATACCATGATTAATCACGATAAATCCTAGAAAACTGTGTGTTATTTGCCATTAGAGCCAGAATAACACTGTATTTTATGTCAATAGGGGAGGGAATCCATTTGCTACAGTGAAACTTCGGCCCACAGTCACCAATGACCGATCAGCCCCCATCATTTGATCACCACAACCGGCCTTCATGCACTCCCAGTGCAGACTACAGTGAACTTGAATGCTTTAAACACATGCACTACCACAGGGCTCGCTTGATTTGGACAGAGACCCCCATCTGAGTATGCTGTGTTTCACAGTAACACATGTATGCACACCGGCACCACATACTGTTCAAACTTTAACGTCAATCCCTTTTAAACCTCTGTCTCACTATATACAGTATATTATGAATGTGTGTTTATATAGAGAGATAGAGTGGGACTCAATGTATAGCAATTTGGTCGTAAAGATCACTAAGGTAGGTAGTCCGCTGTTTGGCTTCCATTTATTGGAGAATCATTCTGTAAAAAAAGAGAAGGTGGATGTGATTTTTTTTTTAATCATTGTCAAGAACTTTTTATTCTTAAAGAACATTTTACATGTACAAGACTAGATGGGACTATGCGCTAGCAGAAAAGTCCTTATGATAGTGAACTGTAATACTGATAGGAGTTATGAAAATTGATCTGAACATTGACAACAGCACTCTTCCTTAAAATGTTTGATCTGCATTATCACAGTAACTGGAATGAGCTGAAACTTAGGAAGACATTTAAAGGAATATTCCGGGTTCAAAACAAGTTAAGTTCAATCAACAGCATTTGTGGCATAATGTAAATTACCACAGCAAATAATGTCCTTCATTTATTTAGAAAACAAGCAAAAATCATTATTACAGTAAGGCAGTTACAATGGAAGTGAATGGGGCCAGTCCGTAAATGCTAAAATACACATTGTTTCAATAGAATAGCACAAGATGTAAACATTTTCGTCTCTGTTCTGCATAATTTTAGTGTGATGAAATCAGTATAAAGATTTAATCACGTGATTTCATCACACGTGTAACACGTATAAAGTTTACACCTTGTGGCTATACTTGTGATGAAATGTGCATTTCATTATTTATAGACTGGTCCATTCACTTTACGTGCATCACTGGAACCGCGTTTTTTGCTTCTTTTTTAAGTAAACAATAAGTAAAAATATTTTTGTGGTAATCAATGGAAATAGAACAATTACTAAAAAAAAATAAAAAATTGTTCACTTGAATTTGAATGTGATATTTATCAAAATGTAAGATTTTTGTGCCGTATGTTATACATTTGTATTTCTAAAAAGCATATTTAAAAAATACAAATTAAAATTCAAGGGTGGCATTAGCCGTAAATATTCAGAGTTTAAAATTACAGGTCAACATTTTCAGATTTAAGAAGAAATTCAGAACTGTATATACAAAGATCTTTCAAATTCAGTTCTCAAAAATTCAGATCATAAACAAACTAGGTGAAAGGTCATACTTCTGTGTCCAACAGGGAAAATTAGTTTGACTATTCTGCTAACCTCTGGGGAACACTGAAGCTTGACCTTTTGTCTGATAACTTTACAATTTCTGAGTTCTAAAATTCTTTTTAATCTGAAAATTTGAACCCGTCATTTTTTTTTTTTTTCGAATATTTACAGCTAATTCCACCTCTAAAAAATGTAAATCAAAAAATCTGCTGTTTAAAAATACAACTTTACAGAATGTGCCACATAAATATTCAATCATGTTAAATGTCACATGTCAAGAATTCAAGTTAACAAAATTCTAATTTAGTCATTATTCAAGCTCCATAGTAATCAACATTATGCCACAAATGCTGTTGACTGAGCTAAACATTTTTTTGAGGCGTTATGATCCAAATGATCTTTATTAATAGGAAACAAGACATGTTTAGGTAACAATGTTTACCAGAGTTAGCTGACCCTGAGGAATAGAATCAAGCTCCAATTCCACAATCTATAGTTTTGACCATACGACATCCTATGTGTAGGTAATGCCATAAACTACAAAAGCACTCTTAGCTAAATTAGTCTTTTTATAGAAATCTTATTCTTTTAGAAATAGAGAACTTTGCTTTTATCAGTCTCAACACTAAATAATGATCCAATGTTGGTCAGTGGATAGTGTTTTATTTAACGCTCGGGGGATTCATTTGCCTTTGATTGTAGCAGTGCACATTTCTGTTGCTGTTGGCCTGAGATTTTTAGACCATTGCTGTATAAAAATAAAAAAATATTTAATTTCTGAATGTGTTGCTGTAAAAAAAATACTTGCTGAAAGTTACTGTATAACAGGACTATGCAACCTCAAAGGAAAGAATGAGTAATTTATATTAAGAGAAGTGATCGGCCGATATGGGTTTTTTAATGGCCGATGCCGTTATCCAGAGAGCAGGGTGGACGATACAATGCCGATATTTCACACAATTTAATATAGTAAATAACATAAAATTGCTACAAATATACTCTTATTTAGCACTATATTTACTCAATTTCACAAACTTTGTAAAAATATATATTTTTTTAATAATATTGTATTTTAAATGGTAGATAGCAGTTTCTTCTGATTTCTGTTTAGTCATCAAATTTTTTTAATTTATTTGCACATGAAGAATTTTTCATATATTAGGAAGAAGGAAATAACAGTACACACAGTAGTCCAGCAATCATACATGGCATGTCCACGTTAGCATCACATTTACTCAAAAAATACAGAATCAAACCAATTGCACACACAGTGCATAATGAATAAGACATTTAGTAATAGCAAACGTCAAGCTCTTTTACCTTGATGTTGCACCAGAGACTATTTAACAGAGATGGGACACTTCTATTAAAATGAATGGGAGAAATTAGAACGCCCAACTGCAACCAATGGTCAACGGATGTAGAAAGGAAGTCTTGCCTTACAGGTAAAAGAGCCAATCACCATTTAGGTACAGACGTCACCTGTCAATCGACTCGAGAATACGCATATGCATTAGCTATAAAAGCTGGGATCATTGTGTTTTTTAGCGTAATCTGAGGTAAAGTTGCACCATTTATGATACTCGTGTTGTCATATTTTACTGCTGATTTCAAATGTGTTCTTTGATCGTAATCTTGACCAACCATTTTGGAGATTTTGGTCTTTCTTCATTAAAGTAGATAAGAGTTGACAGTCATGACTGGAAATAGCCTCCCGAGAGGCTAGAAAGACTTTAGTAGCACTCACACGCTCATGCAGATCCAGCACAAGCAGCAATCTCCTGAAAGTTTAAATAGCCTGTATCACCTGCTTGGTTATCATGAGACTTTTGATCCTGAAGTTTTGATTCTGGCTGATAGAATATGCGCTTCAGAGGAAGATATTAGTTGAGCACTCGAAGAAGAACTGTGGTGAATACTACAAGAAGTTTGGTACATTCTGTCTGCCATCAACAAAGAAAAACTGTCCAGGTGTACCTAGCTTTTTTTCTGTTTACTGGTCTTCGTATGATGTTAATTTAAAAACGAAAACTATTCATGGCATTACTTTTTTAAGAAATCCTCACTAGGAAACAAAGTGCCTAAACTTTTGCATAGTTCACTACATGCATTAAAAACAAGGGCTTCATAAAAGAAAATATAGTTGCTTTTTAAATTTTAGGGGGGAAATTGTCCCTTGCAATGGCCAATTTGGGGTCCTTGAAATCAAAACGTTTGAAACTCCACCACTAGACAGCCCAAAAATTATACATTAACTTTCACAGCCCTAAAATACTAAAAAATACAAATGAAATCTGAAAACTAGTTTCAGTATGTTCATCTCTGAACATGTTAATATTAAATGACTGTTCATGTTTTGATGTCAAAAGCAGAGAACAATCCAATGATTTCAAATCTCATGTAAACACTGTTTTTGAATTGCCTGGTTTTCGGTAGTTAGCGCACTGGTATACATGTAAACACAATTTTAAACGTTGACCAATAAGGCTCACTGTGCAACATTTAGTGAATCAGATGGTTGATATGATCAATACAGACACAACAAGAAACACTTGTAGAATTTATTTACAATCTCTTTAAAAAAGAAAAAAAAAAAAAAAGGTAGAACCCATCATAATAGCGTGCATAGTGTTGTACATCACACCAAAAACATGTACATAATAAAATAAATGTGGCGATGGCACTATGACCCAAACTTACATTATGAACAGGATCACATTGGGCAAGCCTAAGACTGATTGTCAAAGAGTAACTCTACAGTACCTGTCCTTAGGTGACATTTTCTAGGCACCAACTTCCCTTGATTATTGCAGGTTTTATTTTAACTCAGAGTAGCCAAGGACCTTGAGTGAAACTACTGCACATTAACCCACACAGAGGATTTCAGAAGATTCCAGCAGATAAAACTCAGAGCAGTACAAGGAAAGCATGGCCCCCAAAGTATCAGACGTCATTTAAAGAATGTCTAACACAGATTCAGTAATGCAAGATATACAAATACCTCAGTGAGTGTTGAAATAACGCACATACAAAAAGACTTGGACAAATGCGGTACAAGTGTTTGGATCTCTAAGATGTGATTGACAGAGGGCTAGAAAGTATGTAGTCTACATACTTTTTTTTTAAAAAAAAAAAGCAGGGTGGAAAAGTGGTCATGTGAATTTCTATCCCAATACAATTAAAATCTCCATTTAGACGATATTAAACACAAAAGCAATAAAACATTGTGATGCAATTCAAAAATCAAGGAAGGAAATGGTCTCTGTTTCTTTTATACAATACATACAATGTTACTTGAGTGAGTCGGTGCATGTCTGCCTGTGAATTACCCCTTCTATGTCCAGGCTCATTCCGTTTATGGTAAAGGCACAAGTGATTCGATGACTGGCTTTAAGATTGTACATAAAAAGGGGGAGGGGGACAGGGAATCAGCGCTTGCAAAGCAAATAAAAACATCATCTTGAAGAAAACAAGAGTTTGTGGCTGCTTACTATTGGGATTACAAATAAACAATGCTGATGCTTAAAACAGAGCTAAAAATTCAGTGATGGGTTTTGGTCCCTCTAGCCGAATGTGGCTCCACAGTTTGGACACCTCCTCTGACGCAGTGCCAGGCAGAAGAGAATTCCCAGAGGAAAGAAGAATATGGCACACATGATTCCCAGACAGGTGAAATCATCCTCCAGCACGCCAACCCTGCAGAGAGCACAACACATCAGCCAAAACCCTTACAGCCGTCATTTATCAATGACTATGTACTACCACTGTGTGCGTTTTCATCTAGAACAGGGTTTTCCGAAACCGAGGTGACGATGGGGGTACGTGAAGAAAATCCAGAGAGCTCCCATTCATTCAGAGCCCTGTTTTTCTATCGTTGCTGATTATTTTGTCAGTAAATGAGCTGCACCTTGCTGAGCTGGCCGTTTGTGAAGTTTATGATTAATAATTGATGCATCCCAAACCGCACACTTCTGCACTGTTTTATACCACTTTGTAGTGCAAGTAGATAAAATAGTTTTTTTCCCCATACTGGAAAAACCAAAAGAAGTGTGCTATGACTACCCAGATGATGCACTCACTCCTTTAATATAAAAAAACAAAAAAAAAAAGTGTGGAATGTTGGACACTTCATTAGTCATGCTTGCTAAACTGGCCTGATCTGGGGCATGAGTCAAAGTCCTGTCACGAGCTCTTGAGAAATGACGGTGTGAACCTTATGATGTGACCGGACTGGCTTTCTCACACTCTCACCTAGACAAACAGGAAGAGATTCTTCAATAAAAATGTCAACAGTGCTGAGCTGGTGAAGAGTCTATTTTAAGGCCATGAATATGAACAACTGATAAAGACGCAGTCAAATTAGTTAGAAATGCACAAGCTCTTGTATGGTTTTAAAGGATTATTCAACCCAAAAAGGAAAATTCTAGGACTGGGATTTTCCGATGCATCACAATCTTTATTTGAATTCTAAAATCCCATGGTCAATATTTTACTATATGCACAACTCTCTACAATGCGAGTAAATCACACACACACACACACACACACGACAAAATTTTGCACTATGAAACTTAAAATGTCTGTGATTACCCAATGACTGGTAAATGTTCATATTTCACACACCAGTGATTAAGTATATTGGCAAAGAAGTTTAGCATCCTTTCACAGGGACGCTCGTCCCGAGCGCACATGCTTAAATGCAGCTAGATTATAATGTGATGATTCGCGACTTATTGAATCATAATAGGTCACTGTGCATTTCTTATTGTGAAGAAAATTGGTAATACACAGCCTTAGAGTAAATATCGAAATAAATATCTAAAACTCCTTTAAAACAACATACATTTTCTTTAGCAGCTATATTGCAGAAGAAAACATTGTTTTATAATATTGAAAATAATATTAAAAACCCTTCAAAAAAAAAAGATGCATTCACCTGAGAAGCAGCATATAAGATATTTAGACTTGCTTTTAGAGAATAGAAGTATATTTTATCTTTACTGCACTCGCAGAAGTATAACTTGATTAAAGTAAAACAAATACATTTATATACAAATTCACTTTCTGTATATTTAAGATACATTCTCTTAAAGCAAGTCTAAATATCTTATATGTTGCTCCTCAAGTAAATGCATCTTGTTTTAAGGATTTTTTTACCATTTTAAAAATGGAAAACGAGAAAAACACTTGATAACTATGATTTTTTTTTGCAGTGAATTTCTTTACTGAATTAAACTTATAAAAAAGGATTTTTCCCCCTTTAATTCAGTGGATGTCATTTAGATGTATTTTTAAAATATGATTTTTGTCCTCTTTAATGATATTAAGCATGTTTAATATAACCTTTTAAGTCGGGACACAAGCTGATTAATCATTGTAATAATTGCTGAATAATCGTTAGTTGCAGCCATGTTCGACATACATTATTATCACCAATTTAACTTTTTTTTTTTTTTTTTTTTTTTTCACCAAGCATCACATGATATAATTTTCTCAAAGAAAAGGAAGCTTCAAAACTAAATATTGCTATTGATGGCATGAAAAGATGGGTCATAAAGAGACTCGTAAAGCTTGCAGAATTTAGTTCACAGTTGTTCCGAGTCAGTCGTCTGTTATGTGCTTACAGGAAGACACGAGATACAAAAACATCTGTGGTCACTTCTGAAGAATGTCAGCTACCCACAAACAAGTGTTTATTTATGGATTTCCTCTCATATTACGTCAAGTTTAATTGGCAAATTATGCTGTACAGTTATAAATAAACTTGACCAATTGAAGAACATTATACAAGTTATAATATAATTTGTATTAATCATCATCAATCTACAGTTGAAATCTGAAGGTTACATACTCTAAGGTTGAAGTCATTAAAACTCCACAGATTTAATTTTAGCAAAATATAATTTGGCACGTCATTTAGGACATCTACTTAGTGCATGACACAAGTAACAACAATTGTTTACAGACAATGACTATATCAATTCCAGTGGGTCACTGTGGCTTTAAGCAGCTTGGAAAATTCCAGAAAATTATGTCAAGCCTTTAGATCAGGGGTCAGCAACCTATGGCACGCGTGCCAGCATTGGCACATGGGTGTAATCACTGGCACAACAGCAATGGCGGAAGAGCAGACTATTTTATACATATGAAATTCCACACCTGCATTCCAGTCTACATCAAGATGTAATCCTTCCTCATGATTATGCAACGTGTTTTCATCAGCTGAATGAGAGACTAAACAAAAAGTTAAAATGTGATGAGACTGCAGTGTACCCAACACTCTTGCAGCACGTGAATCCATTCGCGCATCACAAGCCGGCTGCGCTTCACTTTCGGTTTAATCGTGCGTGTAAACGCACCCAATTTGCGTCGGTCAGGATGCGGGAATGACAGCCTACATTTAGTGTTTCATTGGTTTCTTTTTGCTTTTAGAAAAAAACGTAAATGTATCTGGAAAACACCACCATTGACCAGGAAAATAAAATAAAAAAAAAATAAAAAAAATGGCACTCCATGTCAAAAACGTTGCCAACCCCTCCTTTCAACAATTACCTTCTGATAGGAGTTTCTTTGCTTGACATAAAATCAAAAGAAATCCAAACAAAAAAAATTGTCTATCTCCAGAGATGAACGTAGTTTGGTGCGAAAAGTGCAAATCAATCCCAGAACAACAGCAAAGGACCTTGTGAAGATGCTGGAGGAAACAGGTAGACAAGTATCTATATCCACATTGAGTCCTATATCAACATAACCTGAAAGGCTGCTCAGCAATGAAGAAGCCACTGCTCCAAAACCACCATAAAAAAAAAGCCAGACTACAGTTCGCAAGTGCATATGGGCACAAAGATCTTACTTTTTGGAGAAATGTCCTGTTCTGATGAAACAAAATCGGAACTGTTGATGAAATTGTAAATGACCATCATCATGTTTGGAGGAAAAAGGATGAGGCTTGCAAGCCGAAGAACACTATCCTAACTGTGACCATGGCAACATCATGTTGTGGGGGTGCTTTGCTGCAAGAGGGACTGGTGTACTTTACAAAATAAATGGCATCATGAGGAAGGAAAATTATTTGGATATATTGAAGCAACATCTCAAGACGTCAGACAGGAAGTTAAAACTCTGATGCAAATGGGTCTTCCAAATGGACAATGACTCAAAGCATACCTCCAAAGTTGTGGTAAAATTGCTTAAGGACAACAAAGTCAAGGTAATGGAGTGGCCATCACAAAGCCCTGACCTCAATCCGATAGAGAATTTATGGGCAGAACTGAAAAAGCATGTGCAGGTAAGGAGGCCCACAAACCTGACTCAGTTACACCAGTTCTGTCTGGAGGAATGGGCCAAAATCCCAGCAACTTATTGGGAGAAGCTTGTGGAACATTTCCCGAAACACTTAGCTAAGTTAAACAATTTAAAGTCAATGCTACTAAATACTAACAAAGTGTATGTAATCTTCTGACCCACTGGGAATGTGATGAAAGAAATAAATCATTCTCTCTACTATTATTCTGACATTTCACATTCTTAAAATAAAGTCGTGATCCTAACCGACCTAAAACAGGGAATGTTTTCTATGATTAAATGTCAGGAATTGTGACAAACTGAGTTTAAATGTATTTGGCTAAGGTGTATGTAAACTTCTGACTATAACTGTACATTCACATGTTCTTACATTTAAAGGAGAATTCAGTAACTTTTGTCTTTGTGTCATCTTGGATTTACAGTGACACACAATGTTTTGGATGCAGCATCATTGAAAATCAATAGTTTTCAGTTTCAGATATTGTAGAAATGTAGTATTCACAGTCAGTCATGATTGCTGTAACCAATTAGTGAAAGTGTCCAATATCAGGACTGTTACTGAGATTTAGCTAGTAGTTTTCTGCTGGTCATGTGATTGTAACATGGCAGCCCCCATGTGTGGACCCTCTCCATGTGAATAAAACAGCTTTTATAAAGTTACTGATATGACTGGAGTCTTCATTTTAACGTGAGTGCTTACGATTTTCTACACGTATTGCAAAATTACAATTAATTTCTTTACGTGTTAAACATTAATGATTAAGTACCTTTAACACTGTGACTTCAACGTATGCATCTTTGACCCATTGTACACAATGGGATGTATGTTGACTCACCTACAGGCCGGACATCCTCCCACCACCACAACAGAAGGCTGGACGATGGTGTAAGTGCTGGTGTAGGCTGGCTGGGCAGCTATGGGGGCCACTGGATAACTGGAAGTAGCCGCTGGATAGCCTGTAAAACATTATTAAAACCCATTTACATCTACTCTTTTCTAAATGTATCACTTCAGGTATGGGTGGCGCACTGTATGATGACCAGAAAAGTTGTTAATTGCGATCAGAGCTGAATATTGAGAAAGGAAAGCGTAGTTGCAGGTATATAAACTATAAAACATATTGAAATAGAAAGACAATCAGTGAAATGTCAGTGATTAGTTAATAACTAACCAAAGTGTGAGTGTTTATACAGTCAAATCATTAATTCAAGATCTAAGGGCTTTAAATCTCTAAAATGAAACGGTTTACATAAGAATAACACAATGTCTGTAACATTAAGTCTAGGCAAACACTATGAATATTCATAAACCTGACAGCCAAAAGTTCTTGTAACTCTTATTAAACACTGATTTGAAATAAATTTCATATTTTCCTTGTAAAAAAAAGTACTAGAAGATATCAGATAGTAATTCCACATATACATATACATATATATATATATATATATATATATATATATATATATATATGGTAGGTATTTCAAAGAATACCATAGTAATGCCTCGGTACCACTTGTTATCGTGGTCTTACCGAAACTTTTAAGGCAGCATAAGTTAATAGGCCCCTGGTGTGAGAGTTATTAACAATATCTTGCCTTGATAGGGAGGCGGTGCTGGAGGGTGGAAGCCCGCAGCGGGTGGAGCGGCTGCGGGGATCGAGCCGTAGTCATACGAGCCCGGGACTGCGTTGTACGCTGGAGGTCTGTCTTGGAGGAGAGGTTTACTATCCATACTGTCTGATCCGAGGTGTCCTGTTCACCAAACGGACCTGAAATCCTCTCGAGCTTCTGTGGCGTGGACAATCACTGGAGTTCAAACACAAACCAAAACAAAGTTCTGCTGCGCGCTCTCCATGCGACAACGCCAGCTCGATCTCACAGCGTGTGTTAGGTAAATAAACAGTTGGTAACACGTTAAAAATGTTCTAAAGATGCGCCATTGCAACTTTTACTCGATTTCTCTCGATTGTTAGAGAGCAATACCTGTTAATTAATAGTGAAACTCCTCATCAAACTCTACACGACGGTTTTTTCCTGCTCGCGCTCGCTATCACAAGACTTAAGTCACGTGATTGAGACTGCGGGGACAGAGGGTGGGGAGACGTTTTAAAGAGACAGACGATCATTTACGCAAGTATCTTTAGCTGCAGCTTGCAGAACGGGGCGTGGCTATACGTGTAGTTCCGCCCATAACTTACTTTCATTGGCTCGGTCAACTTTTATTGGTGTACATGATAGGAGATGCGTTTTAAAATAGTGTAGCCCGATCATTTTTATTATAGTGCTTGTGGCTCGTAAGTGATATGAAATTGAGTTGTACCTCACTGTTGTAGAGTGAGATTTAAACGTGAACTGAAGTTCAGAATCAGTGTTATTGCCAAGTATGCTTAAACAAACAAGGAATTTGTCTTGGTGACAGGAGCTTCCAGTGCACAAACAATACAAAACGTTACACTGGTGATAGTAATGCTTGCTGATGAAATCCCTCAGTAAACCATCCTTAATCTTCAGGCTCGTCTCTCTTAAATTATTACGGTTGATTGTAAACAGATGCGGCAGGAGTCTGAGTATCCTGTTGTTGTATCAATCGTGTTGAAATCAGAGGCCATAATTACTAATCCTACTCTGGCGAATATTAAACTCTAATGCGTCGTAGTCTAAAAGCACGTTGAGATAATTAGGAAAGATCATTTTGATTTTCGTGCTGACTCGTAAGTGACTGTTGTACCTTACGTGTCATTTCAAACAAATGTAGCATGTCTGAGTCGTCTGAACTAATGGACAAACTGTGCTATAATAGTCAAATCTCTTTGCAGCTAATTGTTAAAAAATAAAAGTTGAGCTTTTTTTTAATTTCGGAGAACATTTTAGAACTTGCCTCTCAGCCATATTTTTAGTAATATTTATCCCTAAATATTTAACCTTATTTTTAACTGGAATATTGCCTAGAACGTCCTCTCTTGATTCATATAGACACATTATTTCACATTTAGTTATATTAAGCTTTAAACCAGAGGCTTCCGAGAATGTCTGCACTAGTTTTAATGCTGCACATAATTGTCCCTTATCTTTCAAAAAAAAGAACAGCATCATCCGCAAATTGAGTTAATCTAATTTGTTTATTGAAAATGATAATCCCTTGAATAGTTTGGAAATTCAAAACTTTTATAGAAAAAATTCCACTACAATAAGAAACAATAATGGGGATGTTGGGCAACCTTGACATACCCCCCTACAAACAGGGAATCTTTTAGAGGTATTTGGATATAGGTTAATAGAGCTATTGATATCTTTATCAAACATTTTAATTATGGAAATACATTTTTCACCAAAAGCATTAAGCGCATTATGCATAAATTGATGCTCAATCGTGTCAAATGCTTTGTGGAAATCTAAAAACACCACCAGTGCTCCAGATTCCACTAAATCTGAATAGATTTATCCAAAATTAATCTAATATTCCAATTTATATGTTGGCCAGCCATAAATCCATTTTGATATTCGCTAATAATTTCACTTAAACCTTTTTTTAAGCGATTTGCATAAAATTAAATTTTATAATCCACGTTTAATAATGTTATGGGATGCCAGTTATCTAATATCAAATTATCTTTATCAGGTTTAGGAAGTAGAGTTATTAATCCTTGTTTCATGGAAGTTGATATTTCTTTCGAAATGAACCATTCCTTATACATTTCAATAAAGGATTTTCTATACTGTCCCAGAAGCAGATGTAAAACTCCATTGAAGGTCCATCTGTACCTGGCGACTTATTTTTTTTCATTGAACTAATGGCTGTAACCAACTAATTTTTCTTCAGTCCCTCATAACAGAGATCTCGAAATTGAGTAGAAATAGATTGTTTGGAGTGTTTAATTGACTTTAAAAAATCAGAGCATTTATGTTTTTGCAGCACAGATTTATATAACCGAGAGTAAAAGGATTCTACGTATTTTGCAGTCAATTTTGGATTTGCAATAATTACATCATCAATTTTAAGGGAAGATATATTTTGTCTTTTAAAGTTTCTCTTTTCTAAAGCAAACAAGTAACTTATTTTTTTCACCTTTTTCTAACTTAGACCTAGAAAGAACAAATGCCACTTTTGCCATATTAATATATATTTGATCAATTTGGGTTTTTACAGTCTCCACCCTAACTTCTTCATCCTCTGTAAGAGTGTCTTTTTTTAATCAGTCCAGACAGTCCAATTCAGCCATAAGTGTCAATTCCTTATCCAAATTACTTTTTTACATTTGTTTACTAAGATAAATAGCCGACTGCCTAACTTTAAATTTAAATAATTCCCATTTATTCGTGTGTCATTTTTGTATCCTCCAAAATCTGTTGCGCTATTAATTGAACTTGATTAACAAACCCCTCATTATTAAGCAACTTATTGTTTACCTTCCAATACTCTCGTATAATATCATTCTTAAATTTCAATCAATTCTTGATTGGTAGGACCTAGAGGAGTTACTCCAAGAGTAGCACTTTTCATTAGAATTTCTCCAGACATCCACTAAAGAGAAATGGTTACATAAAAAAGGTAGTAAGTTTAAATTTTGCAGGGGGAAATTATCTAAAACTCCTCTAGATCCTATTAAAATCACCTCCAATTATCAAAAAGGCACACTGATATCTTCCCATTAATGTTGATATGGTATGTGTGATCTCCGTTGACATTTTTTTAGCTTGGGCTGAATATATAAATATATATACATATAAGTTATATACATAAATATTGCCTAAAACAAAAAGAGAACCATCGAATATAAAAACAACAAATATCCATCTACCCTCATTGGATTTGACTGATTCCACTACGTCACCTTTTACTTGTTTAGAAGAATAGCAACCCCTGCTGAATGATGAGATGCATGACAACAACAGATTTGGTCACCTCACTGAGAACATCACATCAGTATCACCTGAGTGAGTCTCTTGTAGTAAACTTATATTTGCATTGCTGCATCTAACGAAAATAAACATCAAATTTATTTTAGTGCTGTCACGTAAACCCCTAACATTAAGAGAAATAATCTTTAAACTACTAAAAACAAAATCAGACATAACTTATTTACTTTGATGTCAGAACATATTTTACTATATTAATAGAACTCTGAAACAAAACAGGTTTTACAAACCAGTAGGAATTAGTAGACTTTAAACTTTGAATAGTTACAGCATCTGGACGACGACAGCATGATTTAAAGACTGTTCACACTATTTACGCCCAAAAGGCCAGTCCATGCATTAGACGACACTTTCTCAATTGATAATCATATCTTGATGGTCATTGACACACAGTTTCTTTCCCTCTATGAAGGCATCTGCTCCACAAAAGTAAGCTCTCTTCCCTTCTTCTTGGCCGCTTCCACTCTTGGCCACAGCATCTTCCTCTGTTGTCTTTTAGCAAATGTCAGGTCCTCTGGCAAACAAATCCTTTTTTCTTTGAGTACCGAATGATCCCGTGCAGCTTCATTCCACACTTTATGTGTAAGTGTAAGTGCGCATCGAGAACTGGATGATAACCGGTCTGGGGTTCTCTTTTCCAGCACCGGATGTCCAATTCTGTGAATTGTATCTACGTAGAAGCGGAGGTCATCTACTTGGTCCAGAGTGAGAACTTTGAGGATTTCAAGCACATTCTGTTTAATATTTTCCCCTTCTGTTTCTTTGAGATTGCTTAACCTCAAATTCCACCTTCTGCTGAAGATCTCGGCCTTATCGCATTTGTCTTGAAATGTTCTGACAGTCTGCTGCATCTGCGATACTTTTTTTAATTTGTCTTGACTAGTGTGGACAGAGATTTCAACTCCTCGCCCACAAAATCAACCGTCTTTGAAAGATTGACAATCATGATCGATTTTTGAGCAATCTGCTGTTCCAGTGTCGCCAAGCGATCAGAGAGTCTATTAACGGCACAGAGAATATCAGCGTTAGAGACCTCTGAAACTTCTGGCTGACAGGGCTTTTTTGACATAGGACTATTAACTGGAGAGTCTGAAAGGAGATAATATTCTTCAGATGTCTTCTCTACTCCAAAGAGTGAGGAAAGTGATTTTCTGTTTTTTGTTTTTTGGCATTTCTGTTAGTTTAGCACGATGGCTAATCAGTACAACATTTAACTAAACAGTGAGTCCACAATGAAGTATTCCACGTTTTAAGAGAGGGATATGTAAGTACCTCGTGGTTCACATATTCGCCCAGAAGCTGCAGACTCCTCGAAAATATCTTAGAGCTCAAACCCACTCAACCGTCCAGGCCGCCATCTTGCACATACCCCAAATATGAGGTGTGTGTGTAAACTCTTGAGTTGTGATTGGAAGTAGAGTACACTAATACGTCATTCGATTCTGAGCGTTTTTCCACATTATTCATGAGAAGGAACGCTTCCATCCAATCACTGTCTCATGCATGAGCTTGCATTACAGCGGAGAATTCAAAACCACACACGGACTTGACAGCGGTTCCTGGTTCAGATATGAGAGCAGACTTTTACACAAAATATCGTGGTGAGATGGGAATCACTGAATGGACCGGCGGTTGATGACCAGAGCGAGCACATTTGTTCTGCTATTCACACTCCAAACTTGAAGCAGCTGTTTATTTAGAGACATACAAATTGAATTGCGTCGTCTCCGTACGTCTGATCATGGACAGGACAACACGACGGCTGTTCAAAAACAGAAGACAATGAGGAAAACACATATCTTAAAGTCATGTGAACTCTCTTTTTGGTTTCCTTTACATCGTGCAAAAGACAATGTTGAAATGAAGGCAACAAAGTTAAAATTCTGGATAACTTTACACAGATAAGCTTAGTAAGTGATTTTATCATTCATTACGTTAAAGTCTTGCGGTTGTACTTTTGAAACAGCGTGTTGATGTTTTGTGTATTGGACCCGTTTACTTTAATTATGTGCCTTTCTTTTGAAAAAGATGGATGAGTCTAAATAATTTTCTGTGGTATTCAATTTATATTATGGCACACACACTGTCAATAGAGTTGAACTTAAATTAAACCTGCTTTTATTTTCTCTCATGTTTTGATGTTCAGCCATCTCTATCATGAGTGATAGTGAGTGAATTGTTGTGCTTGACCCCCTCCTGTCCTCACACCCACTTCCTGCCCATCTTTTTACATATTTTTTACCCCTTTCAGGACCCCCTTTTTGTTTTTAAGTGCGAGGTGTGAAAGACTGGTGCTGAACTAGAGGTGTTTCATGACACTTTAATGTAGTGAAAAATATTTTGCTTTTAACAGCAATGCTATTTTGGAGTGTTGCAACAGAAACAAACTTCCCAAAGACGTGAACAGCTACGAGTTGAATCTGTTGAGTTGCCGTCTTGTAATTACAGTTATTTCGACAGTATGTGAATGCAGCATTGCCATTGGAAGAAGCCAAACTTACCCTAGGTGAATGAAGACTCCGTTTATACTACGCTTGGCCTTATTTTTAGAAAGTTTTTAGTTTTTTGAAGCAAATAAATAATAGAATGTCACATCCAAACCACACCCACTATTAGATTTAGCAATCATCAGTGCTCTGGCACAAGCGTTGATCCCTTTTACTCTGAGAGAATTTGACGAAAGTGCACAAACAGGAGAAATCATACCAAAGAAAGGAACATCAGGGTAATTTTTCCTAGATCAAAATAAGGTCAATAGCCTACTTATCAGTAACTAATTTTCCTGCTTTTATAAAATATGATAGTATGATTTACATACAACAATTATTTTTGTAAGGGTTTACAGGCAATACATTAATATACAATAAAATATTACTGTAAGTGTATATTGACCACATATCACACTGTTTAATGGAGTAGCTCACCAAAAAATGAGAGGTAATTTAGCGGGTCGAAAATTGGCTTGTTGGCATCACCACAACAGTTAGCCTCTGTTGGTAGATGTCATAACGTCACCATTATGATGGCAAAAAACATACCCATTTGAAACATCCCCTGTTTCCCCATTGACGGCCATGCAAAAATAACTGTGTAATCTGACAAAAAATAAAACAATTTGAAAAATAAATCAAGTGTGAAAAAAGAGTGAAAGACAGCAGACTACAAATTCCATGCTTGTAAGAGAATGTAACGCTCTTAAAACATCTACCATAATATAATGAAATATTTGCGATACTTGCAAAAAAATTAAATTGCAATTCAAATTTACAACTTCAGTTGAGGGGATACCGGGCAACCCATAGACCTGCCTATTTCCGCAGACTCGGCCCAGGTGATAAACAGCACTCGTGTCTGAGAAGGATAAATGCAAGCGATATATAGTATCCCCCTCATCATAATCTACACCGACCATGATAATTTTATGTGCACCAACATGCAGATCATCATGGCTGTACTGGACAGGTGAAGCCATTTTAGATGGAGAAGGGTACAGAAGCAAGGCTCGAGTCTGTGAAGAATCCTCCTCAAACTCTGTATTCTATGTCCTGTCCTCGTGGTCTTTCCCTGTGCGGTCCCTCGGGAGAAGAATGAAAGCAAGCCAGGGGTGAAGCGTTTCGAGTTTCATACACTCACAATTAACGCAGTCAATATCAGCAGGTGCTGTATCAGCATGGGCTCAGCACAAGTGATAACCGTGCTCATATTGAACGAGTGAAGCCATTTGATTTGGAAGAGAAGACGCACACAAGGTTGAGCCTGCAACATCCTCACTTGTCTGCACCATAGCGTCAGCCACTGATACAGTGTCGAATTTACCAATTTGATAGGAAACTGTATTTCGTAATATTTTTATTAAAATATAAATATTTTTTGTCTCTATGGCAATGTGAGTATTTTGCTGTTTTTTTATATGAGATGGGACTGTCTCCACCTCCACATGATATGAGCTGCCTGATGTTATCAGAAGAGCTATGGCTCCGAATAAACCACCTGATCAATATCTATAACTATATGTCATAACTTTACTTAAATTTTTGAAAGTATTTTTACGTCTAATTAGATCAGGGAAATTGTACGGTAACTTTTACACTCACATGGAAATTTGTCCTTTTTAAGAATCAGAATGATCCGGGCTTGTGTCATGGTTGGCAGAAGCTTTCCATTCTTTCATGATTCTCTGTAAACTTCTAGCAAAAGTGGAGTCAGTTCTGTAACATACGATCTAAAAAATGTAGCTGCAAAGCCATCTGGCCCTGGAGCCTTGCCTGTAGTCAAGGCCTTAATTACCTCGCCAAGCTCCTCCAAGGTTATCTTAGAATCAAGAGATTTTGCTCAGTTGTCAGTTTAGGGAGTTCTAATGGTTCCACAAAATTTCTAATATCTTCATCAGTAGATGATCTTTATAGTTCCATATCTTCATCAGTAGATGAAGATATGGAACTATAAAGATCAAGATATAATTCTTTAAAAGCATTATTAATATCAATGGCTGAGGTAAATATTTCATCACCAGCAGATTTTACTGAGGAATGATAGAAAATTAATCTCTCAGCTTTAAATATCTAGCCAAAAGCTTCCCTGCGTTGTTCAGACTCAAAATATGACTGTCTTTCCCTGAATAGCCAAAACTCCACCTTCCATGACAAAATAGTATTATATCTGTATTTCAATTGGGTAAATTCTCTGAGGCCATCAGATGACATTCAGACTTCAGCTCTGCCATGGCACTTTTAATATTTTTATATATAATATTTTTAATATATAATAGTCCTCAGCATTTGTTGGAATTCATGATTTTGCAACAGGGATACATTAAAGAGCCAACTGTATGATTTATTTTTCTCTGTATGTGACAACACCTCTAAACTCATCAGGGTGTGATCTGAGACTAAAATGTTTCCAATTGAACAATCAACGACAGATGAAATGAGGAACATAGTTATAATAAATTATGGACTGATGAAAAAAATGTATAGTCCCTACCAGATGGGTTCAAAAGTCTCCAAATATCTGTAAGACCACAATGTTTTACACATCCTGTGAAGCATCACTGTTACTCTAGGGGGCTTACACACTTTTGCTTAATTACGATCAAGGACTGAGTCTATCTGAAGATTTAAGTCGCTTCCCAATATCATATCATGAGGGGTGCCAGCGGCTTTCAACATCCACTTAAGATCTTTAAAAAGCCCTGATCATCAGCATTAGATGTGTAAATATTTGCCAAAATCAACCTTTGTCCCTGAATTTCTGCTAAAACAATAATGACACTTCCTAATTTATATTTAATCTGTTTAAGACATTTGAATTGTAGATGTTTACTTATCAGTGTAATGGCTTGCCTGCTCTTACTTGAGCGAGTACTAAAGAAAACATGTCCACCCCATATCTTCCCAAATTGTTCAGCTTCCTGCTGGGAAATGTGTGTTTCTTGAAAAAACACTATATCATATTTCTTATGTTTAAGAAAAGAAATAACCTTCCTTCTTTTTATGGGGTGCCCCATCCCCTTCACAATCCACGTGGAACGAGACAATCCACTCATATTAACATTTGACATTTTGAGATATTAGAAAAAATAGATTGTGTGTCAAAAAGCACAAAGAACGTGTAGATTCATCCACATAACTGCTCCGAAGTCCCTAGTCTCTGCCTGCGTTCACTACCACAGAGGTTGATCCTCAGTCTCCACCACGGGAATCAGTTTCCAGTCATCCATGGCTCTTAGTCATGAGCCATCCTTGGCCTCATTCCTCGAACCTCCCATGGCTTCGCCTTCCATGGCTTCGCCCCTCGAGCCTCCCATGGCTTCGCCTCCCATGGCTTCGCCTTCCTTGGCTTCAACCCTCGAGCCTCCCATGGCGCTGCCTTCCATGGCTCCGCCTTCCATGGCCTCACCCCTCGAGCCTCCCATGGCTCCGCCTTCCATGACCTCACCCCTCAAGCCTCCCAAGGCTCTGACTTCCATGGCCTTGCCCCGTGAGCCTCCCACAGCTCCGCCTTCAATGGCTTCATCCCTTGAGCCTTGTACGGCTCCACCTTCCATGGCATTGTCTCTAGAGCCTCCCACGGTGTCGCCTTACAGGCCTACTTACCCTGTCTCAGCCTTGTGGACACCCATTAGGACTCCTGACCCAGGACGTACCCTGACATTATCTTCTTGGTCTTCTGGCCATCCACCTGATCTGCTCTGGTTTCCTTGGTTTCCTGGCCATCTGACTGATCTGCTCTGGTCTCCTTGGTCTCCTGGCTGTCCGACTGATCTGCTCTGGTCTCCTTGGTCTCCTGGCCATCCACCTGATCTGCTCTGGTCTCCTTGGTCTCCTGACCATCCACCTGATCTGCTCTGGTCTTCTTGGTCTCCTGGCCATCCCCCTGATCTGCTCTGGTCTCCTTGGTCTCCTGGCCATCCTCCTGATCTGTTCTGGTCTCCTTGGTCTCCTAGCTGTCTGCCTGATCTGCTCTGGCCTCTTTGGTCTCCAGCTCCACTTTGGTCCTCACTCCCACCGGCTCTGCCTTGGTCTTCCAAGCCCCCAGCTCCACCTCAGTCCTCTGAACCTCTGGCTCCAGCTTGGTCCTCCAAGCCTGCAGTGTCACCCTGGTTCTTCATCCCTTTGGCTCCGCCTTGGACAAGAACCTCCTTGACTTTGCCTTGTTCCTCTGCTCCCCTTGCTCCTTTTGCCCCCTTGAACTGCCTGTTTCCCCCACCCCCCACACCTAATAGACATTAGAATAGCATCTAGAATTCGCTCCTTAAAGGTGGGCTCTTTCACGTATTCCCTGTTTGTGCTTAGAATTTTATAGTCCTTTGTAGTTTCATTTTATGATTGATTTACCCTGATTGTTTCCCCAGATGTTCCTCATTCCCTTGTTTTTCCTTGTGTATTTAAGCCCTTGTTTTCCTTGGTTTCTTTGTCAGTCTTCACTTGTTACCTTATGCTCTGTACTTTGTTCCCTGGATTTTGTTTCATTGTATTTTGAGTGACTTTGTTTTCCTTTGTTTTATTAAAGCTGTATTTAGATCTTTATCCTTGTCCTCGCCTACTCTGTTAAAAAAAAAAAGACTCCAGCCAATAGGCAGAACCAGTACAAAAGAAACCAAAAAAGCACCCAGTTTCATAGGACAATCAAGTGAATATTCAGTGAGTCAGGTCCACTCGGCTGTTATATGTATGCAACAGATACCCTAATCACTCCATTGTTTTGCAAGAAATATTCCGCAGAACAAACTCCAACCAACAGGAGGTATAAGCACAAAGAACGTGCAGATTCATCCACAAACTGTCCCAAAGGAGTGCTATCCCACAAAACAAACTCCAGCCACTAGGCAGAACCAGCACAAAAAGTACAGTTCAGTTTCCTTGGATGGTTAAGTGAATGTTCAGTGAGTCAGGCCCACTCTGCTGCATAGAAAGTGTCACACAATGACCTACTCAATCCATTAACTCTATGAAGGACATCACTTGCTGTGGGCATGTAAATATTTTACAGCCATCCTTAGTATTCTCAATTTGGCTGGGAACATTAATGCAAAAGTGACCTTCCATTGATGTAAAATTTTCTTACATTCCTTGAATCGATCACGTTTCTCTCTTGTCAAATTTGCAAAGTCTGGGACAAAGAAAATGTTGTGATTCTTCCAAGAAATTCTTCCTTAACTCCTCGTCTCGTGTAACAGGATATCTTTATCGGATGAGCTCAGAAATTTGGCCAGAATTGATCGGGGCCTGTCTCCCTCTGCGGCTCACCGTGCCAGATCTCTGTGAGCTCGCTTGATTTCCAGCTAATGACCTGTTATGTCAAGCAGACTCGGGAAGAGCCCATCCAGAAATTTCACCATATCTCGACCTTCTTCGTCTTCAGGAATTCCAACAATTTGGATTTTGTTTCACCGGCTAAGATTCTTCCAAGTCTATCTTGGTCGCTAGTGGATTAGCAGCTAATTCCCTCTCCGATGACTCCAGATAATCAATCCGTTTCTCAACATAAAACATTCTTGTAACCATCTCAGTGAATTTCATCTCCATGGGAGTGATCGATCGATCGATTCAGCAAGATCCTCCAAGTTAGCAACGACCTTCAACCGGCATTGCCGACATATTCAACATTTTACGCTGAATCTCTTTCAGCACACTGTCCAGATTGAGTCCCAGGCTTGCGGCCTCTTCACAGGCTCCAGCTCAAGCACGTATGTGTCTTTTAATGTCTCCAGAGCCTGAGGATTTTGAATTCTTTGACATTTTGTCTTCCTAGAAAAGTCAAGAATCTGAGTGTATTGAATCTCACCGATTTATGACATAAAAAGTATTAAAACTAGCAAAGTGTGCAGTTGCCATTTACATTTTTTTAAAAGATTGTTGTTTCCATCACATCGGCCCAATGCCTACATCATTTGGCATAGATCTTTGGAGTGAAGAATCGTATGGAGGATGTTGGTAAGGTCTTCACATTCCTCCCTCCTTAAGACAACACCTTCAAGACCCAAGAATCAATGTACGAGTTTGGTGTCCACACCAGCGATCTACTTCTGCAGGATAATGTCCTTTAGTACCTTTCCTGGAACTGTGAGTTCCTCATAAGTTCTCCAGTGTGTAGCACCCTTTCCTTTAACATGATGGATATTCTGCTGTTTAACTCAGATCTGGTTGTGAAAGATAAAGCTTTCCTACTTGATGCACTGGAAAGCTGGATCCAACACAACAACAGAACAACAGGCCAGTCTCCTGAATCACATACTTCCCAAGTATTAGTTTAATAATGATTACTAATAGTGATTTAGTAATTATGTTTCCATTTAAAGAAATACATATGGATATAATGGGGATCAAGTTTAACTCTCCCACTTTACCCATTTTCATCCTAGTTCACCCAAAAATGTATATTCTCAATTTACCTTTCTGGCAACAACATTTTAAAGTGGCCATGACGAGAGAGAGCGCGAGAGAGAGAGAGAGTGTGAGAGTGTGTGTGTGTGTGTGAGAGAGAGAGAGAGAGAGAGAGAGAGAGAGAGAGAGACAAAACAACAAGAGGCACCGGACAGAAGAGCACAGCCCTTTCCGCAATCACAGCAGCTCACTTATGCTGACGTAGTGAAGGGCAAAATACACACGGACTCCTCAGACATTACAAAGGTGAGACATCTTCTACATCTCATCTGTAGAATACTGGGGTAATCCATCTGGACCACCAAAACACCTCAATTTATTTCATTATGACTTCCTTCACTATAAGCTCTTGGAATATTCAAGGCCTCTACCCCACAATCTTAGGGGCCAAGACTTTAAAAACTGAGTTCCTGAAAAACATTTATAACCAGGACATAATTATTCTGCAAAAAACATGGTGCAGATCAGATGTGGACAGTCACTGCCCTTTAGGATACAGGGAAATATTGCCATCACTTAAAAACTGTAACGTGAAACGTGGAAGAGACTGTGTGGTCATCATTTGGTACAAAGAGACTTTAAAAAACAGCCTATCAATCACAAAAAAAGACTCATCACATGTTTGGCTTAAACTTAAAAAAGGCATCATAGACTATGACAAGAACCTTTACATCTGTGCAGCTTACATACCTCCATCAGAGTCTCCGTACTACAAGGACAATCATTTTGTTCAGCTTCAGACAGAATCCAGCCAATTCCAGGCCCAGGGGAATGTGATGTAATGTGGGGATCTAAATGCAAGGACAGGTTCAGAACCGGACATTATAGATACCCACGGGAATAACCACATACTGAAAGCCAACACACATCTAACCCCCACCACTACAACACAGAACAATCCGGACAGTACAGTCAACAAAAACGGTAAGGAGTTAGCGTGTCTCTGTTGAGGCCTGGGTTTGTATATGCTTAATGGTAGGATCCGAGGGGACTCTTTAGGTCGATTCACATACTGCTCAGCTCTTGGGGCTAGTGTGGTCGACTATGCCATTACAGACATGGACCCCTCCTACATACGTGAATTCACTGTCAGACCACAGTCTACCTTATTAGACCACTGTCAAATTAATGTGTTTCTAAAGAAACTCCAACACCATAAAACAGACCAAGGGCCCAGCAACCTGTTCAAACTAAATCCAATGTACAAATGGTCCCCAAAATATGAGTCCGAATTCCTTAGTGCAATTAGCTCCAAAGAAATGTCCAACCTAATCAATAGATTTCAAACAACACGGTTTATGACAAGCAAGATCGACATAAATTCTGCAGTACAGTCTTAGCAAATTTACTCCGTACAAACAAGAAAACCAAATTTAAAACTGGGGATGAAATTTGGTTCGATAAAGAATGTAAAATTAAAAGAAAACTACACAGACAGATCTCTAACCAAAAACACAGAGAGCCACACAAATATGAAACCAGACAAAACTATTGTGATGCACATAGGGATTATAAAAATACAATACGCCACAAAAAGCAACAACACCTAAACCACACTCTTAATGAAATTAAAGACTCTTATTAATAATAATCAGTTTTGGAAAAAATGGAACAGCCTGAAAAAAACAATACAGCCAGGACATTGCCATACAAAATGGAGAATTATGGAAAGACTATTTTAAAAACTTATTCAAAGAAATTTCTCCAGATCTCACACCTGACCAGAAAAACATGCAAAATAAACTCAAAATAGAGTCAATTGGAATCTACAATAAAAAATAACCAAAACCCTTTAGACTATCAGATTAGCAGAGAAGAATTGGCAGATGCACTTAAGGAAGTAAAACCCAGAAAGGCATGTGGTTTAGACAACATCAGAACAGAGATGCTGAAGCACAGTCCAGCAGTAATGCAGGAGGCCTTGTTAAAACTCTTCAATCTGGTTCTGCAATCTGGCTATTTTCCTGACACCTCGAGTATGGGCTTAATACACCCATTATATAAGAGTGGAGACAAATTCGACCCCAATATCTACCGATGCATTTGTGTGAGCAGCAATCTGGCAAAGACTTTCTGCTGTATCCTGAACGCCCGGATACAGGCCTTCCTTACCAAGCACAATGTCTTGAGTAAGTGTCAGATTGGATTCCTACCAAACCACCGCACCACCAACCACATTCACATGCTACACACGATAGTCAACCAGCACGTTCATCAAAAAAGCAAAGGCAAAATTTATGCATGCTTTGTTGATTTAAAAAAAGCATTCGATTCCACATTTGGCATGATGGTCTATATTATAAAATTCTACAATCCGGCTGTGGCACGGTGGAGGGCGGGACCGGCGCGTGATTGCGCACGCCCGGTCCCGTATCGGGCTGATTGAGCCGGCAAGAGGGTTAAAAGGCCACTCGCAGACGGCGATCGGGAGAGAGAGCTTAATCAGCAGACGTCTGCTGTCCTATGTGTTTGTTTTAAGTTATTCATTAAATTATTATTTATTTGACAAGCCGGTTTCTCGCCTCTTCCTTGCCCGCGAATTTGATCTGTTTTACACCGGCATTGGGGGTAAAATGTACGACAGTATCAAATCTATGTATTCAGACAACAGGTGCGCAGTTAAAATTGGCAATAAAAGAACAGAATTCTTCACTCAAGGGCGAGGAGTGAGACAGGGCTGCAGTTTGAGTCCAACTCTGTTCAACATTTACATTAATGTGTTAGCAGTGCTACTGGAACAATCTGCAACACCCGGTCTTACTCTAAATAATTCTAAAGTTAAATTTCTTCTCTATGCATATGATCTGGTACTGCGGTCAGCTACTACACAAGGGCTACAGCAGCACCTGGACCTGCTGGAGAACTACTGACAGAACTGGGCCCTGACAGTCAATCTGAAAAATACTAAAATTATGATTTTCCAGAAAAGAGCCAGATTACAGGACACCAGATACACATTCACTCTGGGGAACACTGCAATAGAACACACCCGACACTACGACTACCTCGGTCTAAAGATCAGTGCTTCAGGGGGTTTTGGTCTGGCAGTGAATGCACTAAAAGAGAAATCTAGAAGAGCATTCTATGCTATTAAGGGCAAATTTACCCAAGTTGACATTCCTGTAACAATCTGGTGTAAGATCTTTGATAGTATTATAATACCTATTGCTCTGTACGGTTGTGAAGTTTGGGGTCCACTCTGTCTGGCAGATTACTCGAGATGGGACAAACACCCCATAGAATCCCTGCATGCAGAATTCTGTAGAAACATTCTAAGAGTTCAGAGAAGAAAACCTACTAATGCATGCCGGGCCGAACTAGGCAGATACCCCCTTATTATACATATTGAAAAACGATCCCTCAAATTTTGGACACTCTAAATTCAAGTTCCCCTAACACACTGCAACATGAAGCCCTTAAAACCCAAGAGCTGAAGCCTAAAACCAGTCCCCTAGCTGGCTCTGAAACTCACAAACCCACTAACAAGCACCAGATTCAGACCAGCACTGCTGAACAAAACCAGATCAGAATAAACCAAATCATAAAAGAAAGCAAAATTCATATTTTGACTATTGGGAAAATGAAAGTAAAAACCAAAGCAAATTGGAATGTTATCAGGCCCTAAACAGTACATATAATCTGGCAGAATATCTGCACACTGTAAGAGATCCAAAACAGAGACGGATCCTCCCCAAATACAGACTCGGTGATCACAATCTGGCCTTAGAAAAAGGCAGACACAGACAAACATGTCTGTGCTCACTGTGACACAGGTGAGGTCGAGACAGAGACACACTTTCTCCTTCACTGTGAGAAATTTATAGAGGTGAGAGAGAAATACCTCCACAAACTCTCAAACCTCATGCCACAGTTTCCCAGTTCAGCAGAAACAGATCAGATGCTGGTGTTACTGGGGAGGACCATCATGCATCACCAGTTGCAGCAAAATTCATTTTTGAGATGGACACCCTCAGAAACTAATCACTGCCTTAATGTACTTCAGTCACAGTACTTTTATTCTCTTATGTTCATAATGTCCTGTTAAATGCTTATTTTATTTTATATTGTATAGTGTGTATTGTTATTATAGTTTTTATTTTTATTTGATTCATTACCTGGCACCTTATTTTAATTCTATCTTTATTGCTATTTGTTACTATTTTTTTATTATTTTTTGTCTTGTCATTATCTGTTTTGTGTATTAATGCTTTGGCAATATTGTATGTAAACAAGAGAGAGAGAGAGAGAGAGAGAGAGAGAGAGAGAGAGAGAGAGAGAGAGAGAGAGAGAGAGAGAGATTTTTTTAATTATATTATAAATAAATATGTTAATGCAATATGAGTGGTGGTATTTTCCTCTATTAATAAATGCCAGTTCACTGTATATTTATGCATTTATCTTTGTTACCCATTTAATCTAATGGATTACTATTAAAACTATTTTTATCGAAAATATGAACAATGAATGTGACTCTTTCTAAATATTTCTGATATCACTTTTGACCAAACAGAATTACAAAAATAAATTGTTTTCAATATATATAACGAAACCATACATGGGACCTGCACTATTGAAAATACAATTATATGTAAATTTAGTTGTTTCTCTGTTTTGTTCTGTTGTTTGTTGTTGTTGCTTTGAGACTCTATGTATGCATAGTTATCAGTCTAAAGTAACACGTGAAGTAAAGTCAGTACTCATGTATCTCTCTTTAGTTTTAATTATTGAGAAAGTTGTAATGAATAATTGATCGTGTAAACGCGCATGGATAACTCTGCCCGACGGAAAAACAGACGCGCGCACAGTCTGTCCAATCAGAGGCTTAGATAACGGCACTTCCGTGAGCGCTGACCAATCAGAGAGTAAATACCCTGAACTTCCTGCTCTGCCTCTCTGAGCTCTTATAATAATGCTGGCAATAATAATAAACGTGTGTGTGTGTGATGTTTATAATGCTCGGAATGGATGAAGACTTACTGCTTAATCAATAGAGGATATCGAGGGTAAGTTTGTATGATCTCCAGTGTATTTGACCAGAATATAAAGATGTCATGTGTAGGAATTGATTTTTTCCCTTGGAAAATAACACAAAACATGAAGACATAAGAAGTAATGTGCATAAATATGTTATATTAATTGAACTTAGCAGAAACTAATAAGGCTGTTATAATGAATTTACTGAGGCAGGTTCAAGTTGACCAGCTGGTATCTAGTAACACTAAACAGTTAACTGAATCTATTGCTTCACAAACTTGAGTTATAGATCAGCTAAGATCATAAGCATCATCTAAATTAATCAAATATCATAAACGGTGAAATGGCATTTATTCAATTGTAATTGAGAACTTTAATAAAAGTAAATATTAAGCATTCTTGTCATTATTTAATAAGCCATTCAAAGTCGATACAATACATACTTTATAAGTTAAAGTTACGACTAATAAATAAAATGAAGTTTGTTCTTAAGGTGCAGTGCATGATTGATCATGTCCGGATCGCTGCTGTGGGCAGTGGATGTGTACGGGCGGGTGTTCCGTGTGTCGGCCGCTAGAGGTCGCTGGAAGCGCACTGCAGATGTTCTGCTGGCGTTGAAGCGTGTGACGGGCTCTCAGCGGTGCTGTTGGGGCATCGGGTGCGACCATCAGGTGTACCTCAATGTGGCTCCCAGTGATATGCCTATCCGCCACCAGGAAGAGACCTATGAAAACCAGGTTTGTTACCATTGCCAGCTCTGTGAGTACTTTTACTCTAGTGAATATTTCTCCGGATAGTGTTGTTTTGAAATTCAATTCTGGATGAACACTTAACTATGAAAAAACTACTGAACATTTCCACTGTGACGTACTGTTTATTGACACTGATTTGAGAAAAATACCCTCCTTTTTTATAATGTCAATTTTATTGTATATAATATAACATATTACTGTATTAGAGGTTATTTTAATGGCTTTTCAGCAATATTTAACACAGCAAAGTGTTATCTTTGTATAAATGTAGTATTTGTCTCCATGTTGGTTTCACAAGTTTAATTTTTTTTTTCTTCAAAAGAAAAAGATGGATTTAATGACTTTATAAATGTCATATGGCGTTCAAGTAAAACAAATTGAAATCTTTTTTTTTTCTTGAATACATGAGAGAACTTAATTATTAATTTCAAAACATTTTCAAACGTATTTTTCAAGATAAAACTATTTTTTGTTTTACAAATATTATACAATTTTAAGTAAAGAATAATGTTCACAGGGTTACTTTATTTGACCTGACCAATAATGGCCTTATCATTAATATGTAAAAATATTGATATTTAATATTGATGATAAAATCCTTTTTTTCTCTGTTGTTTTTTTTTATTTAATTTTTTTATAGAAATAATAATAATACAAGCTTGTTCTGCACTGCTCATGCCAACATTTATTTATTTATTTCTGTCTCAGGACGGTTACATTGTATGACATTTATTCATTTAAGCACCAGATAAATGTCTTTGATCTTTGAACAAAGAAGATGTGTATTCAAGTAACTGTTTTGTGTGAATTGCATTTGCATTTTTTTATGTATTTTTTTAATAATTTAATAGGTCTGGACAAAAAAATAAAAAGAGTGTCGTGTCATTGACCCATAAAGCATGAAAGAGCAATGCTGGAAAAGATAACAAAAAATCAAGAGAAATTGTCATTAATAAATTGTAGATAATTACAACAAATGAATCACATGTGACAAGACCTACTCAATCTGACAACTTGACAGGCAAAACAATTGAACATTAACTAGACTTTTAGTATATAACTGACCCTTGCCTAAATGTATGGCAGTGTGTTTTTATTGTGTTCAGTTTTTTACCCAACAGCTAAAAAAAAAAATGAAACATTGGAATTTTAGTTTGGAGGATAAAAGTCTCAAAATTGTCCCAAATGAAGGTTTTTGAAACTAGGTGTTTGACAACCACTAGAGACAATAAACATTTATGCATTTAAACTTTTGACTAGTTACTGACATAAAACTCTTGTGAGAACTTCCTCAATTGACAAATAGTCTCAAATAAAATAACAATAGTTCAAAAGTACAGTAGTAAGAAAGCAATATTTACAACAAACAATTTTAACCAGCAGAATATATTAAGGAAGTAATCACTTGATTTAATCATTAACCAGTCAGTAATTAAGCAGAATAAAATAAAGATGAAACGTAAGACTAAATATACACCAAGAGGGAGAATAGTAATAATGAACACAAGTATTGTGATAAACACAAGCACAAGACACAAAGTTGTAGCAGAACACTGCTCCTCATATTATGGGATGAAAGGCATGTGTTGGTGCTGTTACACTGCAATGACCTCCTGAGCATCCTTTCTCTTTGTCTGTTCTACAGAGGTGGAACCCAGTAGATGGATACACTGACACACTCCTACCAACAGACCGCTGGCAGTGGACAGACGAATCTGGCTTGAACAATCAGCCTCTTCAAAGCTTTGTGTTGCCCTCTACTAACTGGGAATGGGAGGGGGACTGGTATGTGGATGATGAGAGCTGTGGGAGAGAATCCACAGAGACAGGGGTTAGTGACACAATATCAGACTACTCCAAACTCAACCCATCCAAAAATCATCCCCTCCCAAACTTAGCCCACCCTAACTTATCCCAAACTTAACATATCCCAAACATAAGAAATCCAAAACTGAACCCATTCTTAACTTAACCTGCAACCCATACCAGACTCAACCCATTGCAAGCTCAATCAACCCAAACTTAACCCATTTCCAAATGCAATTTACCTAAATTTAACAATCCCAAACTCAAGTTACTCAACCTATCATAAATTCAACCCATCCCAAACACAACCCACCCTTAATGTAACCAATGCCAAACTGAACTTTTCATAAATGCAAACTCATTCCAAGTTAGACCCACCCTAAGCATAACCCATCCAAACATATCTCAAACTTAACCCATTTTATCTCAACCAACCTAAGCTAAAACCATGCCAAACTTAACGTATTCCAATCTCAACCCATCCTAAACTTAATGTATCCTAATCTCAACCCATCCTAAACTTAATGTATCCTAATCTCAGCCCATACCTAATTTAACCTATACCTCAACTCAATCCATTCTAAATCTAAACCATCCCAAACTCAACCTATCCCAGTCTTAACCCTTTCCAAACTCAACCAACCTAAGCTTAACCCAATTCCAACCTATCCCAAACTCATCACATCCTTAACCTAGCCTATCCCAAGCTAAACCCATCCTAAACTTAATGTATCCTAAACTCAACCCATACCTAATTTAACCTATACCTCAACTCAATCCATTCTAAATTTAAACCACCCCAAACTCAACCCATCCTAACCTTAATCCATTCCAAACTAAACCCATCCTAAACTTAACGGATACCAAACTCAACCTGTTCTGAACATAAACCATCACAAAATCTACCTATCCTAAACTTAACCCATCCCAAGCTTAACCCATTATCACTCCAAACATAATTCATCACAATAATCTATAATACCCATGTAATACTGCTTCAGTGTTTTCAGAATGAGTTTAAGTTTTGAAAATCTAGGGTTGGGAGTATTCTGTGGACTTCCCTGCCACCTTCACCAGAGAGAAGAAGTGGAACTCGTGTGTCCGTCGCAGGCGATGGCTTCGCTACAGAAGATATAAAGCCCTGGGGTCATGGACCAAGGTACCATCAGAGGTAAACACTAACTAACCTGTTGTTGTTGTCTAACCATTAGATGGGAATCAGGAATATTTTATTGTTTCAATGGGGAACAACCAAAATTCATCTAATCTAGGTGCCTGTGGACAGAGGGAGACCTCCTCCAGAGCCCTTCATTGACATCAGCTGTGGAGGCTGGGACTTGAGTGACAGTCCACAAAAACACATTTACCTGTGGTCTGTGTCCCAACAAGGGAAAGTAAGAGGAGACATAACTGCAGCCTTTGCTATTAGATGTGCAGGGGACCCAATAATGAAAATTCTGTAATCCTTTACCCACGCTTGTATCATTGCAAACCTATATGACTTTCATTGGCTGGTCAAGCGATTTCTTGGGGCCTTTTTTTTTTAAGCAGATGCAGTTAAAGTTGCTACTTTAGAGTACAGTATACTTGGGCTCGACAACTGTGGAATCCTTATGGATTAACCACTTGCTCACAAGAATGTGAATAATCTCTCAGACGAGTGGTTCATTTAAACCCTCTCTGAACAATTTGTAATGTTTTTTACAAGTTTATTAACTATTAATATTACAGCAGAACAGGACAAATGTGTGTATCTCTTCACAGGTGTGGTTTCGCACTGATATTCGACACCAGAACCCAGAGGGCACTTGCTGGGAGCCCGTCCAGGTGCATAGAGAGGTGGCTCAGGTTGGCGCGGGGCCAAAAGACCTGCTGTGGGTTGTTTTGTGGGACGGACAATTGTTGGTCAGAACAGGCATCAGTAAAGACTGCCCTAAAGGTTTGATGCTGACAGATTTATTACTGGTCTTTGAAATCCTTCTTTGAATTCACACATTCAGTATGCACTGAAGGACATACAGTACATATTTTGAATGACTTACACATCACTGTTATTTATGTTAAAACTTTCATCATGGTCACAGTCATAACATGTCAGAGGTATATATGAACATACACCCGCCCCAAAGATTATTTTGGACACTTAAACAACACTTAAAAATGTATGAATTTATTTGCATTATAATAGAACATCAAACCAAATGCATCTACAAACAAATTATGTTAGAGCTTTTCTCAGAACTAACTTCCCTTTCTCTTTTATTTATTTATTTATTTTAGATAATAGTAATTTCCCCTGAAGTTCACACAGTAAAATTTTAAGTGTGGCTTAAGTGTCCTCATTCTTTTTAGGGCCATTGTATGTTGCATTGATGATGGAAACTATGTCATGCAACTATGTTAGATAACAAATAATGGTCTAAATGAGAGATTTTGATGTTTTCAGGTTCATCGTGGGAGCTGGTGGCATCTCCGAATCAGAAAGGAGCTGTTCATGTTGCAGTAGGGATAAATGTAGTCTGGGCTGTTACTAAGGACAAGAAAGTAAGATTATATTTAGTCTTGTAGTGCTTTGTACACTGCATTTGATTGCCATTTATTTCAATTTGAATGATTTTTAAATTTAGTTTGTAATGTCATTTTGAGCTTCAGTTTATTTATAAATAATATCTAGCTGACATGCACATTCATTATATTCATTACACTTACAGGCACCGATTTGCATGATATTATGCTAATAAAATATATAAAAGTGCATGAATTTATGTGCCATTATCATTTGTCAACAATAATTCAGATTTTCACGAGACAGTCTGTTATTCGTAGTCTAATACTGGATAAACATGCTTTCTTTATGATCGGTCATTGTTCATTTCCAGTTGTGCTGAAATGAGTATTTGTTAGGATTTGCAGCATGTTTTTTTTTCTCTCCATGTTTACTGAAAACATTGTCTGCAGTGTGTTGCTGTTACATTTATTTCAGTCAGAATCCTCCACCTACCAATCGTAAAAATGGCAAACTTTGCAACATTATTATCCTTCCCTCTGATCAGTGTCAGATCCAGGCACAGGCAAATAAGCAAATAAGCAATGTGTTGTCTCTTCCAGTGTTATTACAAAATAAAATTCAACCAAATGCGTCTCCATTAATAATATGCATCTACTGACAATCAGTCGCAGTTTCACTTGGCTTATTGTGAAAAAAAAGTTACAAATCAGACAAGAAAGTATTGAACCCATGACAACCCACATATAGAGTAGAAAACATTCCTCGAGATCACAATATCTTTATTTGCACTGGATGTTTAACCATAATATGGCAGATAATGCCACCCATGATATTGAATAAATGGATTTGTGTTATAAATTGTTGCTCATTTATGGAGTTGTTAGTAGCCAACTCAATGAATGAGCAATGTTGGCAACAGCATACTACCATCAGCTGTTCAAAATAACATACTACCATATTACATGTGCTATTTATGCATTATGCAATATATATACATATACATACATATTGTGTTTCTGTATGCATGGAATACTTAGATGACCTACAACATTTGCCAAAATTTGTAGTATACGACATAGTTACTGCGCTCAATACTGTATAATGCAATGTGCTCGATTTCACCTTCCATTTCCATCCATTGTGCCGACTGAACTTAAAGTAATATCATTGCAATTTTCTACATCACTTTTAACTCTTTAAGCTCTAAGGGTATTTTAAAAGATTGCCCAAAATTAAAGGCTTATAACTTGACAAAAAAAAAGGAGGGCCAAGTGTTTGACATAATTTTAAAGAAAATTTTAATATTTTTATTGATATAAATTATGATACATTCTGAGATTGTAAACTCCGAAAAAGCTTTTGCTTTGTCCCCAATCATGTCAACTTTAACTGAGTAAAGGTTTGTGTTGACAAAACAATCAAAAGTTATAGCATTACAAAAATAATTTATCCTAGTGTCCAAAAGCCTCTCCAAACAAATACAACAATAATTTTACCTTATAACTAATTGCACAAGCAAATACAACTATGACTAAAGGTAAGTTCTCTTTTCAAACCATGTAGGCATGAGTAACAAGAACTCATTCAGTTCCATTCTGTGTCATTTGAGCCATCATTGAGTTTGTCTCGTGTACTTGGCTTCATCTCCTGCAGATCATATGTAATTAGAGTGAACTATCCTCCCCACCATATTTGGATGACTTCTGCCTCCGGTTGCAGCGATCTGAATCCTGATATGATTGGCTTATCATTCCATGACTCTGGACAACATACTACATAATTTCTGATGAAGTCATATGTGCAGCCAGATAGCACATTATGTGCTGTGTTCACATTGTGCTTCTTATGAATTATCTAATGATCGAAGCGTCCGATTATGTTGTGTGTGTGCTCATATTAAAGATAATTGCCTCTTCTAAGTAATGGTATGTGATATTTTCCATTTATGTTTTGTGATGTTATAAGCAAAAATGCGGCACATAAACAACACCTGTTTACATGTAACATGTATGTCAAAGACATACACTACCAGTCAAATGTTTTGAAACATTTACTCATTCTTTATTATAATTTTTTTAAATGGAACAATGGGAATTATGTTGTGACTAAACAAATTCCAAAATAAATCAAAACTGTGTTATATTTTAGCATCTTCAAATTAATCACCCTTTGCCTAGAATTTGCAGATATTTTCTCAACCAACTTCTTGAGGTATCACCCTGAGATGCTTTTTAAACAGTATTAAGTTCAGTATTAAGAGTTCCCATCTATGTTGGGCACTTATTGGCTGCTTTTCTTAATTATTTGGTCCAAGTCATCAATTTAAAAAAAGTTATTTTTTTTAAATTACATTTTAGTTCCCCTTCTGTCACACTCACTCGACGTTGTGTCGATCGTAATGACACAAGGGGCTTCTTTCTGGAGCCTCGGATAACTCTGAATATGAAAAAGGCCAATGCCAAATTGGCGAACAGAATTTGCATGTCCCGCCCCCGGACATACGGGTATAAAAGGCGGGATGTGCCTCTGTTCTTTCTTCGGAGCCGAGCGGTTGTGTGTGTTCAGCGAGCTGAAGCCTCACTCTGTTCCACTTCACCTCTAGAGTGCTTTCCTGTTGGATCTACGGCGCATTGCCAGCGGCTTTCTCTCTCCTCTGCACGCCAGTGCAGTCCACGCCCCTGGCGCTTCGACAGTCTTCTAAAAGAGCAACACTCCTCTAAAACAGTATTATTTTCAAATAAAAGATTTAACGCTTGACATCGAATGTCTTTTTAAAGACGCGTCTTTATCAAGATGCCCTACCGCCTATGCGTTGTTCCTGGATGCGGCAGATATCGCTCCACTTCTGATGGCCATAAGTGCTGCCTTGTGCGTCTGGGTTGCAATCACACCGAGGTAGCATTTGTGGATGGTTCATGTACTCATTGCGAGAACCTGACCATGGCATTGTTGCGGTCGCGGCTTTCCTTTCTCAAAGGAAACGCCACTCCAACTGCCCTCCGCATTGCTCCTTCTTCCCACGGGATTGAGGATGACCCGGCTGGTGATGGAGGCGATTTGGGGAGTTCAGCGGGTGCGGTTTTGCCAGGTAACTCCCCACAAACCACCAGCCCCCCAGCACGCTCGATTGCTTCTGTCCATGCTCGACGTGAGACCGGCTCGCCTCACGGTCAGTCTGATTTCTCCGTTGGAGCCATGGAGCAGGATGATGACGTCGCCGCTGCATCAGAGAGCGTCGCTGCGTCTGACGCGGAGGACTCAGCTCAGATGTCCGATATGCTTGCCTGGGCCACCAGGTTTCTACAGCCCTTACTTCACCATACCCAAACAAGGAAGTGGGTTGAGACCATTCTTGGACTTGCGAGTTCTCAACTGGCCTCTGCACAAACTCCTGTTCAAGATGCTCACGCAAAAACACATTCTAAAGCGCGTCCGGCATCAAGATTGGTTCTCAGCGGTAGACATGAAGGACGCGTTTTTCCACGTCACGATTTTGGCCCGACACTGACCCTTTCTACAATTTGTGTTCGAGGACCGAGCGTACCAGTACAAAGTCCTCCCCTTCGGCCTGTCCCTGTCCCCTCGTGTTTTCACAAAGATCGCAGAGGCCCTTGCCCTGCTAAGGGAAGTTGGCATCCGCTTACTCAACTACCTCGATGACTGGCTGATCCTACCTCACTCTCAAGAGACACTATGTGCCCACAGTGACCAGGTGCTCAGGCACCTCAGCCGTCTAGGGCTTCAGGTCAACTGGGAAAAGAGCAAGCTCTCCCCAGTTCAGAGCATCTCAATGGTCTCAATGGTAGCGCGCCTCACAAACGAGTGTGCACAGTTCGTGCTGAATTGCCTCTCATTATTCAAAATAGGCACTGCGGTCCCCCTAAAACAGTTCCAGAGGCTCCTGGGGCATATGGCATCCTCTTATGTTTGATGCATATGAGACCGCTCCAGGACTGGCTTCAGACTCAAGTCGCGAGGTGGGCATGGCGCCGCGGCTGGTATTGTGTGATTTTCACCCCCCTCTGCTGTCAGTTACTCAACCATTGGACAGACCTCTGTTTTCTGCAGACAGGAGTCCCCCTGCAGCAGGTGTCCAGGTGTATCGTGGTCACCACAGGTGCCTCCAAACAGGGTTGGGGCACTGTGGGCAACGGGCATGCAGCCGCCGGTTCCTGGTCGGGCCTGCAGCTGCGTTGGCACATTACTGCCTAGAGTTGCTGACTGTATTTCTTGCCCTGCGGAGGTTTCTCCCACTGATTCGAGGCAAGCACGTCTTGATCCGTTCAAACAGCTCTGCAAAGGTAGTGTACATAAATCGCCACGGTGGCGTGCGGTCTCGTCATATGTCACAACTCGCCCACCACCTCCTCCTTTGGAGTCAGCACCGACTGAGGTCGCTGCATGCCACTCATATTCATAGACTCATACTCCACTCGTGCAGCCTCAACACGACAGCTGATGCACTGTCGCGACAGGCTCCACTCAATGGAGAGTGGAGTCTCCACCCCCAGGGGGTTCAGCTGATCTGGGACCGTTATGGCAAAGCACAGATAGACTTGTTCGCTTCTCAAGAGAACTCCCACTGCCCGCTCTGGTTCTCCCTCTGGTCGGAGGCAAGTCCCCAAGGGACAAATGTGTTGGCACAGAGCTGGCCCTGGGGACTGCGAAAGTACACATTTCCCCCAGTGAGTCTACTTGCACAGGTGCTGTGCAAGGTCAGGGAGGACGGGAAACAAGTCACTCTAGTAGCCTCTTATTGGCCCCCCGGACCGGTTCTCGGATCTCACGCTCCTTGCGACAGCACCTCCCTGGCAAATCCCCCTGAGGAAAGACCTTCTTTCTCAGGGATGGGGCACCCTCTGGCATCCGTGCCCAGACCTCTGGAACCTCCACGTCTGGCCCCTGGACAGGATGCGGAAGATCTGAGTTGTCTACCACCAGCTGTCGTAGACACCATCAACCAAGCCAGAGCTCCCTCCACCAGGCAGTTTTACACCCTAAAGTGGCGCTTGTTCGAAAATTAGTTGCAGGTGGCTGTTCCCCTCCATCTTGAAAGTATATGTTGCCACTATAGTGGCCCACCATGACGCAGTGGACGGTAAGTCCCTTGGAAAGCACAACCTGATCATCAGGTTTCTAAGAGGCGCCCGGGGGCTGAACCCTCCCAGGCCATGCCTGTTCCCCACATGGGATGTCTCCGTGGTCCTTACAGGCCTTCAGAGAACCCCTTCAAGACTCTAGAATCAGTTGAGCTAAGTGCCCTCTCCCAGAAGACGGACCTCCTCCCCCTGAAAGAATAGAAGTTGGAAAAGAATGCCTTCCTCATTATGTGTTATAGCTAGATGGCCCCAGCCTCATCTAACACTCTTATGAGGAGAAACAGAGAAAAGGCAGCGGCCATGCTTGCCACGTCACTTGTTCCCCCCAAGGGAATCCTTGACTGGATGCCGGGAACCTAATAAAAACAGTATGACGTCTTAGTGGGGCGTCGGGGAGGGTTATGTGCAGTCTGATGCTCATGCGCCTTTTGGCACTCTACAGAAGTGGGTGAGTGACAGAAGGGGAACGTCTAGGTTACTAGTGTAACCCCCGTTCCATGATGGAGGGAATGAGACATTGTGTCCCCATTGCCACAACACTGTACCAAGCTGCTGTAATGGCTGAACATTGTTTTATGACCTGTTTCATTACCAGAGTAGAACCTGACTGAACAGAGTCACATCCCACCTTTTATACCCGCATGTCCGGGGGCGGATCATCCAAATTCTGTTCGCCAATTTGGCATTGGCCTTTTTTAATATTCAGAGGTATCCAAGGCTCCCGAAAGAAACCCCTTGTGTCACTACAATCGACACAACGTCTCGTTCCCTCCATCAGGCAACGGAGGTTACACTAGTAACCCAGATGTTCTATAATGAAATAAATGAATACGGTGGCACAATTATATTTTTGTTTACAAAACTAATTTTAAATATTTAAGCATTCACCTTCAAATCAAAAGATTTTTAAGATCATGAGAAACATTTCAGTCAAGCGTTTCAAAACTTTTGACCAGTAGTGTATATTTAGCTATTATTTGCTACATTTTTGTCTGTGAGTAAAACAAATGGACTGGTTGTAGTCTACTCTTTGAGAGATTTCCAATGATATATGACACATGGCTATTTGACCAGTTTGCTATTTTTATTGATTACAATAAAATGTGCAGTGCAAAGTTATTAATTGATTTCCAAAACGGAACACTTCTGATTAGTCTGAAAATTTCAAAGCACTTCTTGAGTTTTTGCCATAATACCTACATGCATTGTAAAGTGTAGCTTCTAAGCTTTAAAACAATACCTGTTTTGTGTTGGTCAACACTGTAGTTATTAATATTTTGATAATAGTTTTAGCGGGCCCAAGTTTAAAGGGTTCATTGGATTAAAAATGCAAACTAATAATTTTATCGAAATAGATACCATGTAGAGCTCTATTTTTTTGTATGCGCATTAGGCACAGTGTTATGCACTACATACGTGCACTACATCTTATCTATTTTTGTGAGAGTGCTTAATCAAAGTGCAATTTTCATGCCCGTGCAACCTCAACTGGGCGTGGGTGGGATTATTCACACGTATCTGTAAGAGTATGCATGTAAACAGTGTTTTTAACAGTCTATTATTAGCGCAAAGTCTATACTCGGTCCATGTATTTGCAGTTTGGGCAGGTTCTACTGTATCAAGGTGCATGTCACTGACAATAACAGTTAATACATGATGTTCTGTGTCACTAGAGCAATATGATATACTTTAATTTAACAGTGCTTTGTGTTTGATTGGTCACTGTTCATTTCCAGTGGTGCTGAAATACTGCATCTTGATGATTTACTGCATCTTTACTCTCTCCTTTGTTCATGTTTGCTGAAAACTGCAATTGTAATGAGCATTTTAATCTTAATTTTAAATGAATCTAATATATATAATTTTTTATTATATATCTTTTTTTAGCTACCAATGTCTTATGAAAGTTACTGCTTGCACTTTGCACATGCAAATTTGCCTACACACTTATGCCTAGACTTACTTTAGCTCTTTGGCCATGCCTACTGACTTTGCGCATATTGCGTATATCGCATAGCACTGCGTTTAAAATAGAGTCCCTATTATGTGACAGTAATGCAGCATACTGCCATATCACATATTTTTTTTAAATAGTAGGCAGTATACAGTATAGTATGCAGTAAGCAGTACACTGGTATTCCATTCTGAACATTTTGTGTTGGACAGGTTTGGTTCAGGAGGGGGGTCAATTCTCACAATCCCACTGGATCAGGCTGGATAAATATTGGTGGAGAGATGATGATGCTCAGTGTGGGACCCAATGACCAGGTTAGATTACACACTGTCAAATGTCCTACATAAAGAGGCAGCCATTCAAATGATTAAAACATACCTGAATTCACTCTCTTTTGACAGATTTGAGATGCACATGACGATGTTATTCCTGAACAAACTAGATTTTTACGTTTTATTGCCAAAGATGAATACTTTGAGTATGGGGTTTGTTCAAATCTCTAACCTTAAATATGCACAATAGTAATAATGATGCTTGCCTTGGCAAACACCAATAACCCAAACACCCAACTAGTGATGAATTAGTCATTTGCTGTTACCATATTTCATCTAGTTATATTGTAATAATAATTTTCTCCTGCGTGGACAACTTTAGCAGTCCCAGTACTTGCCCTTGGGGGACATCCGTCCCCTATGGGGCGGTACAGACTATTCTGATTACACTGCTGTTTTTATGTGTTCTCAGCTTTGAGGATTAACCATAATTAGATCCTCAGATTCACAGACCAATATATTCACCAGGCAAAAGAGACCAACTTTATCCACTGTCCAAGTTCATATGCACAAACATGCACCATCCAGTCACTGCCTCCGCTTAATGCTAGCCCCTCCCCCTCCGTTAGGACTGGCATGTAAGTTCTGGTGGCATCAGGTTTCCACGGGTGTTGATTTCAGGTGCTGCTGGGTCTTTCTTTCTCTCTGTAACTTGACCCACTGGTTCTCCCTGTTGCCTACCGTCTTGCCTCCAGCCCCACCCAGCCATATATATATATACACCTCCAATTATCTCACCCTAGCACAGCCATATGGGAGCACATCTAATTTGAGTTTGGCCATGATCCATCATTCCATGCTTCACATTTCATTGCTTACAAATCTGATATATATATATATATATATATATATATATATATATATATATATATATATATATGAATGTATTCTGCAAAAAAATATTTTCAAGACAAAGCAAACTGGCATAAGATTTATAAATCTTGATTTGAGAGAAATCTAATTAAATTAAATTTAGTGAACTTTATACTTAAAACAAGAAAAAAAAATCTGCCAATGGGGTAAGCAAAATATACTTGTTTTCCCTTTGAATTAAGTTTATTTTTCTTACCAAATTGGCAGATTTTTTTTCTTGTTTTAAGTATAAAGTTCACTTAATTTAATTAGATTTCTCTCTAGAAATCTTATGCCAGTTTGCTTGTCAAGTAAATAAATTACATTTTAAGAATGTTTAGATATTTTTACTGGAAAACAAGACAAAAATTCTTGTCTTGAAAATATTTTTTTGCAGTGATATATACAGTATATACTTGTTTTTCTCTGCTCTAAAACATTTATATCAGTTATTTTCATTGAATTAGTGGATCGGTTCACAAATCGGTATAATTATCCTTTGCAAATTTTTCTGAATAAATAAAAAGAAAGAAAAATCTGTATAGAGTATTAGGTCAGTATTAGGTCATTCAAAGACATGGAAATTCATTGGTAAAAAAAAAATATATATATAGTGTGGAACCATGTGTAACACAGAATTATGATCTTTTATATACATTTCATAAAAGGTTTTTTTTTTTTTTTTGGTGTGACTCAGGTATGGGGGATTGGCAGTGATGACCGGATCATGTATTTCCGTCATGGTGTGACAGCCACAGAGGTCACTGGCGGGTCATGGGTCGCTGTGTCTGCGCAGCTGGATGGCAGTGTATTCACAAGCCATTCCAGGTTGTTGAAAAAACTATCTTTATAGAAGTTCCCTTTCAATAAATCATGCAGTATCATTTCCATCCAGCAGATGGCATCTGTTTGTTGTGAATGGCTGTATTTCATGTTTGCGTCTGCGTCTGCTTAGTGGGGAGCTCACCGCTGCTTCCCAGGGATCCGTTCTGGGCAGTGACGACATGGATATTCCTGATCCACATGTTCCAAAGATCACGAGTGACAGCTTTATCTCTGCACTGGTGTCTGATCACTCGGCCCCAATAAAGGACTCTACGGTACAACCTACTGTACCTGAAGGGGACCAGGTGTCGAACCAAGAGTCGACCCCTACACTCCAATCAGACTGTGGCAATACACCATGGAGCATTGTTGACCTGGAAGAGCTGAAGGGCTCTGTTCTCAGCACTGGCCTCAGCTCTGTGGCCACATACCCCTTTGAGCTGGAGCAGAACATGGTTGAGCAGGAGAAAATTCCACCCTGGGCCTGGGTCTCTGGTGGAGGATGTGACATAGATTCAAGCTCGCAAGTCAGCTGGCTGCACATCTCAGGTGCAACACAGTTAATGTAAAGTCTCACAGAAATCAGTTTGGTCTCAAAATACCAACAGCTTTGTACAAATCAGGATACATTTATCATAGCCCAGCACATCTTTTTTAATAAATATGGGCTACTTTTTTGCCTGAAAAATGAATTTGAAGTAATTCCCCACCTCAGGTTGAAAGTAGAAGGGCTGTACTCAGGTGGCCGAGTGGTCAAAAAATACTTTTTTTTCATTGGCCAATTAGTAAATTATTAGTTCACCCAAAAATGAATTTACTCATCCTTATGTCTTTCCAAAGCTGTATGACTTTCCTTCTTATGCCTAACACAAAAGGAGAAGTTTTTAGTAAATATCGTGCTTTTTCTTTTCAATAATACTGCAGTGGATAGTGCCTCACTTTAAAGCTTTAAACAAGGCCCGAAGTATCATAACAGTAGTCCATGCATCATATTACAAGTCTAATGATGAGAAACTTGACGTCTGTTGCGCATTCATGAAACAAACATCTTTTGTGATCCGCATAAGAAAGAAATGAATACGGGTTTGGATGAGGGTGAGTAAATGATGATTGCATCTTTAATTGTAGGTGAACTATTCATGTAAATGTACCCAAATCCAAATGGTTACAGCCTTGAAAAGTGCCAATTGGTATTTGTTGTTTCTAGCCTTAAGGTGAAAGACCTATATTAGGTCCCGTCACAGTCAGTTTAGTATAAAATGAATCTTTAAATTTACAGATTCATTTGCATTTCACATTAAACATATTTATGAAAGGGATAATCCATGGCTAGGTGTGCGTTAAACTATTTTAATGCACGATGTGGCTGCAAAGAACCAACCGACACAAATCTTATACCATGGTCACTCACCAGCATTCATTCGTTTAAGTTGTCATTGAAGAATAACAATAACGATTAACTTTATCTACGGATCGCTAGGTCTAAAGTTCTGCCCAATTTAAAACAGACACAGAGATAAAGTAGTGAGATTAATATAACATTTATTTGAATGAATTAAATAAAAAGCTGTACAAATATTTGGAAAAATGGATATGACTTTTTTGAAGACCAAACAACCTTTAAAAACTCTGTAAAAGGGGGCCTGGGTATCTCAGTGTGTATTGGTGCTGACTACCACCCCTGGAGTCGAAAGTTTGAATCCAGGGTGTGCTGAGTGAATCCAGCCAGGTCTCCTAAGCAACCAAATTGGCCCGGTTGCTAGGGAGGCTAGAGTCACATGAGGTAACCTCCTTGTGGTCGCTATAATGCGGTTCTCGCTCTTGGTGAACACTCAATTGTGCCACCAAGTGACAATCACGGCCAGTTTTATTTCTCTCACCACAAATCACACACTCAATTACACTTTCTCCATTGCCTCAATGAAACCCAATTCAATACAAATAATGAACTCATAATAAAACCAAATAAATCCTTGTTTTTTTTTTTAACCACATGTTTTTCTCGTCTACCTGACGCTTTACCATAGTCACTGATTTGATTTGGCTAGCTAACCCGTTGTTTTGTTTGTTGCTCAGTACTGTACAATTAGAACAAGCAGTTTTGCCTCGTCTTTGTGTCTTTGGTAAGTGTTCTTACAACTATCGTGAGATGCACGCCTTAAAAAACAGCCTATGTTTGTCATACTGTATGTCTAGTCTTTTCATTTATCACATAAGCCATTAAAAATTATTAAAATGCTTAAAAACTTTTTCACACATTCCATTATTCTCTTCTTGTAACCCTCAAAATAGAGAGAGAGCTTTGTGACCCCCTCTGAATCTCTGGCAACCCATAGTGTGGTTGGGAATCACTGGATTAAAAAGTTTTAACACGTACGTTCCAGCCAATCGGAATTTAGCATTCAAATAGACCATAGTATAAATCAGCAGTAACTCATGGGGGCACACATAGCACACTAATGCACTGTTCCTCAAAAATGACCCATCTACACAATGTACAAGAGTATTGTATTACAGGTATGTTCCAATCTCTCTTCCCTCTCTCATCTCTCTTTCTCTCTGTCGTTTAGACACAGGGCCACACTCTCCATCCATAGCACCTGTTCTCAGTGCTGCAAACATAAAGAGAACGCAACCAGAGCAAGAGCCATCCACAGAGAAGGTACATGCAATAGTCAACTTAACCCTCCTATTCTGATCAAGTAAGGCCACTTACTTTACTGTTCATGATCATATTTGACCAAACAATACAGGTGTAACTTTTTTTAATGAAATTATACAATTTATTTTTAGCTGAAGTAAAAGCAATAATATCATGCACTTCTTTTGGGATTTTATGTTTTTTTAGATCTTATTTTTACAGTATCGATTTCATCATTCATTTACCTATGAAAATTAGAAAATTGATGTGTCTTCACTTCAGTAAAAACCTAGTTGAAGCATGAAGAAAATATGAAATGTGTCCTGAAAATCATGTTATGACAATAATAGCCAATAGATGGCTGCAGTGTTCTATGCATCCACCTACTGTGTAGCAATTCCACATTTTATGACAAGTTATGTATTTGGATATATAGTTAGAAATAATATATATATATATATATATATATATATTATGATCTAGCTATCATTTTTAACTGTTTTAAAGTGTCAATTTTTGCAATAATGACACATTATGCTTACATTCAAACCTGACCTTGAGTTACAATGTGAAGTCATAAAATAATAATTTTGTTATCAATCATTTATTTCAAACATCAACATTTAAAAAGAAAATGACTAATAATGTCAAGAAAATGAACTGTAATAAACAGAAATTAACAGCAATGGATTGTGAAAATTCAATAACATGGTTCCCACTCGCCCTGGAAAACCTGGAATTTTGCAATGTAGTTTTCCAGTCATGTAAAAGTAATGGTAAATTAGAAAAATACCTAGAAAAATAATGATGGAAAATCCTGGGAAATAATGATTTGTCTTGGAAAGTTTTAATAATAATAAAACTGTTTGACTGTGAGGCTAACATGTTTTTTGTAACATGTACAAAAACATGGTAGCAATCGGGCAAATCGAGCTTTGTATAGTTTTGTCACTGCTGGCATCTGTGCATTGTTTTTTTTTTTTTATTATTATTATTTTATCCCCATTTCTCATTTTGGAATGCCTAATTCCTACTACTTAGTAGGTTCTTGTGGTGGCACGGTTACTCACCTTAATCCGGGTGGCAGAGGACAAGTCTCAGTTGCCTCTGCTTCTGAGACCATCTGTCTGCTCATCTTATCACGTGGCTCATTGTGCATGACACCGCAGAGACTCACAGCATGTTGAGGCTCATGCTACTCTCCGCAATCCATGCACAATTTACCACACACTCCATTGAGAGCGAGAACCACTAATCAAGACCACGAGGAGGTTACCCCATGTGACTCTACCCTCCCTAGCAACCGGGCCAATTTGGTTGCTTAGGAGACCTGGCTTGTGTCACTCAGCACGCCCTGGATTTGAACTCGTGTGATTATAATTAGCTTTAAATAGCTATATAAAAACAAGTGACATCTATGATATGTCCCTATTTAAAAATGTGTTGGTGTGTATGTGGTCAAATTCTCTCACAATAACAGTAAAACTTCACCACGAGGAAAACAGTTTCAAAATGGCCCTAAATGAGGTTTTATTTCACATGTAATGATGAAAGTAATTTCAGAGTCTGGAAAGTGTTGGTTATGGGTAGGATGTAGTAATTATAAGCACTGCTAAAGAGCTGTTGAAGTCAATGTAAGGTCCTTTCATAATGTAAAACATGCATTGTGTGTGTGTACTGTATGTCAGTCTGTGTGTGTGAAGAGAGGTTGTATGTGTTGGTGGAGGGACTGGCTGCCCCATCAGTGGGAGGATGTTTGTGTAACACTGGAGCAGGTCAGCAGTGCTGGAACAATTAGAGATAGCATCCTGTACCTCTACTACACTCACAACCATGAGAAGAAGGTAATACGCCCTGCACAGGTCTTTATCATTCTTTAAAATGAGCCATATCATGTTGTGTTTAGTTTTCTTACTGAATTGTTTGTGTGTTTCAGTATGTTCATGCTGTGATAAAGGAGATGACAGCTCTGGTACCTGTATTCAGGGATGCTCTTTACACTGTGGCTTTGTACACACCAGAGAAGACCAGACAGAGACATCCCATTTTACTGGCAACTCACTCTCAGCAAGACTTCAATACTTGGGTAAATACTTTTACAAACACGCAGACATATCCATCAGAATATGATTGTGGTATAAGATGGGTCATTCTGTCTCAACACAATCAGAGGTCCCCGGTTAAAAATCTTGTTTCGACTATTTTTATATTATGATGAAATCCAAAATATTCAATGTCCTGGATCTGTATTTACTGAATAAACCTTATTGCAGGGTTTCCACGGGTCCTTAAAAAGACTTAAATACATTCTTAAATGTACTTAAAATTAAGGCCATAAAAAGTATTAAATATCTTAAATAAATTACAAGAAGTCTTAAATTTAGTTTGCTGAGATCTTAAATGTTGGGGCATGAATAGAAGAGATGCTTAGAACAGTTAAACTCATCTATCTCTCTCTATCTCTCATGCATCCGTTATTTAGCAGCTGACACTTGAGTTCAGCAGCTGACGCTTGAATTCAGCAGCTGACGCTTGAATTCAGCAGCTGACGCTTGAGTTCAGCAGCTGACGCTTGAATTCAGCAGCTGACGCTTGAATTCAGAAGCTGACACTTGAGTTCAGCAGCTGACGCTTGAGTTCAGAAGCTGACGCTTGAGTTCAGCAGCTGACGCTTGAGTTCAGCAGCTGACGCTTGAGTTCAGCAGCTGTCGCTTGAGTTGAGCAGCTGACGCTTGAGTTCAGCAGCAGCTGACACTTGAGTTCAGCAGCTGACGCTTGAGTTCAGCAGCTGACGCTTGAGTTCAGAAGCTGACATTTGAGTTCAGCAGCTGACGCTTGAATTCAGCAGCTGACGCTTGAGTTCAGCAGCCGATGCTTGAATTCAGCAGCCGACGCTTGAGTTCAGCAGCCGACGCTTGAGTTCAGCAGCCGACGCTTGAGTTCAGCAGCTGACGCTTGAGTTGAGCAGCTGACGCTTGAGTTGAGCAGCTGACGCTTGAGTTCAGCAGCAGCTGACGCTTGAGTTCAGCAGCTGACGCTTGAGTTCAGCAGCTGACGCTTGAGTTCAGCCGCTGACGCTTGAGTTCAGCAACCGACGCTTGAGTTCAGCAGCCGATGCTTGAATTCAGCAGCCGACGCTTGAGTTCAGCAGCCGACGCTTGAATTCAGCAGCTGACGCTTGAGTTCAGCAGCTGACGCTTGAGTTCAGAAGCTGACGCTTGAATTCAGCAGCTGTCGCTTGAGTTGAGCAGCTGACGCTTGAGTTCAGCAGCTGACGCTTGAGTTCAGCAGCCGACGCTTGAGTTCAGCAGCCGACGCTTGAGTTCAGCAGCCGACGCTTGAATTCAGCAGCTGACGCTTGAATTTAGCAGCACATTTTTACGGAACTTACGATGTTACTCCTAAACCTTCATAAACCCGTAAATCAGAAATGCAAATGCCGTTATTTTGCGTCTCTGTAAGCGACAAAGCTGTCAATGTTACAGTTTGCAAGCACGCGAGGTTGGAGCGTCTTTTGACACCTTTCAAATCTTGGCGCATCCTTATTTTACATCACCTATGACAATAATTGTAAAGCTAACAGAACTACTCAGCTGCAGAGTTACACATGTTACATCTCTCATCTCCACCTCTCTAGAGCTCCATCTAACATATACAGGGAATTTCTCTGCTATCTGAATCAGTCAATTCATTTTTTTTTTTATAAAATACAAAACAATAATAGTATAATTATATAAAATTATAATATTAATAATATACATAATATGAAAATGTATTATCTATATTTAATATTTAGTATATCATCTGTTTTCAGTATACATCATAACTAATTATGCAGCACAGTTCTCTTTCATAATTTATTCTGTTAACATTTTCAATACATCTTGTCAAATTTAAACGGTCATATTTAAGGCAATAGATGAGTTTTAACTTTTATTTGAGATATTTCACACAAAAATTAAAACTGTCATCACTTACTTACCTTCATGTGTTATGAACCTTTTCAGTTGATATCAAAAGGAGATATTAGGGAGTTTCAGTCACCATTCACTTACATTGAATGAAAAACAAGATGCAGTGACAGTGAATTGAGACAAAAAAAATTTACTTAACACCTCCTTTTTTGTAACATGGCAGAGAAAAAATCGTACAGACTCAAAGGTGAGCAGTGATGACAGAAATGTCATTTTTAAATGAACAGCCCTTTAACTACGTGTTGAAGAATTTGTTAAAGGTATCTGCCAAGAACAAATATATAAATGTTATTCAGCACATGCTAGACCTTATTCACAGCAGCGCCATATTGCATTTTTGACGAGAATGACAATGAGGCAGTGAGAGATAGGTGTACAGTCTCTTCAAACGGCTGTACTGCTGTTTAAAGTGTTTTTGGTCATTCCACAGACAAAACATTGGAAAAATATATTTTCAGGGGCACTCGGTAGACAAAATACTCCAGAAAACATGAGATGTGGAAAATCAGATGGGATCTAGGAGCTTTTTACAGCTTTATGCCGTGCATGCCATTGAAGAGATGATAAGTCTATTCCTCGCCTCGTTTCCATTCCCATTAAAAATCAAACATGGCACTACTGTGGATAAAGTCTAATAGACCAATCCTCTTATTTACAAAATTATCAGGGCATGTGCTTAGTGTTGTGGCAGAAAACCCGCTGATTGTTGTGTTAGATTTAACAGATTAGATGATTAAACATGACACAAAACCATCATAAATACAAACATTTTCTAAGCCACACATTTACTATAATAAAATGAGTTAATAACAAACATGTAACCATGTTCACTATACATGTTTGCTGCACAGTTGTGAGTTGAAATGATCTCAGTTCAGTCAGCTCTATTGATGGCTTTAAGTTTTTTTTTTCTATGTAATTTAATGACATTGATTCATTTTTAGATGTGATTGATGAGTCTAGTACTTATAATAATAGTATAGGCAACATCAATACTGAATTGCAAAGGCCTGAAGTTCCTTGGCTGCAAGTGAAGCAGTAATTTACAGTGTTAACATAGAAGATAATTTCAACAGCAGAAATATTTTATTCATTTAGTTTGTTGTTGCTATGATATATTAATGAGACATCTCTCTGTGCTGCAGTTGTCTTTGTTGAATGAGTCATGCTGTGAATCCAGGGGTGTTGGAGACCATCTATCCAAACAGGCACTGTGGGCTGTGACGTCTAAAGGTGATATCATGGTCCACGAACCATTACCCAGCCTGGAGGCTCCAGCACAATATTTACCCTCTGATCAGATGTAAGAACATCACCCTCTTGCTGTCTCTCACTTTTCCAAAACCTTGTGAGCTACTGTCTACTTGGGCAACAAATAGGCAACAAATATTTGGTAAAATCACCCGATTTTTAATCAGATTAAACTGTTGTATTGATACATTTGATTACTGAATTAAATAGATTATAAAATAGTACAGTATATAAATATCAGACTGACAGTGGTCCAAGGAGGGAAAAACCACAAACCGGCGACAGGGTGTTGGGCACCCAAGACTCATCGATGCGCTAGGGCAACGAAGGCTATCCCGTCTGGTCTGAACTGACAGAAGGTCTACTGTGGCACAGAAAATGTTAATGATGGTTACGGAAGGAATGTGTCACAACACAGTGCATTGCACTCTGCCTCTAGTAGTATGGGGGCTGCATAGCCGCAGACCAATCACAGTGCCCATGAGGAACCCTGTCCACTGTCAAAAGTGCCTACAATGGGCACACAAGTATCAGAACTGGACCTTGGAGCAGTGGAAGATGATTGCCTGGTCCAGTGAGTCCTGTTTTCTTTTACCTCACTTGGACGGCCATGTACGTGTGCACCATTTACCTGGAGAAGTGATGGCACCAGGATGCACTGTGGGAAGATGACAACCCGTTGGAGGGAGTGTGATGCTCTGGGCAATGTTCTGCTGGGTCCATGTGGATGCAAATATGACTCATGTCACCTACATAAACATTGTTGCAGACCAGGTACACCCCTTCATGGCAACAGTATTCCTTGATGGCAGTGGCCTCTTTCAGCAGGATAATAAGCTCTGCCACACTGCACACATTGTTCTGGAATGATTTGAGGAACATGATGAAGAGTTCAAGGTGTTGCCTTGACCTCTAAATCCCCCAGATCTCAATCCAATTGAGCATCTGTGGGATGTGCTGGTAAGTCCAATCCATGGTGGCTCCACCTCGCAACATACAGGACTTGTAGATCTCAAGATGGCGCCGAGTATGGCTGCTGCGTCGCGAGCTCCGTCAAAACACTGCAGTTTATTGTTTGTTTTGTTTACAGTTTTGTGTTTTTTTGTCTTGGATGTTGTCTGCCTTATTGTGTACGACAGACAAACGCTTTTGGACATTGGTTCGGCAATCACACACCGAAAACCGGACTTCACATTCCTCAATGCCGACCCGCGGTTTACAAACACGCCAGCGGAGCCCTTTGTTTGGGCTGCCCGGCTGCAGAAACGCAGAAGGAAAAGAGGAAAAAGAGCCGGCGTTCTCATCAGATTAAAACGTCGCGCAAATCGCCCCCCACTACCCAGTATACTACTGGCAAATGTTCAGTCTCTGGACAACAAGCTCTGCGAGCTGAGAGCGCGGATCTCCTTCCAACGAGAGACGAGAGAATGCTGCGTTATCTGTCTTACGGAAACCTGGATGTCCGCGGAGATTCCAGACTCGGCCATCGAACCCACGGGTTTCTCCGTGCACCGAGCGGACAGAGCGAAAGACCTCTCAGGTAAAAGCAGAGGTGGAGGTGTATGTTTTATGATCAACAAATCATGGTGTGATCAGAGGAATGTACATTTTATCAGGTCTTTCTGCTCTCCTGATCTGGAATATCTCATGCTTCTGTGTCGACCATTCTGGCTACCGAGGGAATTCACAGCGGTCATTATCACTGCTGTGTACATCGACCCACAAGCCAACACAGACCGGGCACTCAAGGAACTATATGGCAGTATAAGTGAGCAGGAAACCGCGCACCCTGAGGCCGCGTTCATTGTTGCCGGTGACTTCAACAAAGCCAACTTTAAAACAATAACACCAAAATACCACCAACATATCAGCTTCAACACACGAGGGGACCGGGTTTTGGATCATTGCTATTCTCCTTTCCGGGATGGCTACAAATCCCTCCCCCGCCCATCATTTGGCAAATCCGAGCACTCTTCCGTTCTGCTTCTGCCCGCTTACAGGCAGAAACTGAAACGGGAAGCACCCGCCCTCAGGACGATCCAGTGCTGGTCGGACCAATCAGACTCTATGCTACAGGACTGTTTTGATCACGCTGACTGGGAGATGTTCCGGTCTGCCTCCGATGACGACAGAGGTTTACGCTGATAGCGTAACGTGTTTCATCAGGAAGTGCGTAGAGGACGTTGTTCCGACGAAAACTATACGGATCTACCCCAACCAGAAACCCTGGGTTAACGGCGATGTTCGCGCGGCACTTACTGCGCAGACCACCGCTTTTAATTCCGGGAACGCGGAGGAGCGTAAACAAGCCAGTTATGCCCTCCGTAACTCCATCATTACAGCCAAACGCCAGTACAGGCACAAAATTGAAGGACAGTTCAACACCACTGACTCCAGAAGTATGTGGCAGGGAATTAACATCATCACGGACTACAAAGGGAATAAAAACTCCGCCATGAACACTGTTGCCTCTCTCCCGGACGAGCTTAATACTTTTTAACAACACCGCCCTCGCGGAGAGAGCACTCGCGGCCGATACTACAGAGGTTGGTTCACTCTCCGTCTCTGTTGCGGATGTAACCCGATCCTTTCGACGGGTGAATATCCACAAAGCCGCGGGTCCAGACGGCATTCCGGGCCGCGTCATCAGAGCATGCGCGAACCAACTGGCTGGTGTTTTTACGGACATTTTCAACCTGTCCCTCTCCCTGTCTGTAGTCCCCACATGCTTCAAAACATCAACCATTGTGCCTGTACCGAAGCAATCAAAAATCACTTGCTTAAATGACTGGCGTCCTGTTGCCCTCACCCCCATCATCAGCAAATGCTTTGAGAGGTTGATCAGAGATCACATCTGCTCTGTTCTGCCCACCTCTTTGGACCCATTGCAGTTTGCCTACCGTAACAACCGCTCCACTGACGATGCCATTGCATCTACAATACACACTGCTCTATCCCACCTGGAAAAAAGGAACACGTATGTGAGAATGCTGTTTGTAGACTACAGCTCAGCATTTAACACCATAATGCCCTCCAAGCTTGATGTGAAACTCCGGGCTCTGGGCTTAAACAGCTCGCTGTGCAGCTGGATCCTGGATTTCCTGTCAGGCAGACGTCAGGTGGTTAGAATGGGCAGCAACATCTCCTCATCACTGACCCTCAACCCCCCGCAGGGCTGTGTTCTCAGCCCACTCCTGAATTCCCTGTACACACATGACTGTGTGGCGACACATAGCTCCAATGCCATCATTAAGTTTGCTGACGATACGACGGTTGTAGGTCTGATCACTGACAATGATGAAACAGCCTACAGAGAGGAGGTGCACACTCTGACACGCTGGTGTCAGGACCACAACCTCTCCCTCAACGTCAGTAAGACCAAGGAGCTTGTGGTGGACTTCAGGAAGAAAGACAGAGAACACAGCCCCATCACCATTAATGGAGCACCGGTGGAGAGAGTCAGCAGCTTCAAGTTCCTCGGTGTCCACATTACTGAGGAACTCACATGGTCCGTCCACACTGAGGCCGTTGTGAAGAAGGCTCACCAGCGCCTCTTCTTCCTGAGACGGCTGAGGAAGTTTGGAATGAACCAACACATCCTCACACGGTTCTACACCAGCACTGTAGAGAGCATCCTGACTGGCTGCATCACCGCCTGGTACGGCAATAGCACCGCCCACAACCGCAAAGTCCTGCAAAGGGTGGTGCGAACTGCCAGAAACATCATCGGAGGTGAGCTTCCCTCCCTCCAGGATATATATAACAGACGGTGTGTGAATAAAGCTCGGAGGATTATCAAAGACTCCAGCCACCCGAGTCATGGGCTGCTCTCACTGATTCCATCAGGCAGGCGGTATCGCAGCATCAGGACCCGTACCACCCGACTACATGACATCTTCTTCCCACAAGCAATAAGACTTTTGAACACATGATCTCTCACTATCAACAATCAGCACTGCACTTTATTAATCTTCATTCTGTCAATATATTCTCGCTCCCAATTCAGTTAGTATATATATATATTTATACCCTTATCTAGTGTATGTGTATTCTACATTGTGTGTATTGTGTACATCCATCCATCCATCCATCCATCTTCAACCGCTTATCCGAAGTCGGGTCGCGGGGGCAGCAGCTCCAGCAGGGGGCCCCAAACTTCCCTATCCCGAGCCACATTAACCAGCTCTGACTGGGGGACCCTGAGGCATTCCCAGGCCAGTGTGGAGATGTAATCTCTCCACCTAGTCCTGGGTCTTCCCCGAGGCCTCCTCCCAGTTGGACGTGCCTGAAACACTTCCCTAGGGAGGCGCCCAGGGGGCATCCTTACCAGATGCCCAAACCACCTCAACTGACTCCTTTCCACGCAAAGGAGCAGCGGCTCTACTCCGAGCTCCTCGCGGATGACTGAGCTCCTCACCCTGTCTCTAAGGGAGAAGCCCGCCACCCTTCTGAGGTAGCCCATTTCGGCCGCTTGTACTCGCGACCTAGTTCTTTCGGTCATGACCCAACCTTCATGACCATAGGTGAGGGTAGGAACAAAAATTGACCGGTAGATCGAGAGCTTTGCCTTCCGGCTCAGATCTCTTTTCATGACAACGGTGCGATAGAGCGAGTGCAATACCGCCCCTGCTGCCCCGATTCTCCGGCCAACCTCCCGCTCCATTGTCCCCTCACTCGTGAACAAGACCCCGAGGTACTTGAACTCCTTCACTTGGGGCAATACCTCCTTCCCCACCCGGAGTACGCACTCCATCGGTTTCCTGCTGAGAACCATGGCCTCAGATTTAGAGGTGCTAATCCTCATCCCAGCCGCTTCACACTCGACTGCCAAGCGGTCCAGTGAGAGCTGAAGGTCACAGACCGATGATGACATGAAGACCACATCATCTGCAAAAAGTAGAGATGAGATCCCCAGCTCACCGAACCGCATACCTTCCCCACCCCGACTACGTCTCGATATCCTGTCCATGAATACCACAAACAGGATTGGTGACAAAGCGCAGCCTTGGCGGAGACCAACCCCCACATAGAACGAGCTCGACTTCGTGCCGAGGACCCGGACACAGCTCTCGCTTCGGACATACAGGGATTGGATCGCACTAAGAAGGGACCTCCCCACCCCATACTCCCGAAGCACCTCCCACAGTCTCTCCCGGGGGACCCGGTCATACGCCTTCTCCAGATCCACAAAACACATGTAGACCGGATGGGCATACTCCCAGGCCCCCTCCAGAATCCTTGCGAGAGTAAAGATCTGGTCCGTCGTTCCACGGCCAGGACGGAACCCGCATTGTTCATCTTCACTCTGAGGTTCGACAATCGGCCGCACCCTCCTCTCCAGCACCTTGGAGTAAACTTTACCAGGGAGGCTGAGAAGTGTGATACCCCTGTAGTTGGCACACACTCTCTGGTCCCCCTTTTTGAAGAGAGGAACCACCACCCCGTTCTGCCACTCCTTAGGCACTGTCCCAGATTTCCACGCGATGTTGAAGAGGCGTGTCATCCATGACACCCCCTCCACATCCAAAGCTTTCAGCATTTCTGGTCGGATCTCATCAATCCCCGGGGCTTTGCCACTGCGGAGTTGTTTGACTATCTCAGTGACCTCCCCCAGGGAAATAGAATCTGATCCCCCATCAGCCTCCGGCTCTGCCTCTAGCATAGGGATAGAGTAGGGATTTAGGAGTTCTTCAAAGTGTTCCTTCCACCGCCCAATAACCTCCTCGGTTGAGGTCAACAGCGTCCCATCTTTGCTGTATACAGCTTGGATGGTTCCCCGTTTTCCCCTCCTAAGGTGGCGGACGGTTTTCCAGAAGCACTTTGGTGCGGACCGAAAGTCCTTCTCCATGGCTTCTCCGAACTTTTCCCACACCCACTGCTTTGCCTCCCTCACGGCTGAGGCCGCAGCCCTTCGGGCCTGTCGGTACCTTGCAACTGCCTCCGGAGACCTCCGGGACAACAAATCCCGGAAGGCCTCTTTCTTCAGTCGGACAGCTTCCCTGACCACCAGTGTCCACCACGGTGTTCGAGGGTTACCACCCCTTGAGGCACCTAAAACCTTGAGGCCGCAGCTCTCCACCGCGGCTTCGGCAACGGAAGCTTTGAACATTGCCCACTCTGGTTCAATGTCCCCAACCTCCGCAGGGATGCCTGAAAAACTCCGCCGGAGGTGTGAGTTGAAGATCTCACGGACAGGGACCTCCTCCAAACGTTCCCAGTTCACCCGCACTACTCGCTTGGGCTTCCCAGGTCTGTCCAGAGTCTTTCCCCACCCCCTGATCCAACTCACCACCAGATGGTGATCAGTTGACAGCTCTGCCCCCCTCTTCACCCGAGTGTCCAAAACATATGGCCTCAGATCTGATGACACGATTACAAAATCGATCATCGATCTTCGGCCTAGGGTGCTCTGGTACCACGTACACTTATGAGCATCCTTATGTTCGAACATGGTGTTTGTTATAGATAATCCATGACTAGCACAGAAGTCCAATAACAAACATCCACTCGTGTTCAGATCGGGGAGGCCGTTCCTCCCAATCACGCCTTTCCAGGTGTCCCTGTCATCTCCCACGTGCGCGTTGAAGTCACCCAGCATCACTATGGAGTCCCCTACTGGGGCCCTATTCAGGACTCCATTCAGGGTCTCCAAGAAGGCTGAATACTCTGTACTGCTGTTCGGTGCATATGCGACCCTCTCGTCCACCGGGGTAAACTCCAACATAGCGGCACTCAGCCGGGGACTTGTGAGTATCCCCACACCTGCCCGTCGCCTCACACCATGGGAAACTCCAGAGAAGAATAGAGTCCATCCCCTATCCAGGAGTACGGATCCAGAGCCACAACTGTGTGTCAAAGTAAGCCCCACCAGATCCAACTGGTAACGCTCCAGCTCTCTCACCAGTTCCGGCTCCTTCCCCCCCAGTGAGGTAATGTTCCACGTCCCTAGAACTAGCCTTTGCTGCCCGGGTCTGGTCCGTCGAGACCCACAGCCTTCACTGCCACCCATATGGCAGCGCACCTGACTTCTGCGGTTTCTCCAATGGGTGGATGGGTTGTGTACATTTGATATGTAAATTGTTGTGTAAGTATGTGTACATTTGTTATGTAAATTGTGTAAGTATGTGTACATTTGTTATGTAAATTGTGTTGTGTAAATATGTTGTTATTGTAAAGTGGTTTATGTCTCGTCACTGTCATTACTGCAATGTTGCTCGGAACTGCACACAAGACTTTCACCTACTGTTGCACTCGTGTACACAGTAGTGTGACAATGAAGTGATTTGATTTGATTTGATTTGACTTGAAGGATCTGCTACTAATGTCTTGTTGTCTGATACCACAGGACACCCTCAGGTGAACAGCCTTTGCATCTGAAGCGTGCCTTCCATGAATGCTTCCATGTCCATAAAAATCTGCCTAATGAATTAGATTTTTTTTTCTTTGGAGCCATCTGTCTAAAAGTTTTCATGTGTTTGGTCAATGATCCCATTGCATTGTAATGTTGTTGTCATGTATGTTCTGTTGGCTTGGCATGCATCATGAGCATCTGTGATTGAGTGTCTGTACTCATGCTTGCTGGTGGGCTCAGGTTTTGGCGTCAGGTTCCAGGTCACCTGCTCTGTGTGGAGTCTAACAGTCTGGGTGTGGTGTGGGGCATCGGTCATGATCACACTGCCTGGGTCTACACAGGGGGCTGCAGAGAAGACTCAGCTCAGGGTAAACCTGTTGTTTTTGCACCCTGTAGCTAAACTTATTCCTCTTACTAACAAAAATGCTTCCAACATTTTGTCCTGGCCTTGCTGAAAAGACTAGCACACTGGAAAAACAAACAAAAAAAAAACAGATTATAAGTTCATAAACATTAACTCGCTCTGTAGCTCAGTTGTATTGTGACATCAAAACACTTTTACTATAACGCACAATATGAAAGATTATAAATTTTAACACTTGCATTACGTAAACAACTACATTTACAAGCTTATTCTAATGTCACTAAGATGTACCATAGCTCAACTGATGCTAAGTGCGTTAGAGTTAGGGTACGAGTTCAGAAAAGCACATTAGTTGGCATGTGAGCCAAAAGTGTCATGGAAGCACCACTAAATGCCATGGTTTCTTTAGCTTTTGCTTTAATGACACTCTCGGTTATGTTTAGGTTTAAGGTTTAGGGTAGGAATGTAGTCTTTGTTTATTTAAAACTCCACAGAGCATTAATCTTATAAACATCATCTTTTTGAAGAATATTAAACTTGTTTTAAGCACCAAACAATGGACATTTCACCTCAAGACTGCAGCGATACATGTAATCAACCACCTAATTTCAGTTTGAAAATATTTTGCCACAGTCACGTTATTTTCGTGAGATCAGGCTGTAACTTTTGTCAACTTTTAGGAGTAAACATAAAGGTGACCTCTAAGTTAATAGGCATAGACAATTCTGATTCCATGTTGACTTTAACCATCAAGGCTTCCTTGGTGAACCAGCTTCACCAGCAAAGTTTTGCTGATAAAGAGTACAGCTATGCTGATTCAGCAGTTAGACCAGCCCTTAGCAAGATAAACCAGTCTGGACTAGCATGTTGTTAATCATCTTCCCAATCTTGAGTATTTCCTTTTATTCCAAATGTACGGTACTAGTGTTGTGAAATATTTCAAACAACAACACTTTGTCTGCTTGACGTTGAAAGTTCTCTAATTTCAGGAAATGAAAATGTTAACCAGGCAATAAGTGACATCAGGAATGTCTACATCTATGAGAACCAGCGTTGGAACCCGATGGCAGGATTCACTGATAAGTGAGTGTATTTAAATGAACTGAATGGTCCCTTAATGTGACTTTGTCAAATGTCCTGTCTCTGCTCTGTGCATCTCAGGGGCCTTCCAACAGATCGCTACATGTGGAGTGATTCTTCTGGTCTCAAAGAGTGCACCAAAGAGCGCACCAGCCCTCCCTCACCACAATGGACATGGGTAAAGCCAGGTTTTTGGTTCTTTTTTAGTTTCTTGTTGTATCTTTTAGCATTTGATTGCTTCATACAACACTTCTGAACAGGAAAGCTCTTTTAAGCCTTTAGAATATAAATGATTACATTCATAATCAATAATAACCTTAATTATAGCCGCTAGCAATTATCGGCGTCCAAGCATGAATTACCAAAATAATTTGAAAGAATGATCCTGTGATTGTTGTTTTGGTGTCAAATTTTAACTTATTTGATCACAATTAGTACTTTCTTCTCCTAGCATAAGAAATTGATGAAAGTTGACATGTGGCCTAAGAATGTCCTGTTATCCGTGTGAACCAAGTTTAGTTAAGGTTAGATATTGCATGGCCTGGGTAGCTCAGCGAGTATTGACGCTGACTACCACATCTGGAGTCACGAGTTCGAATCCAGGGTGTGCTGAGTGACTCCAGCCAGGTCTCCCAAGCAACCAAATCGGCCCGTTTGGCTCATGATGTAACCTTGTGGTCGCTATAATGTGGTTTTCGCTCTCGGTGGGGCGCGTGGTGAGTTGTGCGTGGATGCCACAGGGAATAGCTTGAGCCTCCACATTCACTATGTCTCCACGAAGGCAACTGAGATTCATCCCCGCCACTTGGATTGAGGCGAGTCACTACATCACCACAAGGGCTTAGAGCAAATTGGGCATTCTAAATTGGGGAGAAAAGGAGAGAAAAAAAAGGGGTTGGATATTGCACTCGGAAGATACAGGCCAATTAGTCATTATGGGCCACACCCAAAAACACACTGCTCATATCTTCTGAACGATAAAATGAATCAAATTACTTTTTATAACATTTTGTCAGACTGTTTAGCTTATTATAGTGCCACCTTATCGCCTTTGCTAGTACTTTAAAGCTCATGATCATCAGTCGTTCACAATGGAAGTTATTAGCTGCTGAAATTTTATTTGCTGCTGATGGCCATTTTTGTTGTTTTTTGCAATCAATGTTTTAAGGATGTGTTTGCACTTGAATCAAAGATGATGCTAGTCAAATTCCAACTTGATGAAACAGTTGAGTTATCTTGGTGTTTTTTTTGTAATTTTATAGCACGCCTTACAGCAGAATTGGATTAAATTTGGCGTGCATCCTCAAAATATCTTCATATCGAAGTTTACCAAGTTTTGCCACACCCAAACATTTAATTGGCTTGTAACTCTGAAGTTCTTTGAACAGCTTTTGGTCATGAGTGCCCGTAGATGATTTTTGCCAAATTCCATGCAAATTGGACAAACGGCCTAGGAGGAGTTAGAAAAAGTTTTTTTTTTCATAAAATTCGAAATAGCAGAATAATTTTATAGATGATCGATTTTAGATCGGAAATAAAATCAAGCTCTTCATGCTTGGACCTTTCACTAAATGATATAGTTCATTAGACACTATAGGCCGTTTACGGTTGCTAAGCAATATACCTTGAGTCACAGGTGTCCACCATGGCTTCGAACGAGGTTATCCAATCAGAATTTAGAGCTGGGACTTTCCATTTTCTAATGTTTTAAATAGTCATAGATTTGTCCTAGTGCTTAGCATGTTTGTTCCAACATATTGAGCTGTGGTGCTTATAAAAAGTGTTGAATGACCAAACAAATTTTGACCTGAGTATTTTATTGGTCAGAGTACTTTTTGGTTATTAAGGGTCTACCAGTTATTATTGTATTGAAATTTGGACATTTGCTTACTGTACCTTATGGTACAGTAGAACAGTTGTTTCTCATAAATATCAACAGCTGTAATTGGTTTCATGACAGAAAATCTCACTATTGCAGGTATCTGATTGGGCCGTAGACTACAGTGTCCATGGAGGGACAGATAAAGAGGGCTGGCAGTATGCTGCAGATTTCTCTGTGTATGTGACTACATTTATAAAATTGTGGCCATAGTCTACATATTTTCCCAAGACATATTTCTTTATCTTCATCATACAGGACTTTTCACGGTTATAAGACATTGAAGGACTTTGTGCGGTGCAGACGATGGGCTAGGTTAGTTTACATTTGTGCTGCTTTTGAACACACTGAAATACAATAACCTTTTTAACAAAGGCAGTTCACAATACTTTTCATGTGTGTTAAAACAGTTTAAATCCATGTTAATGTCTTATTTCGTAGTTTAGAATCATCTCTATATAGAAAAGGATGTTGAACAGTTATTGAAAGAAAGTTTTCTTCATCACAGGAAGTGTAAGATCAACCTGACTGGACCTTGGCAGAAGGTCCCACCAATCCCTCTGAATGACATCACCATTCTTCCGTGTCTGGCTCAGTGCAGTCTGGAGCAGGTGCCTCTGTGGGCCATCAGTGTAAAGGGAGATGTTCTGTGCCGTCTGGGAGTCACCAGCGACAACCCAGCCGTGAGGGCCACACCATGTTCCTGTCCTTCCTTACACACAAAATTACAATTGTCCATTTGTTCTGTGCTAAACAGTACCACTTTTTCATGGTCCAAAGTACAAGAACCACCAAAGGGGAATGCGGCCCCACTACTCCTAATATTCAGATTATAGTTCAACCGATATGGCTTTTTAAATCACAGATTCTTAAACCGCAAATTCTCAATCCTAAAAATGTATGTAAAGATGTAGCCTTGCAAAAAACTAAGCGTCCTCCATTCCCAGCTATGTCTTTGAGGGCTGCTCAAATTTCTGCTGAGCCACTGACCACCACTCCATTAAATTCTCAAAACAAAAACCTTTGTAAATCATTATCAAGGGTCATACTGGTTTATTATTGACTTTAGGCTAGAAGGTAAATTGGCTGCATCCGAATATGGTGTGCAAATGAAGTAATATGTCAGAATCATTCATATTCTTAAAAGAGTAGGTGAGAAATGGCACTTCTCCTCCAGTGTGTGACCCCATTAATAGTCACCATCCTTTACGCCAAAGGCGTGATCGCATTTACCTTCGCACGGCGATATTCCACAGGCGAAATACAGTTATTTCAATGGCAATCCGTGCAATGGACTTACGGAGGCGAAGAATGTCACCGCACAAACCCAAATATCTGCCTCACATCTTCTTTGCCCACAGAATTTTGCAGTGCAAAGGTAAATATAACACACCTTAACCATGAAGTGCTGTATTATTTCAACTCCATCACAGAAACATACTTTTTGCAAGTACATGCACACAGATAGTACAAGTTCGCAGAAGTTCACATGAGCACTTGGCCAACACATTGTCAACACGTGGTCCAGTTTGTGTATTCTTGCATTAACATGGCGGTAACAAACATCAATTCTAGAGGTAGATGATATATATCATTTTTCACCAATTAATCTATGCCCATATTTGCCAATAGCTCCTCTGTGTCCGGCGCTGGAGGATTGTGCAGTTAGAACTCATTGGTTCTACAGTATAACAGCGGCCTCTAGAGGTCAAATAAGAAAAATCACTGACACCTGGTGGTATACACCAAATGTAGTTTTCACACTGTTTGATGTGGTCCGAATCCGAGCGTGATTGTTTCCGTTGCCCCCACAGAGCTTTAGTCTGGTTTCAGACTCGCGTATGCTTCTGTCAAACCCCGGTGCTTTTTCGTCATCAACTTGCGTCATCACAAAAGTGCACATGATAGAAAACACAATGCAGGTCGGTATATTGTTTAATCTCTTTTTATTATAATTGTTATCCTCTTTTTCTCCCAATTTGAAATGCCCAATTCCTACTACTTACTATGTCCTCGTGGTGGCGCGGTTACTCACCTCAGGCGGCGGAGGACAAGTCTCAGTTTCCTCCACTTAAAGTGATTTTAGTTCCTGAACAAGTGCGGACATGAGTACAAGTTGCTTTCTCACTCACGCAAAGCGCACTACAGTCCCATTTTAACCAAGCACAGATCACCTGCTACAGGTAGTCTCGGGTTTGGTACCATAGTCCGCAAAACAGTCACGTGATCAACTTTTCACGCGAACCATGCTCTGTTTCCGACTAAACCAGCAGTGTGAAAACACCCTTAATCTGTCATCATTGACAATATTCATCCATACTTTTATTTTCTCTTAATTGCATATTCAGTTGTTTTTTTGTGTGTGTGGTTTGTGTTCTGAGGGCATGGAAAAATATATATATTACATGAAACGTGCCTCATGACTACATATCTTGTGAATAATAATAAAAAACCTCATCTGGGGAATATGGGCTATGAAGAGGTTAATTTGGTAAATAATTATATATAAAACATTTGAACTGAGCCAAATCTCCGTTATTTCAAGTAAGAGCCCCAGTGAATTTCTGGCTTGTTTATAGTTAAAAGTCCCATGTTATACACCAAATCTTCATTTATGTTTTTCTGGTTATTATTGTAAAAGTAAAATGTAGGTAGAATCCATTTTTTTTTCATTCTGTTCAATCCATTCAATTGTAATGGTGTTGGTTGTGGACATGCAAATTGGCTGATGTTCCCATGAAAATCAAACATGTACATGTAAAAATAAATGTTGTCATATTGAGCTGGTGTGCAGGAAGGTTCTCTAACCAGAGCTTGAAACCACAGGGCAACTCCTGGCTCCATGTGGGGACAGACCAGCCCTTCAAGTCCATTTGCATAGGAGGAGGCCACCAGGTGTGGGGCGTTGGCAGAGACGGTGCTGTCTTCTACCGGGGCTCTGTGTCTGCCCACAACCCAGCCGGTGAGACCACAAAACAATCCTGATGGAAACTCTGACTGAGGAAGCGATTTTACATTCTACTATACATGAAATACAGCTGTTTGTTTATTGGCCAAGCATGCTAGGGTGATTCCCATGAAACCCGTCAAGAAAATGTCTTGGTCATATTTAACCCCACAATAACAAAATTATAAAACAAAAGAAAATGTAAGCCTAAATTTAGGACCATCACATTTTTTTTGCATTTTAACACTATTTTCATGACCAAATTTTACACCCCAGTTCTCAATGCGTCCGAACCGAACATTTTACTTTTACAACTCAGTTTTCGTTGATGATTCTCATTTGTTCTGCTGAACACAGATGAAGATTTTTAGAAGAATATCTCAGCTCTGTAGGTACATACAAGTGAAATGGTGACCAGAACTTTGAAGCTCCAAAAATCACATAAAGTCAGCATAAAAGTAATCCATACGACTCCAGTGGTTTAACCGAAGTCTTGAGAAGTGATATGATAGATGTGGGTGGGAAACAGATCAATATTTAAGTCATTTTGTACTATTAATCTCCACTTTCACTTTCCATTCTTCTTTTGTATATGGCAGTTCACATTCTTCATGCATATCGCCACCTACTGGGACAGGAGGAGAATTTATAGTAAAAAAGGACTTAAATATTGATCTGTTCCTCACCCACACCTATCATAAATCTTCTGAAAATATGGATTTAACTACTTGAGTTTTATGGATTTCTTTTATGCTGCCTTTATGTGCTGTTTTGAGCTTCAAAGTTTTGGTCAGTTTTGGGTTGACAGTTTTACAGTTCAAATAAATGTTTTCTGTACTTGTGCTCAAGGTTGACTTCCAAACATTACTTTTGCAAATAGAAAAGATTAGATTAGAAGAACAGGGAGCCCTGCAACAGATGTCATGTTCCCCACAAAACCTCCACTGAACATCAGGTCAGTCTGGGATTACATGAAGAGACAGAAGCAACTGAGACAGCTGAAATAGATAGAAGAACTGTGGAGAATTCTCCAAGAAGCTTGGAACATCCAATCTGCCAACAACCAAGAAAAACTGTGTCCAGGTGTATCTAGGAGATTTGAGGCTGTTTTAAAGGCAAAGGTGGTCACATTGAATATTGATTTAACTTCTTTATGTTTACTGGACTTTATATGACATTAATTGATAAAAGAAAACTATTTTTGAAGAAATCCTCACTATGCAAAATTTTTCACAAGTGCCTAAAACTTTTGCACAATACTGTATATATATTGAATAGTACATTATTATAATAAGGAATACTTATGATGGTTAGAGGGTTGACACTTAAACAAGGAACACAACTTGAAGAAAGAAAATGTTTTTTGTTGATGTGTTTATAAAAAGGGCCTCAACCTGGCATCTTTTATTATTGAAGTGATTATTTACACATTGAAATGTTAGAGATACAAAGACACCCATTATTATTTATCTTAATGTGTTCATTTCTTTCTTTTCTCAGGGGAGTGCTGGTACCACATCCCGTCTCCGCCGAGGCAGACCATTAAACAGGTGTCTGTGGGCAGGACGTCGGTTTATGCAGTGGATGAAAACAGTGAGACTGCGAGTTTTTCTCATTCTGGCTGAATCGATTTCCACATGAATCACATAATACCACATCTTAAGCCGTTCTCTCTCCTGTTTGCACAGGTAATCTGTGGCACAGACAGGGTTTGACTCCCAGTTATCCTCAGGGTTCTGCATGGGAGCTCATCTCCAGTAATGCGTGTAAGGTGTCTGTTGGACCGCTGGACCAGGTCTGAAATCTTTCTCTTCTAAATGACACCAATAAACATTTAGAGAACAAATGAATGAATGGACTGACTGTTTGTGATACTTTAAATGACTTGGTTGGCTAAAAAGATTTGGTTAATTATGTTGAACTCTTAATTCTGATTGGTTCACACACATTCCAAGAGTGATTCATTTTCTATAGCTGCATGAAGTAGCTCCAGGTTCGCTGAACAAACCTGAACTTAAATTTGTTCAGGTTTGGATAATCGCTGATAAAGTTCCAGGTCATCCAACAGAGAGTTCAGGAACTGTGTGCCACAGGTTGGGAGTGAAGCCCATGCAGCCGAAAGGCCTGAGCTGGGACTTTGGCATCGGGGTGAGGTTTCCCCATCACTGTTCACACCAACTTTGCTGTGACCAAATGCATCCCGATGTGAATAAACACTAGAATATTCAATATTGCAAACAATTTTTTGCACCATTCATATCAAGTCTAAGTTCCATTTTTTTCATTCACTTAATAAAAAAGTGACTTACACTCTCTGAGCACTTTTTTAGTAACACTATGGTCCTAAAGGAAGTGCCTGACGTGGTCTTCTACTGTTGTAGCCCATCCATCTCAAGGTTTGGTGTGTTGTGCATTCTGAGATGCTGTTCTTCTCATTACAATTGTACAGACTGGTTTGAGCAGACAGACAGTCTATGGTAACTCAGATAACCAGTCTGTACAATGGCCATTCTCTGTTGATCTCTCTCTCTCTCTCTCTCTCTCTCTCATCAACAAGGCATGTCTGTCCACAGAACTGTCACTCACGGGATGTTTTTTGTTTCTGGCACCATTCAGAGTAAATTCTAGAGACTGTTGTGTGTGAAAATTCCAGAAGATCAACAGTTCCCGAAATACTCAAAACAGCCCATCTGGCATCAACAATCATGCCATGGTCAAAATCACATTTTTCCCCATTTTGATGGTTGATGTGAACATTAACCGAAGCTCCTGATCCGTATCTGCATGATTTAATGTACTGCTGCCACATGATTGGCCGATTAGATAAACACAAGAATAAGGTGTACAGGTTTTCCTAATAACGTGCTCAGTGAGTGTATTTGGAACCCAAAACATTAAAAAAAATCAGCATTGTCATAAAAAAAGTCGTCACTGCAGCATATTTTAAATGTGATGGCTTTTACTTGGAGTCATGAATTCCTCTATCTAAAACAGGGCGGATGGGAGTACCTGTCTGTGAGAGGAAACTCCATAGAGGCCCAACGTGTGGCTCCTCAAAGTCCACTGCCCAACCAGACCCAGCGTCAGGTGAACGGGAAAGCTTTGGGCTGTTAGTGCCCATCCTCTACCACTGTCATCACCTTCACATGCTCTACTCCCTTCCCAGTACCCGTTCAACCAAATGTGACCAGAGTTCTTTTTCTCTTGAATGCACTTGCCTGATGAACAAACATAACCCATGTTTTCATGTCATCTTGATGTCATTTTCTTTCCCCATTATTCATGATGCAATGACAGCAAAGCTCATCTGGGTGTGACCTTCAACTTGAGGCTTCTTTTGTTTTCTGTATGTTTATGATTTGTCACCTGATCCAATGATGTCACTATTTTTAGCATGCAACATTTTACTTATGGAGTCTCATTTCGGTTTCGGTCGTCTATAGAAGACCATGTTTGTGTAATTGGTTTGATTATATTTGAAAATGTTATTTCATTTTATGCCGCTGTAAACACAGACACAAATTTCCTACTTTGATTTTATCTTTTTGCAATAAATATCTACCAAGCACGTGCCAATTTTCCTTTGTCGAACTAAAGGAGAATTTCTGCTCCACCAGCCTCAACAAATGGAATTGCAATGCAAAATAATGCCAATGATGTTTACCGCCCATTACTCAGTCATCCATTGGTCACCAAACAGATAGTCCTGCCAGAAGTCAATGTGTATGTTTACAACGTTCATTATGCTTACGCTGACAAGGTGTTTGGTCATGTAAACAACTCAAACCGTTTATAAAATGACCCTGAAAGGAAAACCATTTAAACCAAGAATAATCGAGTCATTTAGATTTTTGTCCATTACCCTAATTTTGCGTTGCATTTACTGGCTTCTCCAATGTGCACAAGTGTTGTATGCATGCCTGTTTACGTTTTGCCTTCAAAAGCAGAGAATAACCTGATGAGTTCAAATCTCATGTAAACGTGGTTTTCTAGCATTTTCTGATTTTTTGCACAAGCTGATTTTTGGTTGTTATAAGTGTATTGTGTGCCTATAAATATACTTGTTGCAGGCTGGTTGGAATGCTCAAAGACAGAAATGTGTTGAAAAGGCCACAGAGTGTTTCCACTTTTTCGGGAAATCAGATTACAGTTGTTTTTGCATATTAATTTGCGACAGGAGAAAGTACTTTGAATAGGTTACACACGTCAACATTAACATAATAAAAGCATCTGTGAACCATACAACAAAATATCATACAGGATACACAGAAGTTCATTTTCATTTAATTCCATAATAAACAGGGAAATTAATTATAAACCATTCCTTCAATGACACTACACATGATCATTAATATGAAGTAAAAATATCACCATTTTTAAAATTTACAAGTTATAGGACATGATGACCTGCATTTCCCCATTTATTATTTTAGCTTTAAATCGCTTTTTTTCCCGATCAATTCTCACCAGTGTTACGTCACGTTTTGGCTTTAAATTACAAAATGAAACCTCGTACCTTGTACTTACATCGTTCCTAATTTACAGACAAAATTTGACATTTATATCCATCAGTACAGTTAAACATTAAGTTACACTTTAAAGATGTGCAAGATTAAGCGAATACCTTTGAATAAAACCAAAGAATTTCCTTTCATAAAATTTCAAGTTGAAATGAAATCGAGTGCTGGTAATACAGATGATTAAATTGGGCTAAAACAGAGAGAGGGTACTGTACTGAATTACAAGGGGACCTGATTATTCCAGCCATAACCTCCAATTTACACCAGACAATTTTGAGTATGTTGTACCAAAATCAACTTCCTTTCTGACTGAACCAAGAAAATATTTGGTTATATCAAAAGTTCATCTTGCTGATTCTGTAGTTTTGATTTCTTCTATGTACATAAGTGTGTATCTGTCATTGTCAGCCCAAAACAAAAAGCATTCTGAGCAGCTAGATTGGCAAATATAAATGATTCAAATCAAACAATAGCTTGCGCGATGGAAAAAGAGGAAAAACTTGTGTTTACAAGCTGCTCTTTAGAGTTTACATGGGCAAAACTTTTATTTATAGTTCTATACCTTCTCGTATCTTCTTGAGGCTACAAGAAGCCATAAGCTTTAGATTCTGGAAGTTCTGCCAATATTTACCTTTCAGTCTCTCTACATAACCACCAATCTTCATGATTACTTGCTAAAAATAAAGCATTATCTTCTGCCACAATGACAACTTCTGGGTGAATCTCACCAAGAAATGTCCAGGTCATATTTACATCCAAAATAATATATATATATATATATATATATATATATATATATATATATATATATATATATATATATATATATATATATATATTGTTTTCACAGTAATGGGAATTAGGGGGTAAAATGTGCTTAATTGTCATGAAATGCTAAATGAAATGTGCACAATGCCAAAAATCTTTAAAAAATGAGGGAGAAAAAAGTAGGGTACAATATGACCAGGTTTGGTGAGATTCCCCATTGTTTTGAATCATAAAACTTGCAAACACAAACCTAAACTGAAGTTCAGAGAATGAGCGGCTTTGCTAATGGGAACATGGGTGGCCAAACACACTGGACTTCCTCATATGGAAAGAGTAGGGCTGTTACCGGCACTGTGCAGACCCATTCACTGTACAAATAGAAAAAACTTGCTCATGCTTTGATGCGCTGAGCTTGATAAATACTTCTCTCAAATAGACTGCCATGATAAGAAACTGCTCACATCTTTAAGACTTTTTAGCATTTCATCTCCAAAACTCTTCAACAGCCCAAATTCTAACATCTACATCACTGTATACAAAACAAGATATCTCATTGGAACTATATGAGCCTGGGTGAAAAAGTGGTGCACTTTCATGAATGTATCATCAGTCCAAACACTGTACAAAAATATATGTGCAGAGGCATACTGACATGAATGTTGCTTCTATTGGATATCCTATCCATTACACATATAAATTAGCTTGTCACACTTGATTTTACGTTAAAAAAAAAATAAAATCCAGTGTGTGTTAACGTAAAAGGCAAGTATCGTCTGATTTAAATTGCACAATATGAGCATGAGCCTATTGGCTCATTAGTGTTTACGAGAGTCCTCCTGTTGAACAATGCTTTTCAGCATCATCGTTTAGAAGTCAAATGTTGACATTGAAGAGAAATGTATATGAGCAAGAGAACATACAAAAACAACAAAAAAAGTGAGGCAGGACACTTGTAAGTGAGAAGCACGTGAAAATTTCTAAAGCATATGTGAAGCAAGGTTCCTCCAAATTGCACTGATGAAAAATGTTGTAAATTACAGTTCGAATTTTAGATCACCGAGCTTGATCATCTGCAGAAAACAGGAAGCAGCCACAAGAGAGTGGTACAGCTTAGACTGTAGAGTCACCTTCATTTCCTCAAATAAATACCAATGATGCCTGAGAAGCAATCAAAGCCTTCAAAGCGTCCATCACATTTCTCCAACATTTATACTTGTCTTCAGTGATTAATCTTTCTCTCCATCTTCACCACTTCCTAAAAAGAGATACAGAAATACAAATATTATTTTAATTAATTTAAAAATGTAACATTAAAACATTATTATAATTAATAATGTTCCTCTATCATATATAAATTCTGTAATAAGCAATTTTCTCACACGAGATGCAACAAAAACGTCCATCTGACACATTAAGCCGACATCACACTAGCCTATTAAGTGATTTTCAGGTGTGAGTCAAGGCGGAGGGAGAAGCTCCCATTAGCGACCGCCAGCGAGAGGTCATTAATCACTTGACCGTCGGGACTCTCTGCCGAGGTAATGGTTCCAACAATGGAAAAAATGGATCCAACATGACAGAAAATATTGCTCTATCTTACTGAAGAACTGAGCAGATGTCAAGCTGATCTGAACGTTTTCATCACACTAAGTTGCATATCATAAACACATTGTAATCAATAGTGATTCTGTTACCAAGCGTTTTTACCTACAAAAATCACAAATGAAATCAGAAAGTGGAAGCACAACAGTCTGTTTTTATTGGACATAATTTCTACTCAATGAAAGCTGCATATGGACATGCGTGTTCTATACGGAAAGCATCGTGGGGCTAAATACACAGTCACACACTTTCACAAGGTAAGGCTTCTCCATGAATTGCTTCATAAATCACTCTTTTACTATTTTTTATGCTCACACGGTACTCCTGTTGTTATTTTGGCAAGCTCCACTTGAAAGGGAATAAGGGAGTATGTTTGTCACCATACCACAATTTGGTTTCGCAAGTGTCATACCTCTGAAGAAAGCGAGATCTCAGCAAAGCAGTCTGCATTTGTAACATCCTCAGCCAAAACTAGTTGTTTTGAGTCCGCTAGCGTTACACTGGCTTAATTAGTTCGGATAAATCTTTTATCAAATGACAGCTCTAGTCTGGATGTTTGTGTTGGACTTACCCCCTTGTTCAGTGTCGGAGTCTGTAAGGTGGGTGAGGGAGAAGCTAGCAATGCTGGCTGGGGAGATGGAGAAGCGGGTGTAGGTGGATGGGCTGTTCCAACTCTGCTCCAGTGTGCGGCTGGCAGGGGGTGGGGAGAAATACTTTGAAGCTGCCGAGGTCCCACCTGTTCTACTTGCAGAATGATCACTGGTTACCTTTGAAAGGAAACTGGGCTCTGGAGAAGGGAAGTCATCGTCCCACTCAAATGCACCACCTGTCAGACAAAATCGAAAGATTAAGGAGACTCCAAGATTAAAATGTAGTAAAGACTGCAGTGTTTCCCTTCGTCAAGAAACATACTCTGTCCAAGTATGCAAATGAAGATGTGAATGCTTGGCCAGCTCATTGTAAGCTCACAAACCAATTGTACAATGTGCACCCTTGCATAACTGTGGCATCAACAAACAGCAGTACTAAAGACGGTGATAGTTACCCTCAAATGTGTGTTCCATTTGTATCACTATTCTACTCTAATGGCTTGAAGACAAAGAGACGTAAATATGTTTATAAAATCATATTTGTTGAAACTGTTTTTATACCATAGTTGACTTGCCTGACCATAGAAAAGGACACTAAAGGCCAAAGTATACTTTGGTTTTCCAAGTATCTACAAATTTCGTCATTAGCATTTTACTGTCAAACAAGTCTGTATGGACTCGCAGTCAAGAGTATACTCTGAAAGGCTGAGCACTCGACCGTGTGCGAGATGGAATGGCATGTGGAAAAAAAAAAGTATACTCTAGCCTTGAGATGAAGCACAGATTACACTACTGCCCGTTATACAATGGCTATTGCACCAATGCTGAAAAAGCAAAGCACACTTGCATTATTTAATGTGGAAGTTATTCAATCCATACCTTCTTCATCTGTGGAGCTTTCAGAGTTGGTAAATCTATTAAGGTAGCTGGAGGAGGCCACTGGACTGCAGACATCAGACATTGGGCTACTGGGGACATGTGTATTCTCCCCAAGTTCCTTTGTTGGGGTTTCCTGTTTGGATAAAACTAGGCGTTTAAAGACAGCTTCTCTCAAAAGAAAACACTTAAGTTTATGCAAACAGATTTGTTAGTATGGATGCAAGGAAAACATCAGACCTGGTCAAAAAGGTAGACAGTGACATCATCAAAAAAGGACACCCCACGTCTAGTACTACCCCATTCTGATGTTGGTGTAGCAGTCTGAAGGGACTTGGGCTTTAGTAGGCTTTTGAGGTTGAGGGAATTACTGTTGTCTGAGATGATAACAGGTATGGGATGCACAACATCATCCTCACTACACTCAGAGCTAGAGCTGTGCAATCGGTAGGCACGTATGTCCTCATCTGATTCATCACTGTTCTCATCTTCATCAGCCTCACTCCCATCCTCTGACGCATATTCCAGTGAGGATCCATTGAGCTTGCCAAGATATCTCCCCTCCATTTCTGGCTCCTTCTTCTTTGTTCCCTCCCCAGCATATGTTCTTGTTAGCTTAGCATGGACCATGATGTCACTTGAGGACTGCGTTAAGGTAGCGGATATTGCAGAATGTTTTGCGGCTGCAATAGAATGACTTTGGTCTGACAAAATATTAGAAAACACAGATTCATCCACAGACACTGGTTTATCCTGGCTCCAATCCTCCTCAGTGGTAAGAACCAATTCTGGAAGAGTTGTTGTTCTACTCTGCACATTAACATCATTTGATTCTGGAGTAAGACCTGTAGATTCTCCAGAAGTATCAGCCTCAGACACTAAATCCTCCTCAATAATAACAACCGATTCGGTTTCGTCACTTCCATCAACAACACGATTACTCTGGAGCCAAAATGAAGAATCTGTCAAACTGTTTCCATTTACATCATCATTCTTCTTATCTAGCTCATCATTGTCTGAGAAGTAAGCTGAATCTCTGTAGTTTCCACTCAACGGAACTTCACCAGGTTCTTGCTGGTGATCAACCCCATCACCATTTACCTGAATATCAGGTACACTCTGCACCTCAGACACAATTATTTCTGGAGGAACCAGTGTAGGAATAGACTCCACAGCAAGACCTATCCCATTCTCTTCCGAGGAATCCCTCATGCTTGTTTGCGAGTTCCACTCGGGTGACTCTAGATTTTCTGTTTCGTACCCACTGTCAGCGGCTTTGTAGGGGGGTTGAAGCTTATTGAAAGGGGTTTCTAAGTGCTCTCCATGTACCATGTCCCTCTGCATGTCCAGAGAATCTAACGAGTCGGGTGTTTCAGCTGAATTCTCAGTAGTTGGAAGAGTGGATGATGTGCTGTCATCCAACATGCTGTCTTGACTGATTTGGTCAAGACAAGAGTCTGAGACCACCAGAGAGGACATGACCGGAGTTACATGGTTGTCCACTAAAGTTTTATCTTGATCAGTGGCTTCTGATGGTGGAATATCCTTGGTCATCTTCTTGTCCAGCTCCATTATGACATCACTCATTGAGTCATTACTTGTTAGTCCTTCAGTGAGGCCACCTTTTGTACACTCACCAACAGGTGAAGTAGTAAAGCTAAGCTCAGCTAAGTCACTGATTCCTAGATACTGCTCATTCTCCTTTGAGTATACAAAACATTCTTTAAGGCTAGGGGGTTTGGCATCTATGCACAAAGTATCTGTATTGGCACTTTCAAGGGATTGATGACTATCAGATGAACTGACACCAATGACCTCAACACTCTCAGAGGTAGATTCGGAAGAAGAGCAATTCCCAACTTTTGGGGAATTCAAAGAGCCATTTGTGCTTGGCAGCTGGTTGCTACAGGTTTTTCCTGTTATTAACATATCTAAAGGCAACATTGTTTCATTTCCTTTCAAAGGTGACAGAAAATCTTCTAAAATAGGGCTCAATAAGTCCAAAAATTCATCCTTAAGCTGTATAGAATTATCAGCTGTAAGGTTTACACTATCTGAGACATTGGTCTCAGTGATGGAGCTTATTGTCTCCTGGAAATTTCTTGAGTCAGGCTGAGAGAAAGCAGGTTTATCCTTCATCATGCTGTTGTCTTTGAGAAACAAAAAGTTTTCAGTCAGTTTCTCATTGTTAAGAAGCTTCATCACATCTGCACTCTCCGGATCAGAGATCTCCAGATGAATTGCTTCTGGTTGAACCCCTAAAAAAGACTTCTGAAAGTAATTAGCCTCTATACTATCGGTTTCCTCATCACAATCCTTCTTTGGAAAATGCATCTCTGGAAGCTCCATTAAACCTCCCCTGAATGCATGAGAATCTTCAAATTTTTCATCACCCTCACTGAAAATGTTTGTATGGTAAGGGCTCTCATGTTCACTTGATGACCATATGTGGCTGTCCTGAAGGTATGAGTCTTTGGAGTCAATGCTCTGATGGAAGAAATCAGCATCTGTGCTGGACTCATCCAATCGCACATCCTGCAAGACTACATACTGCTGCTGCTCTGATGCACTGGTGCCCTCAGCACCTTGACTTTCCCCTATCCCAAAGTCACTCTCATCCAGCTCTTCCAACTTAATAAAATACTCATTTCCAGATGACGCTTTATGTGTATCCAACACAGGCAAGGTTCCCGGGACTTTGCCAGTTTCTCTCTGACTCTCAGTGTCAGGGAAGTGAGCATGAATATCTTGCCTTGGCACTGGAAAGAACATACTGTGGTAATTTAGAGTAGTGTCTATGGCAGAGCGATTGTGGCTTTCATAGTGATCATGCTTGGCTGCCTCCCACACATATTCAAAACTTAGCCCGTGACTCGTTTCGGTGACCGTGAGCACCTCGTCTGGTTCTCGTCCATCATCAAACTGCTCAAGGATAGGGAAGGAGGAGTGACTGACGGTGGCTTGGCGAGTAGTTGGATTTGGTTTGAGAGAGCTCCAGCGCTGCTCGAAGTCATCCTTCACATCTTTCTGGCCCTGCATTCGGAGATAAGTGAGCAAGCGGTGGACTTCTTCAGCAGTGGCCCTTTTATCTGCAGGCAGCCAGCAAAATTGCAGAACTTCATACCTGTAGACCAAAGCACATAGTTAAACTGCAAGTTTCAAAAGAGAGCTTGATCTACGAAAATGGAGGTATTTGTGAAGGACAAACCATCTTTCAGAGTAGGGTAAGTCCAGCTGTGGATTGAGAAGTCTGACTTGTTGATCTTTGAGCACATGGTTAAGCACTTCTCTATCTGACAGATGAGGATATGGCTGCTTCGCACCCTCAAACAGTTCCCACAATGTCACACCCAACGCCCTGAAAACACATACATATTAAGGACGTTAAATTGTATGAATCCTACTCCTTGCATCCACAGAATTATTCATTCCTTTCCTACGTTCTTAGGATACAGAGTTAATTGGTCAAAATTCAAAGCTTTGGCTCTGACAGCATACTACCCATTAATGTCTTTCCAGCCGGGCACCTTCCAGTGGCCCAAACATGGCATTATGTATTTGGGCATTTTATTCCCAGCAAATTTGTTTGATTTGGTTAAGAGTTAATTTTGACCCCTTAATAAAAAGGTTTGAGCGATTTGGGCAGGTGGGCTTCATTACATTTATCTATGATTGGGAAGGTTAATTAAAATGAATTGTAGATGTTCCCCTCTCTTATTTCAAGCAATCTGATAGCACAGGGGAGTCCTTAATTTGGAATGGTAAACTTCCCAGATTAAATTACATTACAGTAAGCTGCATAAGCCAACTGACAAAGGTGGGCTAGGCCTACCCAAGATTTTGTAGCACTCACTATGGATTGAGTGTTCGTGGGGTGGGTGTTTTTTTCTGTGTTAAGTCTATGAATCAATAAAAATGTTGATTGAAAATGAATCCTACTCTATTATCTAGTTTTTATTTCAGTTTATTTATTTCAGTTATGCAATTTAACATTTCATCCACTTAGTATAATTCAACCCTTTCGTTGCCGTTAATACATTTTTCATAAAATCAAAACAGACAAATACAACATCCAAATTTAACGTAACAATATTCAAAAAAGGACAGGTCTGTAATAAGAGCTTGCTTATATAAGCTCATGAAATAGCTGGCTGACATTCAAGCCATCATTTGAGCAGTCTGAGTGATTCTCACATGTGCCTATAAGAGTCTATAAGAACTCTGTGTTCAGAACAGTGCAGCAGTGGCTCACTTTCAGAAGGCTCTGATCTGTGACTGCTGTGAGAGTCAAAACATTACTACCACTGCTCTTCTTCCCCCTTTATCCTTTTGCTTCAACTTATATGAGAGGGCTGTCAAGAACCACCAGGACAAAATCCTCTGTAGAACTGCAAATGTGTACTCAATACAAGTGAGCAGGGAAACTATTGTTTTGAGAAGGAATTACCAGGGAACACACAAACTGATAAAATGTATACTTTGAATGCACTGAACCTTGCTTTGGATAAAAGTGTCAGTGTGTAAACGTAAACTTGAGATACCTACCAAACATTGCTAAGTTTAGTCTGTTCTGTTGTAATGACACCTCCATGCAGCTCACCAACCAGCTCAGGGGCAAGCCAGCGCAGAGCCACACATTGGTCATCCTCTGTTGTGATATAATCCTCCTGTTAAAAAAGAAAAAAATAAGAATAATTTGCATGCAAAAGTTGGTTGAAACCATTTTCGACTCAGGGGCAAAACACATATACATTTAGTTTTTTATATAAATACTACATTGTACATATTATTTATGATTCTGACTGGTACATTGAGATTTCAGCAATATGTGAGAGATGTTATGACTGCTCTCTGCACTAGATGTGATAACTAAATATAACCTGTATTTGTAAACATTTACATCCAAAAAAATAAGGTACAATGATCCAATTATTTAGAACATTAATGTTACAAATAAATAAATAAAAAATGAAATAGGTGATGACTTTGCAAGCTATACCTTATAATTTGTAGGGCCAATGCCATAGTCTCCTACTTTGACTGTCAGGTCTGTTGTGAGATAGCAGTTCCTCAAAGCCAAATCACTGTGAAGGAAGATGGGAGTAAAAATGAACCGACATGTGCAAATTTATCTGCGTGTAAAAATTACACACTTGTAGTGTGGTGTATAGATTTCACCTCCTAAAATAACTCCAAGTAAACTGCTTTATTCAAGTCAAAAGATACATTGTCTGGAATTAACAATATCACGTCTTAAAATATTATTCAAATTGGATTTTTGGGCTTTTTGCCACTTTTTATTGATAGTGACAGAGGTGAGATTAGGGGATGATATCGACGCATTAACGCAGGCCTGATTCAAACTTGAATGTCTTCTATGAGTGGTATGGCTCAACATGGCTTGTGCACTAACCACTTGATGGGAAAATGTTATGTTCACAACACTGCGTTTTTTTGGCAAAGCATATGTATTAAATTTAAGACCTAAATCCCTGAAGAAAGTCTTCTATGACGGTGTGCATCACTTGATATGTCCTATGTGCCTGCCGGCAAAACCGTCCAGGTGTCTGAGAGTTGCATTTTTGTTTTGAAAAAATTTGAGCATAAATCAGGGATCCAAACATGCCTTCATCATTCTAAAATCATCTTTGTGCAAATGACTAGCTACAAATCCATCAATCTCTATCCACATTGAGTCTAAGTTGTACACATGACAGTGTGGACACAGCACGCTAATGTGTTGTGATAAGTGTTTAGATGGGTGTGATGGCATGAAGTGTCATGAAGTGAATCAACACTTATCACTTATGTGATAAGTGTTGATTCAGTGAGTAAGTATGTGTTTTATGGTTGTGTCCAATGGTTACTGTTAACACACCAGCAGGTGTCATCTCACCCCCAACAACAAAATCACGGATACTGGAGCTTTTCCCAAGTTTATTCACATAGCATCAGGATATTGTTCCCAGGAGGAAACAATATGCTAACTGAGCCAGTAAGTGGTCCGAGAGGACATATGTTGTGGCAGGGCGGAGGGCGGGGCCAGGTTGTGATTATACACACCTGGTCCCTTATCAGGCTAATTAAGCCTTCGAGAGGGATAAAGGCAGATGGCAGACGGTGGTGCGACGAGAGAAAGATCGTTTACGGACATGCCGTCATGTGTGTGTTTGTGTCTTTTGTTTAAGTTTCACATTAAACTATTATTTACATTGTCAAGCCGGTTCTCGCCGCCTCCTTGCCCGTCTAAATCCTTTACAATGGTGTCTCTTTCAGACAGAGGCCCATTGAACACACCAGCTCTGATTTCAGTTTTTTTCCACTTATTCTGAGGAGAGTCTCTCTCTCTTACACCCTCTCCGGGACAATGCTGACACTAGCGCTGTTTGCTCAGAGTGTGCACGGCTACTGTCATTATCGCTGAATCCACCGCAAGATAAATGGTTGGATATTTTAGTCTTTTCCCCCTGCCCGATACGGTACTGTCGACAGGTCACGGAGTCGAGTTAAGGTTTTGGCTGTACATGGCAAAGTGCAGACAAGTGGTACACAAAGGGAACTGCTGCAATGTGCATGAACATTGAGAAACAGCAATAGCAAAAAAGATTTTGTTCCTTGCCATATTGGCAATTATATTGGTTAACTCACGGAAGACATTAAGGCATTATTTTCAAAAAAGTTTTGCAATGAAGCTGGGACTTGAAGACGTTACAGTATGATTTTATTGTAAATGCCACTTCTCTTTGGATTTCATGCCATCACACCCATCTAAACTTGATCATGTAGATGTACAATGTGGGAGTGGCAAACACAGATTCACTGTAAAAATTTAAGAGCCAAAAGTATGTTCATGACAGCCACAACAACGGCACAGAAATCACCAAGCCTCCTTTGGAGTTGTAGCCCAGATAACTCCGCCCACCCCCGCGGCCCATACGAGGGGATCCTTTTATGCTCGAACCGCAGAATCATCATATCCTGACAGCAGAAGACAGCCAACACCCCGTAATGCAGAGGAGCTGTGCAATCAGACACCTTTCTGCATATCCTGAGCACGCAGGACGGTAAAGCTCAACATGGCAAGACACTCTAGATAACCTAGCCTTGCCTCCATAATACTGGAAGGGTAAGAATGAAAGTGCAACATTGCCTTTCACAGAGCTGTGGCCTTTTTTGGGAAAAAAAAAAGAAAAGAAAAAAAAGAGGCCAGCCAGTTTAGAGTAGGAGAGCCAGAACAAAAACACACGTGCAGGCTGCAGTGGAGACATGCGGATAAACACCATGAGCTGTTTATGGTTTACTGCATTAAACATGTGTCTCTCAGTCAATGCTTATTAGTTGGATTGCATGAAGGTTTGGCAATGTCAAAGCAAGACATGCCAAATGTAGGACTAAATGAGAGTTGTGACAACGAGTGGAAAGGAAATGTAACGTGTTCCCATATTTGAGATCTTTGCAGTACCTGTGCAAGAAATTGTGCTTGTGCATGTGGGTGACACCAGCAGCGATCTCGCAAGCCATTTTCTGCAGCTGTAGTAGTTCTCCATTCCTGTAGAGCCAGTCATGTTGCGATACATAACACTTCAGGTCCCCCTGCACAAAGCACAAACACAGCAATAAGTGCAGAAACTATAGACAATTTTAAACCAATTACAAGGAATAACACCATTTTAAGACCATTATAATTAGTGTTGATATACTGAAAATAAACAGCAGTGATTCTACAGCTTGCGAGTGAAATAATGCTTTTTTTATACAATAATTGCATAAACAATACATTAATTAGAGGAAGACCGATATCTCAGTTTTATCTGTATTTTATCTGTTTTATGTGGTCGCTATTAGTGTTGTCAAAAATAACGGTACACCGGTACCAAGTCGGTACTCAAACAAAAATGTTTTTACGATTCCAGAATTTCTGAAGGTACCGGAGTACCGAGTACTGGGTTTACCCGGTTCCCAATCAGAGTTGGGAACTTTCGAATGCTCACAACAAGCAAAAGATGACGACAAGCAAAGCAGCTGCTGCTGCGGAGTCTCAACTGAATCTTGTCGAAAAGAAAAGTGGAAAAAGCCAGGTTTGAAAATTCTTTGGATTTGAGGCTGATGAAAACATCATAGATCAGCAAAAACCTATTTGTAAACGCTGCTTTCACAATTTTCTGACTAAAGGAGGAAACACATCAAACTTAATAAAGCACCTGAAATACAGACACCCGCATTTATTCAAGCAACTAAAGCAGGTGATTTTAAAAACATATTATCATTTGCATTAGGGCTGAAATGTTTAGTCGACATTATCGACAACTGCGAAAATAAAATTTTCGTTGTCTACTAGTCGTTTGATCTCATTTAACGTAAAATGAAAATCACATTAAACTATAATGATGAAGCACAAGAGAGCACAATAGTTCACTCCTGACAGAGGAAAAATTACACAGATCAGTCCAGATGCACTCTAAACGTTCACAGTTTCATCTTATAGAGATCCCAAAGTATTAGGGGAAAAAATAAAATAAAAAAAAATAAAAATAATTCAGAAGCACTGTCGTTGTGGAATAAGCAGAGCCGGAGCTCTTTAAAGGAAACATGCGTTACATCTTAAATGAAGTTATATTTAATGCATTATAGCTTTATTAAAGTTCAAATAATTCAGAAGCAGCTCATGTTAAAAACTATAAACTCAGAAACTGGCATTTCTCTGCGCGGTCGGTGCCTCTTCTATGAGTTGCGCGAATGTCCCGATCTAAGGGGGAGCGATTGAAACTACACCCGGCTGAGAGAGACTGCCTCGGGGACGCTCATCCCTCGAGCGCGCACGCTTAATGCAACTAGATTAGAACGCGATTGCTCGCAATTTATTTAATCATAATACATGTCACTGTGCATTTCTTATCACTAAGAAAATTGGCAAAATGCAGCTTTATTAATACGAGAGCACTTTGTACATTAGTTTTGAAAAGTTGCAAAAGTTGAAGCAAATCTTATATAAGTGTCCAAAAATACTTTAAGCGTACATTGTACAGTTTTGTTATAATTCAAAATAATATATTTAACTTGAAGTGTTGCTCAATGGCATATTTTTGTTCTTAGTTCTGCTGTTAATGTTTTGTAGATTTTGTTAATAAAAGAGTGTTGTTCAGTAACCTGTTTTTGTGTTTTGCTTTAGTACTGAAAATGGTATCGAGTACCGTGAAATTTCACTGGTATTGGTACCGACTACTGAAATTTTGGTACCACGACAACACTAGCCGCTATAATGTGATTCGCTCTCACAGGGGCACGTGGTGAGCAGTGAGTGGACGGCGTGGAGGATAGCGTGAGTCTCCACACGCGCTGCGTCATCGTGGTAGCTCACTCAAAAAAACCATGTGATAAAATGCGCGGATTGATGTCTCGGGGAGGCAACTGAGATTCGTATTCCGCCACCCGGATTAAGGAGAGTCACTACGCCACAACAAGGACTTAGAGCGCATTGGGAATTCCAAATTGGGAAGAAAGGGGGAGGGAACGTATAATATATAAACAATTATGCAATTTGGCTTATTATTATTTTCATGTAAGCCAGATATTTAATCATAATTCTTAGATGTTTGCCACAGTTAAAAAATGTTTTAGAGATAAAAAAGATGCAAAAGCAGAACACTACACAGTGGAGTGATCAAAAAGTGAACCAAAGGTTTTGTAGCACTATTGGAATGCAGCTTACTGGACCAGTAAAAACTGCTGAATAAAACAAACAAATAAATGAAAACATAATTAAACATGAATGTGAAGCAGATCTCATACAGCACATACAGCATTTGTGGGTACATCAATGGTACACAATGTTTTCTAGGCTGAATCTGCAACTTGCAGATGGTGCCACAGAGGGGCAGTACGATCTCTTTGTACAGATGCCTTCCTGCCTCACAGGGATTCGTCCAAATAAGGGAAAGGCTGTTTATTAGAGACTCCTACATGCTGTGTCACAGCACTTTAAAAATAAAAAAGCAGTGGTAAGACAGATCAGGACTGCATAGATGTGTTAGGTTTCTGGGCTCAAAGACTAAAGGGCAATTTAGGATAAATGGGCAGCACAGTGAGAAATTCGTTTTGTTGGATGATTGAACACCACAGGGTGCTGCCAAAACTGGCTAGGGTTGCCGAGGAGCCTCTGCTTAGTACAATATTTTAATGGCAACCAATGTTAAAAGTACCGGCAATACCCGCACACTGTTTGACTACAGCTGGCTGCTTTCAATTCCTCACATGCGTACTGTACCGTGCATGCTGTATAGAGTGCTTGCGTCTCGTCGTGAATGCATGTGAACAGTCAAATGTGCTTCTTGGTAAAACTGCCCCTCTTGACACGATATTTGTGTAATCACAACCGCTAATGTAATATGACAGTGTAAGCAGATGGGATAAAAAATCTGCACCATCTTGACGTGATATTTATGTAACAGCCGTTGTGTAGTAAGCGGATAGGGCAAAATCTTAGATCTGCGATGTGTAAATGCAGCCTAAAAGGCCCGCTACTGTCTATTATAGGCCTATCGTTAATTTTATTGAAACAGCAACAATGAAAATAAAACGTTTTTGACTTCTCAGAGTGCATCGAATCAGTATTAATGATTATCTCAAATAACACAATAGGTTATTTAGCATTTTTATTACAGGCTTTTTAAAAATTACTTTAAAAGCTTGAAGCAATGTTTACTTAAGGAACACTTGAAAGCTACCTTGTTTTAATTTAATTTGTTAATATTAACTTGGTGCCTGGTTAGCTCAGCGAGTATTGCCGATGACTACCACCCCTAAAGTCGCGAGTTCGAATCCAGGGCGTGCTGAGTGACTCCAGCCAGGTCTCCCAATCAACCAAATTGGCCCGGTTGCTAGGGAGGGTAGAGTCACATGGCGTAACCTCCTCATGGTCACGATTAGTGGTTCTCGCTCTCAATGGGATGCGTGGTAATTTGTGCATGGCTTGCGGAGAGTAGCATGAGCCTCAACATGCTGTGAGTCTCCGCAGTGTCATGCACAATGAGCCATGTGATAAGATGCGTGGATTGGCGGTCACAGAATCGGAGGCAACTGAAAGCTGAGAATTGTCTTTAAAAAAAGTTTTACTCCAAAATAAATTAATAGTCATTTTGAAACATAAATTGAAGTCAGAAGTTTACATACACCAGAGCAAAATAGATTTAAACTTAGATTTCACAATTCCTGACATTTAATCGTAGAAAACATTCCCTGTCTTAAGTCAGTTAGGATCAATATGTCAGAATAATAGAAGAGAAAAAAATTTATTTCAGCTTTTATTTCTTTCTTCACATTCCCAGTGGGTCAGAAGTTTACATACACTTTGTTAGTATTTGGTAGCATTGCCTTTAGATTGCTTTATTTCAAACTAACTTTTTAGGTAGCCTTCCACAAGTTTCTCCCAATAAGTTGCTGGAAATTTTAGCTCATTCCGCCAGACAGAACTGGTGTAACTGAGTCAGGTTTGTGGGCCTCCTTGCCTACACACGCTTTTTCAGTTCTGTCCATAAATTTTCAATTGGACTGGAGTCAGGGCTTTGTGATGGCCACTCCAATACCTTGACTTTGTTGTCCTTAAGCCATTTTACCACAACTTTGGCAGTATGCTTTGAGTCATTGTCCATTTGGAAGCCCTATTTGTGACCAAGCTTTAACTTCCTGGCTGATGTCTTGAGATGTTTCTTCAATATATACACATAATTTTCACCAGTCCCTCCTGCAGCAAAAAGCACCGCCACAACATAATGCTGCCACAACCATGCTTCACGATTGGGATGGTGTTCTTCGGCTTGCAAGCCTCACCCTTTTTCCTTCAAACATAACAATGGTCATTATGGGCAAACAGTTACAATTTTGTTTCATCAGACCAGTGGACATTTCTCCAAAAAGTACGTTTTGTCACCATCTGCACTTGCAAACTGTAGTCTGGCTTTTTTATGGTGGTTTTGGAGCAGTGCCTCCTTCGTTTTGGAGCAGCCTTTCAGGTTATGTTGATATAGGACTCATTTTACTGTGGATATAGATACTTGTCTACCTGTTTCCTCCAGCATCTTCACAAGGTCCTTTGCTGTTGTTCTGGGATTGATTTGCACTTTTTGCACCAAAATACATTAATCTCCAGGAGACAGAATGTGTCCCCTTCCTGAGCGGTATGATGGCTGCATGGAACCATGGTGTTTATACTTACATACTATTGTTTGTACAGATGAACATGGTACCTTCAGGTATTTTGGAAATTGCTCTCAGGGATGAACCAGCCTTTTTTTTAGGTCTTGGCAGATTTCTTATGATTTTCGCATGATTTCAAGCAAAGAAGCACTGAGTTTGAAGATAGGCCTTAAAATACATATGGAGGTACTATCAGAGGCTAAACACTATAAAGAATCATATCTTATCTAATTCCACAACAAGGCTCCAAACAATTCCACAACAGGGCTCCAAACAAAAAATCAATTAAGGAGCCATTGGCTCCTATAGGGGGAAAAACAGGCGCCAAATATTTTCATTTTTAACTCCTTCCATTCCTTTTCGTCCCGCAGCTCACATGCAAGAAAAACTGCACGTGCTAACAGTGTAGTCTGTGGAGCATTCTTCACAATTATGTGATCACGTGCATTTTTTATTCTCGTTACGGTCACCGTGTTTTCTCACAGTCTCTTTTTTTAAATGGTTAGTTCCTGCAATGAACTCCGTTTTCCCCGCTATTTCTTTGATATAAACTTTTGTAATGTATCTCGGGAAATGTAATGCAAATTTTAAAATCAAAGGGAGTAAATTTTTACTGTCGCCAATGGCGACCTTGACAGAAATTACACTCGCAAATAAATTTATTTGGTCATAAATGCGACCATTTTTAGTCGCAGTTTGGAGCCCTGCACAAGGATGATGATTTATCGACTTTATAGACATTACATTTTTATCGTCTGTTAATGCTGAACTTCTGTAAAGCTGCTTTGAAACGATGTGTGTTGTGAAAGGCGCTATACAAATAAAATTGACTTGACTTGACTTAATTGGCTAATTGCCTAAAGGTTTGACATAATTTTTGGGAATTTTCCAAGCTGCTTAAAGGTACAGTTAACTTAAAAAATGTCTGACCCACTGGAATTGTGATTTATTTATTTTTATTGCCATGTCAGCATCACTGGCTATTATAATATAATACAGTAATATACACAATGATCAGTTTATAAGATCTTTCATTTCAATATTTGATTAAAAAAAAGACAATTTTCCCTAGTGAATTTGTTTTAAAAACATCTACTAAAAAACAAAAAAGTAGTAAAAACATTGCCTAGTAGCATTAAAAGTAAGACATTCCAGTCAAATGTGGTTTATAGACAGTGGTGTCTGACAAAAAAAAAAAAAAAAAAAAATCACATGTTGGTGGTACTTCCCTTTCAACAAAAACATACGTGCAAGACTGGAATGCCCAATACGGCATCTTGTGTTAACAGTCTGGTCATGCATACACTCAAAAGGAAAACTTGTGAAAGATCTTTCATTGGTCAAGTGGCTGCTTGGTACCAAGTGAGTCTCTTGAAGTGAAGAGGCAACGGATTAACAACAGCAGATAAACGCTGCAGTTCAGCAAAGTTTACTTTAATCCCTCGGCAGTACCACTGAATAATGTGATTATTCATTCTCAAATAGCAAAACCGGTACATGCCCTTTACTTCTACATTTAGGAGATAAGCTACGGATATGAGAATTTATGTTCCCTTTCATTTCAATATCCTTAGAAATTTCAATCTTTTGACATCTTTTTCCTTGATTAACTTTTGGTAATTGTGTTCTTATACTACTTTGTGTATTTTGTTCAGCTTTGTTCTTCAGTGACTTGGGTCTGACTTAATGTATTTTGGCTGTGGGTGCTTTGAGTCTTCTTTTTAGCTGAGATAGAATCTTTGTTCATGTATTGTGGTTTGTCATTATTCACCCAGGTCAAGTTTGTCTGGCATTCAGCAGTGCTCATGATTGGTTTTACCACAGAGGCATAAGATTTCCTTATATTAAATACAGGAGGCTCCTCAACCACTCTGCATGCTTCGTTGTAGCTCACTCTCTCCATAAAATTTACTCTCTGGATTTCCTTCTCTTTATCCAAACTGGACAGAGTTTTGATGAGGCTGAGTGATCAGCTGCGCAGTTGCTGCATTTTCCTGGTCTTGTAAAGCCTGATTCATGCCCTTCCTCTCCACAATTACAGCATACTGACTTGTTTTTACATCCTGCAGAGCCGTGGCCAATTTGCAATGAAGATGTTGACAGGTACACTCAGATATCCTAATTGGATCATTTCTGATGGTTGTGGTTTGTTGAATGTCACCATGTTAGTTCCTGTTATAACCATATGGTCTTCCTTTTTGATTGTAATTCTTTTAAAAAAAAAGTTACACCTTGTTGAGACAATTCCGATGCTATGTCAGCCTCCATATTTTGTAGCTCTCTGGTACAGATAACTTCTTTACTGCTGTATAGACATGGATGATACAAGGCTTTTATAGGAATATTGGCCAGCGTATTGGCACACATTATCTGTGGGAATCTTTTTGGAACATTCCACAAGTATTTATCCAGACAGTAGTTTTTTCCCATTTTGAACTGTCCCTGCTATACCTGAGATACCTTTATGTATTCCAAAAGGGGACAACTTAGTCACAGGCATGTCAGGTAGCTCAGATTCTAAAAGAATGAATCTCTGCCAATTTTCACTTTTTTGGGAGAACATGCAACATGTATCAGAGTCAACATCCACATTCTGTTCCAACTTTAGTTGTTTAGGGTTTTTTTGATTACCCATATTTGTGTTATTTCATTTCATTACTCCCGGTCCCCAGCCACCTCGGAGTCCAAAAATGGGATGCACAGAGCCGCAGGTATCCTCCGGATATGCCTGGAATTGTGATAGTCAATTAAAAGTGAAACAATCAGTCTGTAAACAATTGTTGGAAAAATGACTTGTGTCATACGCAAAGTAGATGTCCTAAACGACTTGCCAAAACTATAGTTCGCTAATATGAAATTTGTGGAGTGGTTTAAAAAATTAGTTGTAATGGCTTCAACGTAAGTATACACTACCGTTCAAAAGTTTGGGGTCACATTGAAATGTCCTTATTTTTGAAGGAAAAGCACTGTACTTTTCAATGAAGACAACTTTAAACTAGTCTTAACTTTGAAGAAATACACTCTATACATTGCTAATGTGGTAAATGACTATTCTAGCTGCAAATGTCTGGTTTTTGGTGCAATATGTACATAGGTGTATAGAGGCCCATTTCCAGCAACTATCACTCCAGTGTTCTAATGGTACAATGTGTTTGCTCATTGGCTCAGAAGGCTAATTGATGATTAGAAAACCCTTGTGCAATCATGTTCACACATCTGAAAACAGTTTAGGTCGTTACAGAAGCTACAAAACTGACCTTCCTTTGAGCAGATTGAGTTTCTGGAGCATCACATTTGTGGGGTCAATTAAACGCTCAAAATGGCCAGAAAAAGAGAACTTTCATCTGAAACTCGACAGTCTATTCTTGTCCTTAGAAATGAAGGCTATTCCATGCGAGACATTGCTAAGAAATTGAAGATTTCCTACAACGGTGTGTACTACTCCCTTCAGAGGACAGCACAAACAGGCTCTAACCAGAGTAGAAAAAGAAGTGGGAGGCCGCGTTGCACAACTGAGCAAGAAGATAAGTACATTAGAGTCTCTAGTTTGAGAAACTGACGCCTCACAGGTCCCCAACTGGCATCTTCATTAAATAGTACCCGCAAAACACCAGTGTCAACATGTACAGTGAAGAGGCGGCTGCGGGATTCTGGGCTTCAGGGCAGAGTGGCAAAGAAAAAGCCATATCTGAGACTGGCCAATAAAAGAAAAAGATTAAGATGGGCAAAAGAACACAGACATTGGACAGAGGAAGACTGGAAAAAAGTGTTGTGGACAGATGAATCCAAGTTTGAGGTGTTTGGATCACAAAGAAGAACGTTTGTGAGACGCAGAACAAATGAAAAGATGCTGGAAGAATGCCTGACGCCATCTGTTAAGCATGGTGGAGGTAATATAATGGTCTGGGGTTGCTTTGGTGCTGGTAAGGTGGGAGATTTGTACAGGGTAAAAGGGATTCTGTATAAGGAAGGCTATCACTCCATTTTGCAACGCCATGCCATACCCAGTGGACAGCGCTTGATTGGAGCCAATTTCATCCTACAACAGGACAATGACCCTAAACACACCTCCAAATTGTGCAAGAACTATTTAGAGCAGAAGCAGGCAGCTGGTATTCTATCGGTAATGGAGTGGCCAGCGCAGTCACCAGATCTGAACCCCATTGAGCTGTTGTGGGAGCAGCTTGACCGTATGGTACGCAAGAAGTGCCCATCCAACCAATCCAACTTGTGGGAGCTGCTTCTGGAAGCGTGGGGTGCAATTTCTCCAGATTACCTCAACAAATTAACAGCTAGAATGCCAAAGGTCTGCAATGCTGTAATTGCTGCAAATGGAGGATTCTTTGACGAAAGCAAAGTTTGATGTAAAAAAAATCTTATTTCAAATACAAATCATTATTTCTAACCTTGTCAATGTCTTGACTCTATTTTCTATTCATTTCACAACGTATGGTGGTGAATAAGTGTGACTTTTCAGGAAAACACAAAATTGTTTGGGTGACCCCAAACTTTTGAACGGTAGTGTATGTAAACTTCTGACTTCAACTGTATGTATAAATTCATGACCAATCGCATGGGATGAGTAATCCAGTCATATCGGTAACCTTACAAAAGATGTTTTATTCTACATGGAGAGGGTCCACACATGAGCGTTGACATGTTAGAATTACATGACCAGCCGAATACTAAATCTCGGTAACCGTTTTGTATTGGACACTTTCATACATGGATTAAATTAATAATGGCTGACTGTAAATTGAAAATGTATACAATGGCATCAGTAACTGAAAACGCATGTGTTTGAATGATGCTGCCTCCACGCCACTAGGTGTTAGTGTAAGATGACAAATTTAAAAAAATATTTAATTCCCAAAAAATATTTAGTAGTCAGATGAATCATTCAATCGTCTTCACCACTTTCAGTGCACTCGCTCAACGACTGAGTTTGATTACATAAGTCACAAGGGGTGTAGACTCAGGCCCTAAGAGGATCCTGATTTCTCAGACTCCTAGCAACACATGGCAATGTACTCCCTTTGGAATGCTGCAGGAGAAACAGCATTACTGCCACCACTCACATAATAGATCCTTAACTTTCTGGCAAATCAGTCAACCTGTAATGCAATTCAGAGAAGGAGCTTTGTTTCAACAATGCAAGGATTGGCAAATTGATCTCCCTTTCATTTATCCACTTGTAATTCAAGCATAATTCATTTTATCATGAATTATCTTTCATTAATAATGACCAGCATGATGATATGAATGATGAAGTGTGCTTAACATAACTTCAGTGTGCCTAACGTTGTGATCTATCCAAACGTCTTCAGTGCCTAAAATTAAGGGACCACAAGCAAACTGACCCACAATTTCAGCAAACCTGAACACAATAGGGGCTGAATCTCACGAAAATATGTGAGATTATGTGGGTCATATTTCACCCCAAAATCATTAACAAATAATACATTATTGTATGGTGATGATAGACAAATAAGCCTTTTTAGGATCATTTTTGCATTGTGACATTATTTTAATAACAATTAAGGACATTTTGTTATTATTGTATGCAGATGTTTAACTTTTGATGTTTCTTTGTTTACATTTTTTCAGGGTTTTTTCATTCTTTTTACTGATAAATGTGAGCCTCCATCAATCGCAATGATTTCTCTTTAATTTGATTCAGCACAAAAAAAAGGAAAAATAACAAAAACTAGCATGATGTATAAATATTTCAACATTATATTATTATTTTTATTTACTTTTGGGAATGATTATTGAACGGAATGTGCTCAATTGTTATAAAAATAATGTCATAATGCAAAAAATCTAATTAGTCCTAAAAATAGGCTTCATTTTCTATAAGAAAAATTGAATAATTCGTTTTTTTTTTTTTTTATTTAAGATAATTTAATTATTTAATTATTTAATTAATAGTGAAATAATTTCTCTGTGACTTGGCCATGTTTTTGAAAGTTTTCCCACTAATTATGAATGAAAATTGTGATTTTGTACGACTTTCAAATTTTTGTGCAAAAGCATACAGTTAATGTACAGTTGTTTTTAGATCTAATAAAGTACAGTCAAAATCCACATAATATTACAGCTATGCCTCTGCCTAAAAACACACAGCAGTTCCCTACAGACAGCCTTTACAGGAGAGACTGTCACTCAATCTGGGAGCAACTGGCATTTTGCAAAACCAGCTCCTATTGCACCCAGCAGTTATATTTCTGTCTAAAATGCACTGCGTCAGGGTAATCAATGGTTACCAGTGATACACAAAAGACAATCAGCTAGCCAATGACATTTCAAAGGTGCTCCTCTCTTCCTCCGGCATGACAAGTTCAAAAAACATCTTTATGTAAAATGTCAAATAAAGAATAATATCCTTAAAAAAAGCCCTGACTGTCTTTGCTCTTTTGATTGGCCATGTTTGGAATGGAATCCTAGTGTACTGCTTACTGTACAGTATATACTGCATATTGTTCACTGAGCAAGTACACATCACGTTGGATGTTTAATTCAGTGAGTGGCATTCAGTTATCATTTTATGAATTAAAACATAGGGGGCTATTCAGTGGTTGAAAAGTAGAAAAAAAACAATTGTTGACAGGAACTGGAAGGTTGACTGAATTTGGACTCCCAAATTGGCCTCTTGAGTCTTGTGAAGCTGCACTCTGACTTCGGGAGGACCGGCTTGGGTCGAAACCCGAGCTGTAACACCAGCTAAGGAAAGGGCCCAGACTGCATTACGCAACAGCGGGCCACAGTGAGCTCATGCTTTCTCTGGAGATGGGCGGGATGGCTCAGAGCCATCCACCTGCTTAAGCCCAGAGGATTCCGGACCACGGCATTGTTCCTAACAACTGGTCAGGTGTGCAGAATGCTCCTAACCACTAGCGCTGTGGGATTAACATGCAGCTAACTAATTGCAGAGCACTAGCAGGGTCTGCCACATCACAAACTGAAATGAATCAGGAAATACAGTCTCTTTCTCAGACGATTCAAAACGTGAGTTTGCACAAACACTGCCAGTGATCTGCCAGGTTTAAACCATTATTTTTGGTATATTAGTAGTTAGGAGGAGAACAAAACTCCTAACTCTCTTTCTTTAATTGGCAGGAAACTGCTTAATTGGGAAATTTATATCACGGTAACAATATATATCACAACATAGTGAAAGTTTTCTGGAAAATCAATAAAAATGGGTTTATAAATTAAATAACCATATTGTAATGCTTATTATTGGAACTCCAGTCAGTGAATGAAATACTTTATAAATGAAAACTACTTCCTCTTTATTTGGAACAAGACAATGTCAAAGTAAATAAACAAATACCAACTTGTTTAAAAAAAAAAAAAAAAAAAAAAAAAAAAAAAAAAAAAAAAAAAAATCAACCTTACCAAAATGCTTCATTTCACAGTATGCCAAATTTTAGTTTCAAATGTTGCGGACCATTATTTTTATTATTATTATTATTATTATTATTATTATTACTTTACTCAAGAAATGTTCACGTGTCAGATGCGCAGAATATTTACCGATTTTAAAGTGCCAAACGCGTGATGAATGTCAATCAATTTGCAGAAAAACCCTGTCCATGTGTCTTCCATTCAAGTCTCACGTGAAGCCCTATCCACTAACAGATAAGACCACATTACTCATGTGGATATTTACGTATTGCAATATACACAATATAGCAAAATCTCTTATCGGTTGATACTTTATATCGTTGCCATGATAAATATTGTCTTTTCGCCCACCACTACTATTAAAAACAAAGCTTCATAAATAAATTTAATGTAAAAATATTTTTCACAATCATATTCCAATGCACCTTTAAAAAAATATATTTGTTGTATTAATTAATAGCAATTTAATAATTAGATTTTATGAATTTGCATGTAAAGCTTCAAAAAGAAATTGGAAATAAAATGGAAATAAATGGAAAAATCACTTGTTTCAATGCACCTTTAAACAACATTATTTGTATTAATTAATAATGAACAATAATTTATTTGACTATATTATTTATTTTCACCTACCTGCAATATGCAAGTTCCAACAACAAAATTAAAGTGCAAAGCTTCGCGAGAAATAATTTGCAACTTTCACAATCACATTCCCACACACCTTCAAATAAAAAACTAAACGTTTTCAATTTTTCTGTGCTTATGCAAGAGCAAGATCAGTATTTAAAATGCAATTCTGTGTCGTATTCAAACCCTCTTCTCTTTCTCACAGCATCTTTGGCAGCATGGTGATAAAATGCACCAACACAGCGAGATGTGAGAGTGACATTGCCAGTAAAAGAATCCGGTTGCTTTATTGGGATATGAGGGAATCGGAGAGCGACCTACTGCAGCAGTTATGTGGACCAGATCCTTGTCAGGCACAAGCAGAACACCCAAAATAGATCAGGAAAAACAGAAAATAAATCTAAGTGCAAGAAGCAGCCCAATGAAAGAGACTGGCCCAATAACTTCAGATAGATGCTGGCCTAATTAAAGCACTGGGAACAAATAAAGCAGTGAGGTACAGTGGAGTATCTGGGATTTCATCAGGATGTTCAAAATGAATTCCAGATACCAGGCGTAGCTGTGAGACAAGAACAAGATCCCACCATGCAATTCAGCTGCTTACAAGGGTGCAAGACAAGACCATCTAGTGCATTAGACAGATGCTGAAAAATTCAAAAACAGATGTCATGTTTTATAGGTACACTCGTTGATTTCTTTTGTGTGCTAATTTTTTTAACAGAAAGAAGTATTACTAGTAGAAACGCATTTCTGAAAAATATGATTAAATGCATTGCTTTAATGTGGCATTTATCAAATTCGGGGATAAAAGTTAACAGTACACTGTTTATAAGACATCGGACTGCTGTTCTATCCCAAACTGCCTTGTTTTTGTTTGTGAGAAATTAAACATGGCATCTAATTTGACTAAGCACTATTCAAGAGAACATTCTTTGCCGTTTTTGAGGCATAGGGATTTGGTCATTTTCCCAACATCACTGGGGATTCATGAAATGGTCAAATGTTTGAGATTTTAACTTTAACTTACCAGTTCACAGTACTCAAAAACCAGCAGAAAAGGTATGGCCTCCACACACTGACCGAGACACTGAAGTATATTAGGATGCTGAAGAACCCTGTAAAGATACAAATAATGGACAACACTGAAATCCAGCCATACATAACAGATTCTGTTCATCATTGAGCCTGTTAACATGCACAACAATATGCGGATTACTCTATAATATCAGCTAATATGTGCGGACATTGGATGAGCCGGTAAGAACACCAGGTAAGGCAGTTACGTGGCACGTGAAATCGCTGTAATGGGCAAAAATCTGCATCACTCGGGTTTTTCATAAGTCATTTATGGCCTTTATGCCGATAAAAGAACATGATTTATTCGGCTTCCGTGCATGTAAACACGCTCATTATAGTATTGTAGCACCTTTAAACGACAACATGGAATCAAAAATGATGAATCTGCAAAACTACACACGGGTTTCTGGGTGGTTGCTATGGTGTTCTGAGCGGTTATTTACACATTGCTATATGGTTTCTAAGGCATTGCTATGCAGTTTTTAGGTTGTTCTGTGTAGTTGCTAGTATGGCTGTAAACAGGGCAGAGAATTATATTCAAATTTTAAAGACATTATTTGAGATAAGGGGAAACCTACCTCAAATCTACAAGTCATCTGATTTTTAAATCAACGCTGTCTCCTACATACACAAGAGGGTAAAACAAATCTATATAAACCTATCAGCACCATGTTGTAGTGATTGTTTACTGCTAATAATATATCTGTCTGTAAACAAATGTGAGTATAATAAAGTCTTTTATTAAAGTCAAAAGATTCAGCCAGTTCATATTCTCAAATATTAAGTAAAAAGTCAAACGAGAAAAGAAAAAGCTTTATTAGACAGTTCTATGTTGACTTTGTGTTGCACAATAGCCTGAACCGGTGCCACAGTACTACCGCGGCTTCATAATACTGCCAGTACCGCAGTGTTTTTCATTAAATACAGTTGTAAAGACAGCAATGCTAGGTCAAGACACAACCACCAAAGACCTCTACCTCTGGGGCCATTTATGTCTTTGACCGTTGCGCTGTGTCTAGCTGGGGTTTTTTTTTTAGACGCTGTGGTAATAAGAAAATTCAACCTTTAAAACGTGTCTCGAGACCCACGTTCTGTTTCATTCGTTGCACTCCATCAGCCCAAGAATGCAAGTCATTATCAGTGACTTAATATAATGAAATTTTAATTTGACAGTTACTATGTCAAAAGAGACAATCCACATGTCTTCATGATATTCTGGGCCATATATATATACACTGCTCAAAAAAATAAAGGGAACACTTAAACAACACAATATAACTCCAAGTCAATCACACTTCTGTGAAATCAAACTGTCTACTTAGGAAGCAACACTGATTGACAATCAATTTCACATGCTGTTGTGCAAATGGAATAGACAACAGGTGGAAATTATAGGCAATTAGCAAGACACCCCCAATAAAGGAGTCGTTCTGCAGGTGGTGACCACAGACCACTTCTCAGTTCCTATGCTTCCTGGCTGATGTTTTTGGTCACTTTTGAATGCTGGCAGTGCTTTCACTCTAGTGGTAGCATGAGACGGAGTCTACAACCCACACAAGTGTCTCAGGTAGTGCAGCTCATCCAGGATGGCACATCAATGCGAGCTGTGGCAAGAAGGTTTGCTGTGTCTGTCAGCGTAGTGTCCAGAGCATGGAGACGCTACCAGGAGACAGGCCAGTCAGGAGACGTGGAGGAGGCCGTAGGAGGGCAACAATCCAGCAGCAGGACCACTACCTCCGCCTTTGTGCAAGGAGCAGCAGGAGGAGCACTGCTAGAGCCCTGCAAAATGACCTCCAGCAGGCCACAAATGTGCATGTGTCTGCGCAAACGGTCAGAAACAGACTCCATGAGGGTGGTATGAGGGCCAGACGTCCACAGGTGGGGGTTGTGCTTACAGCCAAACACCGTGCAGGACGTTTGGCATTTGCCAGAGAACACCAAGATTGTCAAATTCGCCACTGGCGCCCTGTGCTCTTCACAGATGAAAGCAGGTTCACACTGAGCACATGTGACAGACGTGACAGAGTCTGGAGACGCCATGGAGAACGTTCTGCTGCCTGCAACATCCTCCAGCATGACCGGTTTGGCGGTGGGTCAGTAATGGTGTGGGGTGGCATTTCTTTGGGGGGCCGCACAGCCCTCCATGTGCTTGCCAGAGGTAGCCTGACTGCCATTAGGTACCGAGATGAGATCCTCAGACCCCTTGTGAGACCATATGCTGGGTTCCTCCTAATGCAAGACAATGCTAGACCTCATGTGGCTGGAGTGTGTCAGCAGTTCTTGCAAGAGGAAGGCATTGATGCTATGGACTGGCCCACCCGTTCCCCAGACCTGAATCCAATTGAGCACATCTGGGACATCATGTCTCGCTCCATCCACAAACGCCACGTTGCACCACAGACTGTCCAGGAGTTGGCGGATGCTTTAGTCCAGGTCTGGGAGGAGATCCCTCAGGAGACCATCCGCCACCTCATCAGGAGCATGCCCAGGCGTTGTAGGGAGGTCATACAGGCACGTGGAGGCCACACACACTACTGAGCCTCATTTTGACTTGTTTTAAGGACATCAAAGTTGGATCAGCCTGTAGTGTGGTTTTCCACTTTCATTTTGAGTGTGACTCCAAATCCAGACCTCCATGGGTTGATAAATTTGATTTCCATTGATAATTTTTGTGTGATTTTGTTGTCAGCACATTCAACTATGTAAAGAAAAAAGTATTTAATACTATTATTTCATTCATTCAGATCTAGGATGTGTTATTTTAGTCTTCCCTTTATTTTTTTGAGCAGTGTAGTTTAGGGCCCTTCTTCAAAGTAAGGCTATGACATTTTTCACTCCCTTTTTTTTTTCTGCCAAGCGACATCAGCGACTATAATGATTTCTTAGAAAAGTAACAGTACTCAAACGATGCAGGGTGAGTTACTGGAAATATTTTTTTATTTTAGTCACACCTGAATATAATTTTTTTTACCTAGGAAAACCCAAATGGAGAAAGAAATCTTCACAGAATGGGATGACTCCCAAACAGGTCAAGATAATGAAGAGGAGCTTGTTATTAAAACAGGTGCAACATTTGTGGGTTGGGTTAAAAAAGCTGGCAAAGAGCAGAACAATTTTATCTGCAAACTGTTTCGCATGGCGATAATCACTCGTAATACAAGCAATCTGTTTTACCACCTCAAGATGAAGAACGCAAAAGAATATTATGAAAGACAAAAGATGAACTCCACATTAATTCGGTCATTTATTTATTTTACAAGAAGTGATATTTACTTTCTTAAATAAATAAATGTTCTTGTCGCTGGATTTTTTTTTTTTTTTTTACTTATTTAAAATTTTCTTTGCCACATTGCTTTGAGAAGATCTTAAGTTTGTGGAAGTTATAATAAAAATAATGGTCAACAACATTTCAAACAGAAATGTGTCATTGTGAAATTTAGCATTTTGGTAAGGTTGATTTTTATCTATTATATACTTTCAAAAATGTTGTCTTGTTCCAAATAAAGAGGAAGTAGTTTTAATTTATAAAGTATTTAATTCAATGACTGGAGTTCCAAAAATAGGCAATACAATATGGATATTTTAATATATAAACTCATATCGTGAAATAAGATTTTGGTCATATCGCCCGCCCCTACAACACATTAACATTTGTATTGTACTACATATATTCCAAATTTAAGAAATGATATTCATGATATGGCTGATACGAGTTCAAATGGAAGAAACTTAATTATTATATATTATAATCTACAGCCTCAGTGGACAATGCAAGTGAACCATAATAATACAATAGTAGGTCTATGTACTGGACGCAATTAAACTATGAACTCAAAACACAAAAGGAGGATTCAATAATGATGGTATGAAGCATATTTTGTACTTGTTGAGTACTCGAGGATCAATGACATGTACATTAGTGTTTTTTTTTATAATAACATGCCTAACAAACTCCTTTGCCTGTTGCATTGCATCTTGTTGTTCCAGTATATCATCTATTCATTGTTCTAGTCTGTTATAAAAATAACCTGTTACAAAATGTACAAAAGATTTCACAATCAAAATATAATATATCATTATGTGAAGATTCGCTTCCCAACTCTAAAAGAATGTGCACAAAGCATGTCTGTCTGTTCTTCCTTCAGGTTACCGTAGTAATCTTAGTAAGCAGTTTTTTCAGTGACTGTCTGAACATCTATTTTCAAATTGAGGTTGGCTTAACAGGAGACGCCATAACCATAGCGGTTTTATATGCGTGTAAAATTGAAGTTCAGTTTTGAAGACGCAGCATTCTTTTCCATTTAGTTGTGCTCTTTCAAGCTGTTTCAAACACTCGTAACACATTGAGTCCACACGCATACCTTGAACATATAACAGCTTTTTAAAAAGCTTCATGCTAAAAAGGCTGATGGAAAGTGAGAACAGCTTGTGAATTTCTGTGACTGGGGAAAAAGACACGAGTAAACAGTGGCACACATACACATACACTTGGGGAACCTCAAAACTACAGCAATGCTATAAAATTCTCAGAATTAATGAATATTAGTAAACATGTTACAGTCACCAGAAACATAGCGTATTAAATACATTGCGATTGGTAAACACAATATTCCAAGAATAATGTTTGATTAATTATAGCATTACTACCAATATAAGCTTTAACAACCCTACCAGAAAACACATACGTTATACCACACAGCTAAACATCCATCCTTGGGGGCCTGGGTAGCTCAGCGAGTATTGAAGCTGACTACAACCCCTGGAGTTCGTGAGTTCAAATACAGAGCTACTGAATGACTCCAGCCAGGTCTCCTAAGCAACAAAATTGGCCTGGTTGAGGAGGGTAGAGTCACATGGGATAACCTCCTCAAGGTCTCTATAATTTGTGGTTTTCCCTCTCGGTGGGGTGCATGGTAAGTTGTGTGTGGATGCTGGGGAGAATAGCATGAAGCCTCCACATGCACTACGTCTCCGCGGTAATGCGCTCAACAAGCCACGTGATAAGATGCACGGATTGACGTCTCAGACACGGAGGCAACTTAGATACGTCATCCACCTCCTGGATTGAGGCAAGTCACTACGCCACCACGAGGACTTAGAGCACATTGGGAATTGTGCATTCCAAATTGGGGAAGAAAAAAAATATACATATAAACATCCATCCAGCCGACACACACATGACAGTACTAGAGATGTCCGGTTCATGAGCAAATTGTCTTTTGAAACTGTTCTTTTCATTGAACTGGATGCACCAGTTCAACAAATCAAACTGCATCGATTAGAACAATTCGGATCTAGAGTCAACACTGATTCACAAATTACTAAATTATAGCCTGTCTCTAGGACCTGCGTGCCACTCAGAATTGAAATGAGCCAATAATTGGGAGTGTTATGATCAAAGAACTAGTGATGTCTGCTTTTGTTAACTCTTTTGATACAGGGTTCTCTTTTGTTAAATGTATGAACCGGTTCGGCTAGTTCGCAAATCGGGCTGAACAATACTTTCGCAAGAGTTCTCGAGTCAAAAGTATAATGAACTGAGAACCGCTGCTGATACTGTGAGCATGCGTGTACACAGATTTGAATGAGGGGGTGAAATGTACGTTTCTTAAATAACACTCCAATGTTAGAATTACGTTTGTGATGACGTAAAATAACTGTTAAATTGTTTTTTTAACCGGTTCATTGAAATTAAACTTCCGAAAGAACCGGTTTACAGTAATGAATTGGACTTCCCATCACTTCACGGTAGTCGGTCCTTCTTTGTGCTTACAGACATGACATAAACACGAAAGGACGAATGGCATACGGCTGCAATTTCACAAGAAATCCGACCAGAGCGCTAAAAATTACATAAATATTGTAGACAATGGGGCATGGCAAGGACAGAGTTTTGAAAACAGATTTTTTTAATGTACTCGCTCAATTATGGAATTTTGTCAACTATCAAGCATACATTTTTATGTAGCGCAGTTTTAAGTAATAGTTATTAATATTTTATGTTTTATGAAAAAAATATGACAAGTAATCCTCATCGTATGTAACTATCTGCTTGCAAATACAACATAGCAGTCTAAAGTGAAACAATATGCTTGTTTTATTCTATTCATTAACATTCACTGAGTGAAAGTTTTACTAGGAGTTTGATGAAACACCATTTTGTGTGGATGTGAGGAGCTGTGTGTGACAGTGTGTGTGTGACAGTGGTTGCAAAAATAGTTCAATCCGCCAGGTGAAATCAAAAGTCTTCATTTCATTCAGGTATCAGATCAGTGCATCCCTAATATTGTATTGCTGGTTTGTGGTTCAAAAATACATTTGAGTCTAACAGTAAACATGTGGTTTTGCATACAAACAGAGTTGAAGCAATAAGCAAAAAAAGGACCAGCAAACAAACGTTACTCAGCTTATTGCAACAAATACCATTAAAGAAACATGAAAAGCATACATGACAAAGCAGATAGTTATTAAATGCACAGTGTGACGTGAAAAGGCACCGGTGAACTTTGCCCTAATACAGGCTGATAAAATACTGATGAGACCCTTCTTGAATTGATCTCTCACCTGTACGGGTCTCCCTGCTGCAGGAACTCATTCTGCTCTTTGGAGCTGGCGTTGGCCTTAAGCTCTTTCACAACCGCACGGGCGACTCCAGGGTCTGCGTAGATCTCACTGAGCAGAACCTGTTAGACAGACAAACAGAGTGAGGTCAACCTGTAAAATTCCTTGTATGAAGGACAGTAAAATGGACATATCGTAACAAGCCATTTCAACAGGAACCGAGTTCTTCCTAAAAAAAACAAGGCTTGTCAGCAGAACACTGCACAGCAGGTGGCTCAAAGGAGGATGTTCCCATGGCACACCTAGGCAGGAAAAAGCATCAGGAAACAAGGTTTTCCCATGAGACCTCATCTCAGTAAACACATACACACACACACAGGCTGCAGGAGGGCAGCATGAGTGCCGTATAATGCTCCCTCAAACACGTCAAACTCTGGCCCCCGTGGGCCCCGGTGTGGAGACGAGAGCAAGTACCAACAAGAAAACGATTTTAAGATTAATCCACAGGAGAAATTGTGTATTTGACCTTAACAAATACTTCAGGGAGGACATTGATTTGCCTTCACACGATGCAACTGAATGACAGTCACATACACAGGTGAGCAAAAGACACAAGTCTACCAGTCTATTCACACTTTCAATTTGTAATCTAAACAGGGAGACAGACTTACCTTCCCAAACCAGCCGTTTCCGATCTCTTGAATGTAACTGAGAGAGTGTCGTGCCACGTGAGGACCCGACGAGACGTCTAAAAGACAAAACATTAGACAAACACAGATCGAATACAAATCAATCACAACTGACACCAAATAAACAGTAAATGCAAGCTCCAATTGGTCTGAACATAATGCTTAATATTTAAGCTTACATAGAAAAACTATAAGGCGGACCTTTGTTTCAGCACAATACTTCATCCTTTAAAAACATATTTAATTAAGCAGTTAATCTTCTTTGTCTACAAAATGTAAAGACTTCATTGCCATGTGTTTTACCCCAGGCGATTCAAGCTGGTTTAATACAGTGCAGTGTTTACTTGCCTCATTAGCTTCATGATCGTATAATCTGCCTGAAACAGATGCCACACTACACAAATTCTGGGATTAATAAATCAGAGTCAATCGACAGCAGTGTTTTATCTTTCACTGCATAAAGGAGAATAAGGACATTATTGATAGTCTAATAATATGAGTACCAATAATGTCCTTATTCTCCTTTATTAAAACTTGCATGACTACAAATCTACTGACTTCAGATAATAATGCTCAGATTTTAGCTATAGATCTGCTTTGTTCTTTTAATGCTTAAACACTATGAATTCTCTTGGTAGATTTCGGTCGTGAACAACTCAAATTGTTAATTGACTCGCTCATAGCACATAAGACGCTCATTTGTCTCCACATAGTGACATCTCCAGAAGGGGTCACTGAATCGGTTAATAGAATTAAACAAATTTGTGAAACAGAAGCAAGCCTCACCAAAATACTCTATTTTTGCAGCTAATTCTGCACAATTGTAAACTTGAATAAACTTGAAATCACAAAAATCATTGGAAATGTTGCATTTAGATACTTATTCTTAAAAATAAATAAATAAATAAAAAAAATCCCCAGAAAATGATTCCATGGACCGGTGATTGTCTCACCTTTTTCAACCCCTCATGAGTTTGCATCCCAGTAATTTCTTGTGGCACCGCAAGAACAAATTTACAAGTACCTATGTGACTATAGCTGAATTTCAAACATTACAAGTAAACACGCCACTAAGACGGACAGAAAACATTGACGAGTTCTTGAAAAGGAAAACTATTGAAGATGGTTATATAGGATAGTGGTGTGCCGTGTAACTAACATTACAGTATCCACTGCAGTAATCCACTAGTCAAAACACAATTTGATCATTATCAATGTACAACAGCCAACAGATAACACTACTGCAGAAGTTATCATTGATAATTAACGTTAATCTAACATTAGCCAAGTTAGGTAACATTAACTAACTAATTAACATTAGTCAGTTTCCTTGATTATATCGACTGACATCTCCAGCTGTTTGTCTTGAAAAACCATGTATAATGTATGTGTTGTTAGGCAATTATCAAACATTAACGTTATTACCAGCGGCTCTGATACGTTTTCAGCATCTGAGGAGCAAGTTGGCTCAACAACGTTAGGCCATTTGTAATGTTAACTAATCAAGTTTAAGTAGCGCTAATGTATTTAGCGGTAATGTCTCATTTACCATGCTTTGTGGATGTGTCTTTTTTTGCCCTGGCATCACCATTAATATCTATACAACCAATGTGTGACTACATTGCTACTAGAGCACAAAACGTTTTACAAGAGCACAAAGATCTTCATAGATCTAGCTTCTTAATTTTGCTCTCAAGGTGCACCAGATTGATGCATTTAACTTGAAAATGTACACAATTTTCTTCCGGGGGAGCATGCCACCAGACCCCGCTAGAGGGTACAAGGTCCACCCACTACAGTCTCACAAAATCCTGTGGGAAACACTTCTGAAATCATATTTCCACATGGAAATCCTTCAAGTGAGCAATACCATAATAAAGCATTGTGAATTCCAAGTAATCCAGCTCTAAATGGCTTTTTTGGTACCCATTTATTTCACATATGAAAGTGGAGATTTAAAGTAAAAAAAAAAAGAAAAGAAAAAGAAAAAAAGAAAAAGGGACTTACATTTTTATCAATTTCACACCCACATCTATCATATCACTTCTGAAGACATAGATTTAACCAATGGATTCATATGGATTACTTTTATGTTTCCTTTATGTGATTTATGGAGCTACAAATGTCTGGTCACCATTCACTTGCATTGTATGGACCTACAGAGCTGAGACCATGTGATTCATGCACATCTGGGGAAGGCATGAGTGTGAGTAAATAATGAGAGAATTTCAATTTCTGGGTGAACTGTCCCTTTAATGGATTCCATAATGTCTCAGAGGGCAAAGTCTGCAGGTTTCAAAGCATTTTGGATGGCCTCCCCTCATTATGCAAGTAACCCTTTTAAAACTGTCCGTAACAGAGAGATGACACATGTATGTAATGCCAGTTTAGCCTCATTCATGTGAAAATGACAAAATATAGAAATTAATTACATGTTGTTAGGAGTGCCAAATCTTATGCAGTACATTCAAACTCAGTTTTTACGGAGTCTGTGGTCTTCATGTTCATTTTTCCAATTATTCATATAGCTTTTTTAAAATTACTTATTCAAATATATGTAATGTTATTACATCTTTGTGTCTGAATGGGTAAAACTCAATGTCTAATGACCCAATGTCTAATGACCCAATGTCTAATGAATAGATAACGATTCTTTTTATTCTTCCAGTTGAAATTTGTGCTACAAAAATCAAGCTTTAATCAATGCTGGCAAGTGACCATGGTATAAGCAGGGTAATTGATTTTAATGCACTTTGTAGAGAAACTGGAAGTTCTTTGCCTCCACATCATGCATTCAAATTGTTTAAAGCACACCTATGCATGGATTATCCATTAATTAAACATTGCATGGCATAATTTGGCAAATGTCTACTGAGCGAACGTAGTTCCTGGACTATTTCTGGATCACATTGTTTTTTCAGCACATGAACAAAACCAGGAACCTTTTTAGTACCTGCTCACTTACATTCCTTGCAAATAACTGTTTAGCTGGAGTCAGAACAGCAAACGTCTTTCGCTGGTAAAGAAAAACAGCATCAGCCATCAGACAGACTGACTTTTAAAAGACTGGTTAGTAAGCTTTGCTGAAACTTGTAGGTTTTCCAAATGAAAATGGTTAGATGGACAGATGCTGCTGTTCCGGCTCAGCCGAGTATTTATGGAGAAGAAATTCAGCACAAGTACAGAGGAGACATCACCCAGAAATGAGAATGTGAACAAATAATATCTGAAGTTAGGCTTCAATGACCACAACATTAAACTATGGCGATTGAAATTAAAATGAACCAAAACTACAATAGAATAAAGGATCATATCATTTATATTCATCATATTAGATCATATTATTTAGATGGATTGTTTTCCATCTCTTCCAAATCAAGCCATTTTGTCCAAGAGAAGTTCTGCACTGCAAAAAAGGGACGAGACGTCCATTGTTTTTGTTTTTAAGTGAGTGTACTCGGCTGTTTAAATCGCATTAAGTTCAGGCATCGCCATTATAACAGCATCACATACTTGCTTCAAAGCTTATCGGAAATAGTTCCACAATGAACTGATATAATTTTAGGAACTAGTTCCACAGTTGTGTGGAAATACGCCTTTTGTGGCAAAATAGTTTGATAGAATGCACAGCCATGAACGTCAACACCATAAGATTTGGCAACTGTTTTCCACCTCTCTTAGTAATAGATTTATTCTGCTATCCTAACTCTGCATTATTATGCAGTCAGTTGCATCTCATTATTTGCATTTTAGTATTGTTTTTCCCTTCTGTCCTTGACAGAAAAGATCAGGATATACCTGCAGCCCAACAATTGAAAACTACTGATTTAGAGGAACAATTGTGAGAGAGACTAATGCAATTTTGCACTTGATGCAAAGGGGTGCATTTGTAGGGAACATATTTCTGACCTGTTAAGCGGGGCAGTTGGAGGTGAGGGGGTCCAGGGAGTGGCACAGGTGGAACAGTGAGTGTATAAACCTCCACAGGGGACTGCATAGAAGGGGTGTCCTCCGCTGGGGGTGTGAAATCAACCTCATCCTCAAAGTGGTCTTCAAATTCCTAAAAGAACAAAAATCTCATTTTAGAAAGGGTAGGTGATTAATGCCAGCCCCACCCAAATGCAGGTCACAGAGGCAGGTGGCCTTTGGGACACCTCAGATTGACTGGACAAGAAAGGAGTTGCTTAGAAAAGGGACACATTTTAAACGCTGTGTAAAGAAAACTAGGTTCTTTTTAGGTACACTTAAAACAGTTTTTGTGCGTTTACTCAATTTCATGTATATAGTTATTTTATACATGTGAATTCAGGGAGAAAATTAAGCAATCAGCAGCCAGGTATGTCTGGTGGGGAAATGTTCATTTCCCAACCTACTATGGTGACTTCAGAGACAGATATGATGACATTTCACTCACCTTAAAGTTGATCTCTTGCTCTTTGCAGCAGGACGCACAGTTGAACAGCAATACAGCAAGAGCCACTAACACCGCCAGAGACAACAGCAGTGAGACAGTCAGAGAGACGTCGATGTCTCCAGCAGACTCTCCTGAACAAACAAACAAAGTCACCTGATTAAAGCTCAATGTGTTACATAATGCATGAATGTTATAAAAGTGCACTCTCGCGCCACTTTTAAAAGACGCAATCTCAAGTTATAACTCTAAAAAGGACATTCAATTTCATTCAGATGCACTGTGGACTGTTTTTTTTCCACTCATCTGTGCTATTCATAAAAGCATTTGCAAATATGGGCATTTTTGATGGAGCATTAATTCCTTTCCGCACAACACTGGCAATGTGCGCTGCGTTTTAAGAGCGTACAAGCCCAACTTTTAAAAACACATCTCATTCTGCTGCTGCCACCGAATGGGTGAAACACATGCTTTGAAACCTACTTTTTCAAACTCCTTAAAGACTGTTTGTCCGATTGCAATGAAAATTGGCCTGTATCATCTAGAGGCACTCACGACAAAAAGATATTAACAGAATTTTGATAAACCATACTGTTTTTGAATGGCACTTCAATGAATTTGGCTGTATCTCCACAATGCTTTGAGGGATTGGGACGAAAAATGGTACGTGCCATCACCATTAGGCCCTGAGGTTACCTGCAGCATTTAGCGCAGTGTCCCCTACTGCTCAGGAGATAGAATTTTTGTTTTGGCTTATTACATTTGAACGCTTTCCTGCATGATAACCATCATGCCCAGAAACTATCGGAGCAGTTTCAGAACAGCACCACATACTGGACCAAATTCTAAGTAGTAGCTATTTTTTGTTATTTTCCAAATAAATGTTTTTTATTTTATGGATTAAAAGTTACATTTTTTTAACTCCACATACACTGTCCATCAGACTCTAACCAAAAACATGTCACAAAGCTTCTTTTGTTGCACATGGTGCTGATAGTTGGCTTGAACCAGATATCGCTGCTTGCAGCTATATTTTTTCTTAAGATTGTTCTTATGAATAAAATTGTACAGCATTAAAATTCTTGAAAAAAAAATCTTAAAAATCTTCGTAAATAACATCTTAAATTTAGGATAACCTCACAGTTGTCTTAAATTCTAAAAGATTCGATGTTTAATTAATTTACTGGGTTTTTCATGAGTCTTAAATGTAGAAATGTTATTTTAGATCTAAAAAAGTTTTTGACTCTTATGTGATTAATTAGATTTGTATTTTCAGCTTGTAAACCATGTAAATGTCATCACTAAATTCAAACAATAAATGTTGTTTTGAAGCTTCTTAATGTGGTGACCAATCATGCTAATTCAAACAGATGCGCTGCATATAGCGCTCTCTCTCCGCAATCTTTATAGTTCATAGAAACTTAATTATTATAACATTAAAAAGCTGAGACTTTCTTTTTCACCCCATCCACATCCCTATCAGAGTTTACGTGATATAATTATCAAGCTTCCCAAGGAGAACTACTTGTAGGCTACTAGACAAGGCAACTCCATGAGCAGGCTAATCAGACAATGTCAAAGCCTGTCTTTTAATTCTTAAGAAACAAATTAAGATGTTCTTAAGAAAATATTTGTATATTAATCACTTAAGAATTTTTCAAGAATTGCACTTAGGAACGTTCTTACCAACTTATAATTTAGAACTTTAATTTTTTTCTTAAGAACATGAAATCCGGCCCCAGACACCTTAAAACAGAGCATTTCCACACAGGGTGTAAAATTATTATATATGACTAAATAACAACTGTTTTGGTCTAAAAACACAAATCAACACAGCAGCAGGGTAAAATGTCAATGTAATCGTGTTGCGACAAACATTCACTCTTAGTGTAAATAGGCCTTAACAAGGTACCAAAGGAAATTTGTTCTAAATTAATCTCTATCTTTGAGGGATTATAGGATGAGTCTGATCTCTCAGCAGTTTGCAGCTATACTATTGGTGAACATTCTGCTATGGATGTGTCTGACAACAGTTAGGAAGTCCGTGTTGAAAGGCTGGATCAGCATCGCCACCTGTTCTGTCACCGCACTACCATTAACACTGCTCTCAATTCCACTCATCAAAACAAAAAACCTATCCAGGGGTCACAACAGAAGGCAGTATAATTGGTTGCAAAAGACTATCAAGGCAGGAGTAACACAGATCTGAGATCAGATGAGCTGGACCAGCAGTGTCATGTATGCGTTTGTCCTGCTAACACAGTAGTTTGCCTTGTGCAATTCGCTGACAAGGACTTATATCAATGACTTACATGTTAACGCATATCTTTCAGCAGTGGTTGGCATGATCTCCTATAATAGTAATAAATGTTGCACCATTAACCCTATAGCCCATATATAGCACTGTATAAAAAAACATTTTGAACATTTATTCCATTTAAGGTGGTTTAGTGTACTTTGACAGGGTCTAACTCTTGTTCAAAACTCCCATCACATTCACAGTTGAGAGGAGTCATATTTGAAATCCCGCAGCATCAAGGAGCTGCTTTTGGCACTCATTGCACAACCCAAACTAGGGCTGGCTGGGAGATATATTTCAAATATTTACAATTTATCTGTGATGATTTGAATATTGCTATGGATTTAATTAGGGCTGCAGGATAAATCGGCAGAAAATATATGGGGAAAATCTAAATATTATCACCTTGCTAATGGTATAATGGCTGATATATTCCCCAACAATTTATTATGGTTATATATATAGTCCCATGGTGAATATCACACTTGTGGTTCTCGTTGCATGCACTAAACCTTAAATAGCAGCAGTTAAGAGTTGGTTAGATTGTGAAATTTAAACAAGATTTAATATCATGTAATTTGGAAAGCTTCAAGGAATAAATTCTGACTGAATTTTTTCAATTTTTTTTTAGATTAATTAAGAGTGGAAAGCGATTAAAAATACATAGGCAAAAAGGTGATTGAGAATGAAAGGTGAAAATATTGATGAAATAACAAAAAATATAAATGCAGTCTTCTCTAGCACTCTAGATATTGTCACCCCACTTCGATTTATTAAAATTAAAGAAATAAGCCCTGCACCATGGTACAATGATCACACTCATGCTCTCATGAGAGCAGCTCGGAAAATGGAGCGCATGTGTAAAAATACAAAATTAGAAGTATTTCGTGGTGCATGGAAGGATAGTGTCTGTAGATAAAGACAGGCACTATAAGCTGCCAGGTCAGCATATTTTAGTAAACTCATTGAAACTAACCACAACAATTGTAGGTGTTTATTCAGTACCGTGGCTAAATTGGATAGGAATAAAGCCTCAACAGAACCAGATATTACGTTGCAGCACAAGAGTAATGACTTTATGAATTTCTTTACAGATAAAATTGAATATGCAATCATTTGTCATAGCACCGCAGAAAACAGTGTCTAATAATTTTCCTCACGTGCAACTTCAACACTTCACTGTCATAGGTCATGAAGAGCTAACAAAACTTAGCGAAACATCAAAAGCCACAACGTGTTTGTTAGATCCTATACCACCTAAGCTCTTAAAAGAGATATCTCCTGTAATTTCAGAACCTCTTCTTAATATTATTAACTCCTCGCTATGCTTAGGACATGTCCCAAGAAACTTTAAAATGGCAGTTATTAAACCGCTTATTAAGAAGCCACAACTTGATCCTGGAGAACTGGCTAATTATAGACTGATTTCAAACCTCCTGTTTATGTCAAAAATACTAGAAAAGGTAGCATCCTCCCAAATATGTTCATTTCTACAGAGAAAGAGTATATCCGAATTTCAGTAAGGATTTAGGCCTCATCACAGTACAGAGACTGCACTTATCAGTTACAAATGACTTGCTCTTATCATCTGATCGGGGCTGCATTTCTCTTCTAGTGCTTTTAGATCTTAGTGATGCACACAACCTTAGTGAAGGACATTCTCTTGAATAGGCTAGAGAATTATGTTGGCATTTGTGGAGTTGCATTAGCATGGTTTAGGTCATATTTAGCAGACTGCTACCACTTTGTCTATGTAAATGAAGAATTGTCAAACCAAACAAAAGAAAAATAGTGCCAGAGGGATCAGTTTTAGGGCCTCTGCTTTTCTCTCTATATATATGCTTCCCTTGGGAGATATTATCAGGAATCGCGGAATAAGTTTCCACTGCTATGCCGACGATACACAACTTTATATTTCTTCAAAACCTGATGAGATTTCACAATTCTCGAAATTAGCAGAGTGTATCAATGAAATAAAAGATTGGATGGCCAGAAATTTCCTTCTACTCAATTCTGACAAAACAGAGGTACTAATTATTGGACCAAAAAACTCTAAAAATAAGCCACTACAATATAATATGTCTCTCGATGGATGTACTGTTACATCATCTTCAACAGCGAAGAACTAAGGTGTTATATTTGATACCAATCTGTCCTTTGAAAATCAAATTACCAGTGTTTGTAGAACAGCATTCTTCAACCTAAGAAATATTGCTAAATTAAGGAACATGCTCTGTTGCTCAAGCCGAAAAACTAATTAAAGCGTTCATGACCTCAAGACTAGATTATTGTAATGCATTACTGGGAGGATATCCAGCAAGATCAATAAATAAACTTCAATTGGTTCAAAATGCAGCAGCCAGAGTGCTAATGAGAACCAAGAAATATGATCATATTAGCTCCATTTTAGCTCTGCAGTACTTAAGTGACCTTCTACCATCCGTCACGTTCATTACGATCGCAAAATTCTGGCCTGTTAATAGTTCCTAGAATATCAAAATCCACAAGAGGAAGAAGATCCTTTTCATATTTGGCTCCTAAACTATGGAATAGTCTCTCTAACACTGTTTGATATGCAGACACACTCCCTCAGTTTAAGTCTAGACTAAAGACTCATCTATTTAGCCAGGCATACCTAATTTATCCTCCAACCCACAATTAGGCTGCTTTAGTTGGTTCTGCCAGAACCAGAAACATTGATCATGATTTATAACTCTGCAATAAATTGAATGGCATCTATGCTTATATTATTTTATTTGTTTCCCTGTCTCAACATCGGAACTCCTATCCTGAGATCACCAGAACCGGCTGGATCCAGCACCATTCCTGCTTCGTGTTGGACTCCACTGCTACGTGTCACTGAATGATGATGAATAAACGCAGCCGGTGCTAGCCAAACATTACTTCAGTCTATTATGATGGACTTCAGGAGGATGAACTGATGCCAACTCCAACCATAAGACATGGGATACTTCATATGCCATTGTCTGAACCTTAGATTTAGGATGGACCACACCGAACCTCACCGAAATTACTGGCCAGGTTGAACTGCGTTTCACATCCCTGATCTCTGCCTGCATCACCTCGGTCTATTGATGGACTATGATCTTGAAATGGAATGCATAGGCTAACAATTGCCAACAAAAGCCTTCATCAGGCAATTAACAAGGACAATTGCAACTATGTGAACTTCTGCAGTTAATCCAGGATGGACTTCAAAGACATTGGTCATTAATCTTACAGTTCATAAAAAAAATCAATGTTTAAACACTGACCCTTAACACTTACTTTTAAACCATGACTTTAACTATACATAAGTAATATTTACATTATATTCATGATGTTAGTCAGAGGGGAACTGGCCCCCACAGTGAGTCTGGTTTCTCCCAAGGTTATTTTTCTCCATTAATAAACATCTTATGGAGTTTTGTGTTCGTTGCCACAGTCACTTTCAGTTTGCTCACTGGGGTTATTAATACAATTATTACAATATTTTTTAATTCTTTTTAAACACGATTAAAAATCGTATTTTATCTAATTACACGATGATTCATCAACATTATAGACATTACAGTTTTATCGTCTGTTAATGCCTGATCTTCTGTAAAGCTGCTTTGAAATTGACTTGACTATATCATGTCAACTGTAGCTGAGTAAAATGTTCTGTTGATTCAAAGCATCCAAAAGTTATAGCATTTAAAAAATAATAAATCCTAGAGTACAAAAACGTCTCCAAGTGTCCAAAAGTCTCTCCAAACAAATAAAACGTAATAATTGTACATAAGAATTACTTACAGATGCAAACACAACAACGACTGTAGGTTTGCAAAGCATGCATGATTTTAGTAATGAGATTTCACAGAATTTCATTCTGTGCCATTTGAGTCATCATTGAGTCTGTATTATGCACTTGGCGCCATCTCCCGGTGGCCATATGTAACAGTCACCAATAACATTTATAATCGGCCCTAATATGGATGATCTTTGCACCGATCTGAACCCAATCCAATTGGTTTAGCGATGAAGTCATCTGATCCAGGAAAGCTAACGTGTTTTCAGCCAGACTACAACCCAGATGCTGTTGCACATTTTGCTTGATGTCAATAATCTAATGGTCTATGCCTCTGATTACCTTGTGTGTGTCTCCAAGTAATGGTATGTGATATATTATGTTTGGTTTGATTTTCATGAAGCAAAAACATGGCATATAAGCAGCACCTGTTCACATGAAACATACACACATACACACTCACATGCAAATTCACATGCTCTACGAGAACACCATAACGTAACAATCAAATGTGCAGGACAAAATATAAAAAGCAAAATTAATAGATTTAACAAATTACATCCAAAACTTTAACCTGCCGTTATTTTTTTACATACAACATCAAACTAGATACCTTTAGCTAACCAAGTGCTACATATACAACAAATCTGGAAGTGGTGAGTTACAAAACATGCAGTTTCATCTCTAGCAACCAACAAATGTTTGCTCCAGCAACCAGGAGGATAGACACATGACAGATTACAATTTACAAATAAAGATGTAAATTATGTGTAAACCACATTTTATGTAAACCATAAACAAAACACAAAACAAAAAGGAGAGTGATGCAAAGCAATGGAAAGTTATAATATTTTCATGTGCCATGACTTCAGTAAAAGGTAAAAATGCTATTCTTTGGGGGGGGGGTCATGAGATATTGTCTCTTTGGACACAAATCTTTATTTCTGGTCAGTCTCAGTAATAATTTAGGATTCTGACACAATTGCATTATCTTTTCTTCCGAAATGCACCTTTAAGACAATTTGTGCCGTGTTTCGAGACTATGGGGGGTGGGGGGTCTTGGGGCATGCTCCCCCATAAGAAAATGTTGTACATTTTAAAGTAAATACTTCTATCTGGTGCACTTTGAGGGCAAAAGAAAGAGGCTAGTGTTGTGCTCTTGTAAACAGTTGTGTGCTCTTAAAGCTGCAGTAGGCAACTTTAAAATAAATTGAATTGTGAGAAACAGCGCCCCCAATTCTTCCCTATTTGCATGATGCTCTTCATCACCAGCCAGGGTTACTTGACATCTGTTCACAAACAGAGCCAAGGCCTGCCTTTCACTGAGTCTGTGGTGACAACTAATTTCTCACAGGCCCTCATTTATCTTGGACACCATGTTTATATAGAAAATATTTTTTTTCAATGAATACTACCTAGTAGCTTTAACAATGTCATGCTCCATCCATTCTAAAAAGCAGGGTACAAACTAGTGATGTCAGTTTCAGCTTTTAATCTTTTAATGTTACCTCAGACTGCTAACAATAGCTAGCTAGTGAAGCCATAAGCAGGTAACGTTATACCAATTAACCTAGTAATGCTAACTTTAATTTACTATAATCATCATGGTTCTAACTTTTATTTTGTTTTCTTTTGCTTCTTTTGTAACCCAGCCAAACTGTATAGCTATTACACTACATTATATTGTATTATATTAAGCAATAGTAAAATATTTCTGCCTTAAATTCTTCACACATTATTACTCACTTTCACACTTATTTCTCATGAAGGAAGACTTCGAGATTCTGTTTCTTGGATGTTATCATCTCCATAGAAATAGAGTAGGGCATCTCCTCGGTCTCACTGCCTGTTATTAGCACTGCGTGAATAAACCCACAATGACCACGGATATTTTACATTACATGGTTGTTAAGGGAAACTGGAGTGTTTTGTGTTCACAAATTTAATACGTTTATACTTTCGTGGGAGTTTTGCGCAAGTCTCTGAAGACGGCGTGCACATTAGAGTGCTTGAGAAGTGGTTCATCTTCACATGACGTCCGCAGTGCTGTTCAGAGTTCAACTGAATGAGACACAAGTGTTTTTTACTGCGCGCATGAGACATCATGCAGGGAAACACGAGGCTGAATCCAGCTTCTTAATCAACTGCTTTTTATTTAGTAAAAGGGACTCTGTGCTTTGAAACTACACAACTCTATCACTGGCGAGTGAAATGTTAATATTTACTTGTTGCCAGTGGCAAATAACAGATGTTTTTTGGTTGCAAATGCGAGTGATGTACTCGCAATGTAGAGGGCTGGTTAACGATACTTGCCTCAAAAATGTGTCACCCTCCTCAACCAAATAATGATAGACGGATGCAGGAATACTCCAGTTCAGTTATCTGCGAAGTGTAAAAATGTTTTTGGTTCATTACGAGACATTGGCAGGGTAAATTAGACTGTGGCGGGCCGCCATAATCCTAGTCAATTAATGGGAAACACTGTTGTGCTATATGTCGCAAAGGGTTGCAGCAGTATACCGGTTTCACGATATACCACGTTATGAAAATTGACCGTTATCATACCATGTACATTTGCTTATGTACGGTATTGAGGAAAAAATGCAACCGGACGGAGAATCTCACACAGGCTGTCCTTGTCTACCTGTCAGACTTGTCAACTTGCGTCACACACACACACACACACACATGCAGCTGAGAAAATGTCAGAGAGAAGCGGGGCGAATGGTTCTGACATAAGTCTGTGAGTTAAAGCAGTGTTTCTCAACTGGTCTATTCGGAATGAGTCGCGGACAGCAGGGAAATGCCGTGGCCCATGAAAGATATTTTAGCGTCATTTTTAATGATAATCTCGCTATCAGCTAAAGGTACTCATCTGCACTTTGGCACGAGTGTAACGAGCTCGCGATCATGATGTACTCCTCTCTGGCGCGTGCGTGCAACAACAGGGCTTCCCTCGATGCTGCGGAGCACAGATATCAAAACTGATGTGACCAATTTCAATTCTAGGGAGACTTTTCTAGTTTAAAGCGTTACAAAGAAAGTCAAGTCAAACCTTGCCAAACAGCACTGAGGAGGAAATCACTGTGCTATGCGCCCACAAAACAAAAAAAATAATCATAATAACACCATCACCTTTACAAATTTGTTTCACGATTTTACATGAGTAAAAGTAACTGTTATATTTTGACAAAATGTTATAGTTTCATATGAAATAATCTAAAGGTAGAATCTATTAGACCGATCTATTAGTAATTAGGAAACAAAACAGGATAATAATGGGCTCATATAAGTAAATATGCTCTTCAATTTTTAAAAGGGGGGAGAGAAAACTTCCTGTAGATTTTGTTGATGACATTAACAACAAAAATAATGTCACTTGATGCATGTCTTTGTACTTAAAAACCATGAACAAACCTATGCAACATAAAAGGAAATGCAACCCAGGATACATTACACGCAGGTTACGCTTTTACTATGGTGGGTTGCCACTTGATTTCCAATGTAAAATCTGTCACCGAGTTAAAGGTACAGACAGGAGCAGTCTAGCTGTGCTGTCACGCATCTACAGTATATGTTAACTGTTAATAATTATAATCATTATATTTATTATATAATAATCATTCATTTAAACGCTCACACAGCTGATGTTATTTTTCATTTAGTATTTAATTTAACATGCTGTGATAACATGCTTTAGTCATAGTTACATGCTATTTTTTATGAGTTTATAATTCTGTTTATTATTATTATAATTCTGTGAATTATTCATGAAAGGAAGATTGTGAAGATTACAAATGACTTCCATATGCATACTGCCATTTAGACACGTGATACTACTGAATTTACTAGTATGAGAAAGACTGTAATGCTGGTTTGAGAGATAATAAACTTTATTTTCATAATTACTTTGTCTTGTTTTCCAGTAGAAATATTTGAATGTCCTTAAAACAAAAAATATTTACCTGTTGAGCAAAATTGCTAAAAAATATTAAAACTTGAATCTTGTATATTAGAGAGACTATTATATTGTGTAAATGTATTATTTTACCCCAATGGCATATTTAGTTACATAAAACTGACTAGGTAAAATACTAAATAATAAATTTACTCCTGGATGATGACAACAGATGCACTGAAATTCATGTGCGAAACTGAAAATTCTGAACACATTTGGCCAAAAACCAAAACTGATAATTTTATGATTATTTTAAATTAGACTTTGTTTGGAATAATTAAATTCTATATGTTATTATTAAGAAAGGACCAAAAAACATTTTTCTCGAACTATACATTTCATTATAATATAGAGTAGACAGAAAAGAATTACATAACACAAATAATGTGAATGAACTTCTGGTTAAGCATAACCAATGTCATTCCTGTGAGGGGAGCTTGCTGAACTATACAGATAGTTATAACTCTTCCCTGCCAAGCACCTTTTTGGAATCCTTATACAGATCAAAGAGAAATTAAAGCAGGTTTATTTTTAGCAGAGTTGAAAATTCTACACAAATTTGCACAGATGAGACATCAAGACCTAGTGGTTAGCGCACAAGCTTCGACACATTGAGCTGAAGTGCTCTTATGAGCATCACAGCCCAATTATGCCAGAGAAACTCCTGAAATCAGATGGAATCAAAGCATTTTCTATGATTGGGACATGTAAAGTAGCAGTATTTGATATGAAAATGAAAAGATGTGAACAATTCCAATGTTCTCAGGCTAGAGTGTCAAGAATATGGAGTGAGATCAATAACTATGGTTTATGGTCTAGTACGTTTACATGCATAATCAAGCTACGGCAGCTTTACGAGCTACAGTCTTCATCTGTCTGTCCAAGTATATAGGCAACTTAACACAATCCATAATGCAATATTTGAAAGAAGGGTTTCAACTAGAGGTAGACCGATATATATATATGTGTTACAGATTAATCTGTGCCAATAGTTGCTTTTTGGAAATATCTGCTATCAGAAAAATCTATGTTGATTTTTTATAATTTCATCATTTCAAAATAAGGGCTTGTTTATACTTAAATGTCTTGCATTACAAACCAAATCTTAATTTTTATTCAGGTTACTATTGTGATTTTATATTGAACTTTTATATTGATTTTATTAATTTTCAACTCTTTGTCTTTGACCATGGTAGTAAAGAAATATTTTTACACTGGTGGCCAAAAGTTTGGAATAATGTTCAGATTTAGCCGTTTCAGAAGGAAATTGGTACTTTGAATCACACAAAGAGGCATTCAACTGGTCACAAAGTATAGTCAGGACATTACTGATGTAAACAAAAGTACCATCACAATTTGAAAAAAGTCATTTTTTATCAAATCTAGACAGACCCCATTTCCAGCAGCCATCACTCCAACACCTTATCCTTGAGTAATCATGATGAATTGATCTTTTGGTCTTAGAAAAATCACTTGCCATTATATCAAACACAGCTGAAAGCTATTTGTTTAGTTAAATGAAGCTTAACATTGCAGTGTTTCCCATTAATTGACTAGGACTATGGTGGCCCGCCACATTCTAATTTGCCCCACCATGGTCTCATAATGAACCGAAAATATTTTACACTTCATCAAAAATATTTTTGCACTTCTCAGTCTCATAATAACAAAGTTCAGTTCAATCAGCTCTTCACCCTCTGCTGTAAACTCACGCTCACACACACACATCTGCACTGGAGTATTCCTGGATCCATATAACGTTATTTGGTTGAGGACGATGACAAATCTTTGAGGTAAGTAATGTTAACTGACATTAAATATATCCTCTGCATTTATTGCAGCCTCCGACCAAAGATTTTCCTAGTCAACTAGTAGTAGTTAATTTAAGCCATTAGTCAACTAGCTGTCGCACGATATTAAGTTAATTACTTAAAAAAAAAATGGGGGGGGGGGGGGGGGGGGGGGAAATCACTGTTCCAGGGCTGAGAAAGAATGTTATAAGTTACATTGCTAACTGAATCATGACGATTAACGTAAATTAACATTAGTGTTACTAGGTTAATTGGCATAACATTACACTGCTTATGGCTTCACTAGCTAGCTATCTTTAGCAGTCTGAGGTAACATTAAAAGATAAAAAGCTGATATCCCTAATTTGTACCCTGCTTTCAGAACGAGCATACAAAAATATTTTAAGAGACGTCAAAACCCAGATGAGATTTTAGCCAGTCGCTTTTGGCTCTGTTTTTGAACAGCTGTCAATTAAACCCTGGCTGGTGATGAAGAGCATCATGTAAATGGGGAATAATTGGGGGTTGAACTGTTTCTCACAATTACATTTATTTCAATGTTGCCTACTGCAGCTTTAAGAGCACAAACTTTTTTACAAGAGCACAACACTAGCCTCTTAATTTTGTTCTCATAACAACTAAACAAGAGGATAAGTACATCAGAGTCTCTAGTTTGATAAAGAGACGCCTCACATGTCCTCAGCTGACAGCTTCATTGAATTCTATCCGCTAAACACCAGTTTCATATACAACAGTAAAGAGAAGACTCAGGGGTGCAGGACTTATGGGAAGAATTGCAAAGAAAAAGACACTTTTGAAACAGAAAAACAAAAAGAAAAGCTTAGAGTGGTCAAAGAAACAGACATTGGACAACAGATAATTGGAAAAGAGTGTTATTGATCATAACCCCAAAAAAAAAGCTTTTGTGGGATCAGCTATAGACTGTAATGTGTGTGAGAAGTGCCCAACAAGAAAAACTGACAACTAGAATGTCAAGGATCTGCAAAAATGTAATTGATGGAGGATTTTTGATGAAAACTCTTTGAAGTAGTTTAAGAAGTTTTTATTAATTATTACATATTGCATATGTCTTGAAACTGAGAGTAAATCAATAACAATGTTGCACTGAAAATTAAGCAAGCAATGGCCAAAAGGTCAATGCATCACATGAGAAAGTGAAACTAAAAAGAAATCAGGGTTTCAGCTCAGCAAGTATAAGGGTTACTGTAGAAAAGAGGTGGGCAGTATGACCAAAATCTTCTATCACAAAATGATTAATTGTTTATCACAGTAACCGTATATATCGCATTATAGTTATCCTTCGCTGGAAATTCAATGTAACCATGTGATAATGCCCATTTGTCAATAATCCAACAAATTAAAGTATATATTACTTTATAATCATATAGAGTACATCAAGTACAATTTATAGTGAAAACTTAAAGGAATACTTCAACCAAAAATTACATTTATCTCATTATTCACTTACCCTGATGCCATTCCAGAAGTGTAGGACTGTCTTTCATCAGCAGAACACAAATGAAGATATTTAGAAGAAGATAGAGCTCTGTCAGGTCCTCATAATGCAAATTCACGTGTGCCAGCACTTTGACGGTCCAAAAGTAAAAAGCATCATAAAAGTAATCCACATGACTCCAGTTAGTAAATGAATGTCTTCTGAAGCAATTTGATACATTTGTGTAAAAAATAAATGGATAATTCAAATGTTAACTTTTAAACAGCACTTCCTGCCAGCAGCTGACGCATCATGTAGCTGTCATGTAATGCAAGTGCATCGTCGCGTTCACATGAGAATTCGGAAGTGGCGCTTACAACAGAAGAACGAACGTCACGTGAGAGTTTGGCCATTTCAAACAGCATCAGAGCCCTGGAAGAAAGCCCTGATTTAAAGTTAAAAATATTGTAATTATCAACTTACATAAACCAAATGCTTTGTTTCAGAAGACATTCATTGATCGACTGGAGTCGCATGAATGACTTTTATGATGCCTAAATGGGACTTTTGGACCGTCAAATTGCGGGCACCTGTGTAAGATCGTCTTCTTCTAAAAATCTTCATTTGTGTTCTGCTTAAGAAAGATAGTTATAGACATCTGGGATGGCATCAGGCTAAGTGAATAATGAGAGAACTTTCATTTTTGGGTTAACTATTCCTTTAAATTGCTCTGATTATAATAGCTACATGAAGCTACAAGAGAGTTTACAGAGCGGGCTATAGCATTCTGCTTGGTGTTGGATTTTTACAGTCATGCTGTCAATATACCACAGTATAGCAGAAAAGATGTATACGCTTCGACTGTTGCATGGTATGTACCATCATATCACTCAGCACTACTGTAGAACAATTGAGTAATGTCTTGATCATTACTGTTGGTCAGTGCTGGTGCTGTAGATTGAACTCCTGCTCTTCTGCGGAGTGGCATGTAGTGGGCAATTGCAGAATCACCTCCCCATTTGTTGTTCTTATCTGACTCATGGGTTTATATCATGACTTGGCAAGCAACACAAATTATTCAACTACTTCACAGGCCAATAAACACCAAGCTGCCAGCTCTTATTTTGGTTCTCTTGCATAATAAATTGATCTTCACTTGCACAGAAGCGGAGATGACCCAACTGGTCACAGTAGTGTATTCTCAAATTGCCCTGTGTGTGTACAGAGTAGACAGGTGCTTTAATTCCACAGCTGTTAGTATGGACCAGAGTCTGTTTGACATCACAGTTGGGTTTGTTTGGTTGGCGTGAATTTTCAGAATTTGGCGTGATTTTCCGAATTTGTTCATGAACTCTGGTATGGTTCACAGTTGGCATGAAACCAATTAAAATTCTGTCCCATCACTATAAGATGAGTCTTACCACCAATGGGTTTCTCAGGACATTTTTATTACTATTTGAAACATCAAACAGGCTGTAGTAAAAGATTGGCACCGTGAACATGTGTGTTTATATTTGCTAACATTACTCGTTTTAAACGGCTCTACCTCTTCTGCTAGAATGCTCATGTGTTATGATTGGGTATTGGCAGTATGACAATAAAAAAATTCCAAATGAAAACAAACAATGATGCTTAAGTCACCACGTTTTGTGTGAAAAGTGTTATTAATGTATGACAACACCTTTCAAACTGTAGGCAGAGGGTGTTTCATAAGAAGGCTTGGTCTTCTTGTATTTCAAGTCTGTTATTTGGAATTAAGAGGAGAAAGTTGAAATCAAGTCAACTTTCAATAGAACTTCTTCCACATTTAGATCATCTGCATGGAACAATGTGAAACTGCAGTCAGAGCCAAAAGTCTGCAAACTCACACGCTACACAGCTGACCAAAGAAAATGTGCAAACTGAAGAAGAAAAAAAAAAAAGTAAAATAGAAAGACTGAATGACAACATTCTGCTTAGGGTGTATAACTGCACCAGCCCATCGTGAAGTATCAATATGATGAAATAAAATTATTGATAATATTTAAAACAATATTTCCCAATGTTTCATTGATTTATTTGTTGAATTTTTGACCTATTATCAGGGGTAAACATCCACCCTATAGTGGAAGCCTCCAACTTAAACATCAGTAATAAAAATGCTGTTACGATCGATTAATTTTGGTGAATCAGTTCAGACTGTCCATTTCAATTAATGCATAATTATTCAAATAAATGCATTGAACACTTTATTAGGTACACCTGTAAACTAGGGCTGCAACTAACGATTATTTTGATTATCGACTAATCTAATGAGTATTAGTATGATTATTCAACTATTCTGGTTTTTATTGCAATGATTAATCATTTGCTCTTAACTAACTATTAAGCTTGTGCCTACACTTAAAAGGTTGCTGTGGCAAGCGGAGGGTGGGACCGGGTCGTGATGCTACACACCTGGCCCCTAATCAGGCTAATCAAGCCTCTGACAGGGATAAAGGCCGACCGGAGATGGCAGTGCGACAGAGAGAGATTTACGGGCAGCTGACTGACACTTGTGTGCGTTTGTGTATTTTGGTTCAGTTCTTCATTAAACTAGGGCTGGGCGATAAAATTATATCAATATATATCACTGTGGCACGGTGGAGGGCGGGACCGGCGCGTGATTACGCACGCCCAGTCCCGTATTAGGCTAATTAAGCCGTCAAGAGGGATAAAGGCCACTCGCAGACGGCGATCGAGAGAGAGAGCTCAATTACGGACATGTCCGTCCTCTTATGTGTTTGTCTTTTGAGTTTTACATTAAACCTTTAGTTTATATGTCAAGCCGGTTTCTCGCCTCTTCCTTGCCCATGAATATGATCTGTTTTACAATCACGATAAAGAAAATCCACGATAAGCTTTTGAGGAATTTTCTATATTTACTGCGTGTCGCTAAAACACAAGCAGTTCTGCTTTATCAGGCAGCGTTTCATCTGGGGCGGATGAAATCCACTCAAAAGGCACTCACAGCGCTAGGAGAGAGCTTGCTCTGCACCACTGCCAATCCTACGATCCACCTTGCGAGCATGACGCTCGGCTTTCATAGGAATTAATTGAAAACGCTCTCAGCTTCGCTCACAATGCGCCAGTGGTAACGTAGGGTCAGACTGGATGAACTTTTGCTAATGCTAGCCGCCTTGCTAACAATTAGGTTACGTCGGAAACCGGATTTATTCCATCCACACCACAAGACTTCATGACAACGGTTGCGCCCTCTCATTATCTCTAGTGAAGAGCGCGACAGATCAACAGTGATGTGGACAACAGCTCTGATGTTTCTACGCTGTAATCTTGAATATTGTTCTCTAGCAACAAACATGCATCATATCTGCCCTGTCCCGCTCCGCACGCGTCGCCTCTTTTCCCTACATGCGTGTAGGCATGAAGCACCGCATGAGTTAACGTGGTTTCAAAGCACCTTTCAGACTATAACGTTTTTCCCTTTTAAATGTATCTTTATTAATCAGCATGTTACAAGCCTTTAGTAATAAATCAAAAAAAATTATATTCTACTTTTGTGAAAATTAATTAGATGTCTGGAAGATGTCTTTTTTGACCTAATATTGACCTTAAGACATGCCAGTCTATTACATACTGTAATACATAAAAACACAAAGACAACGTTAAGCTTCATTTAATGAACTAAATAACTTTCAACCAAATTAGCAATTTAGCATGATTACTCAAGGATAAGGTGTTGGAGAGATGGCTGCTGGAAATGGTATCTGTGTAGATTTGATAAACTTTTTACAAATAGAGACTGTTGATGCTGTTATACTTTGTGATCAGTTGAATGGCACTTTGGTGAATTAAAGTCCCAATTTCCTTCCGAAACAGCAAAATCTGTAAATTGTACGGACGGACGGACGGACGGACGGACGGACGGACGGACGTTCATCTGATTAAAGGTGTACAGTATGTATTTGATTAAACACAATTTGATCATATCATTTAATTAAAATATTGAACATGCAATACAGAAAAATGCACAAAGAAAAGGATTAATTTGTATCTGTATAAGTTCTTTTAGACAAGTAATTTTCTGTGTAATTTCATTAAAAAAAAATTAGTTGTTCGAGTTAGTATCAATACCAAGGTACCAGGGCTGGTATCGTACCAAAACCAACATTTTTGTATCGGACAAACCCTAGTTGGTATTTGATAGTCCATGATGCCATGTATCCAAACAAGATGTCCAGGACCTCTAGCAGAAAAACAGCCCCTCAACATTAAAGATTCAGCACCACATTTAACCATGGGCATTGGGTATTTCATCTCACATCTCTGGTGTTAACTTCCAAAAAAGCTTTTTTTTTGTTTCATCTGACCATAGAACCAGATCCCATTGAAGTTCCAGTGAATTCTGGCAAACTGAAGACACTTGAGTTTTTTGTTGGATGAGAGCAGAGGCTTCTTTTCTTGAAAACCTCCCAAATATCTTGTTGTAATGTAGGTGACATCTTATTGTAGTTTTGGAGAGTTTCTGATGCCAAGAGCCAACTCATTTCTGCAATTCTCCAGCTGTGACACTAGGAGAATTTTTGGCCACAAACAATCCTCCTCACCATCGTTGGAGACAATATGGACACACTTCCAGCCCTATTCTTAACATCTCCAGTAGACTGCAACTTAATTATTGATCTGATGGTGGAAATGAGCAGTTTCAATAATTTAGCTATTTTCTTATAGCCACTTCCCATTCTGTGAACTTTTGCCACACATCATAACTATATTCATTGGTCTTAACAATTGTGGCTTGCGTGTTACCTCACATAAATGCCCCTTTGAAACAGGAAGTCATGGCTGAACCATTTAATGTTTCTTGTCACTAAGGTGTACTAAAAAAAATTACAATATGAATGGGAATATACTTCAAATATATTTTACTCATATTAAATTTCTAGGGTGCCAATTATTGTAAGCATGTTTTGGAAAAAAAAAAAAAAATTAAGAGATTTCAATTAGTTTACTTCAATTAAAGGTTACATTTCTGTGAATATTTTGAAATAAAGATCAAAAGGAAAAACAATAGACATATTTTTCCACAGCCTTCATTTCTTATATTTACCAGGGGTGCCAATATTTTTTCTCAGCTGTATTCAAATATATTAAATATCATATTCAACATTCTCCGATATCAATATTTTTCTTCTGCAGTATAGCTCCTAAAGTAAAAGTACGTAAGAAATTTTTGAGATCTACTGTATATTGGAAAACTAACCAAAAAAGACAAATGAGCAGTCCAGTGAGCAGCAGTTCTGCGGACAGAAATGCCTTGTTGATCAGAGGTCAATGGAGAATAACCAGACTGTTTCGAGCTGAAAGAAAGGCTACAGTAACTCAGATAAGCCCGCTGTACAATTACAGTGAGCAGAATAGCATCTCAGAATGCGCAACATGTTGTACCTTGATTGGATACAGCAGCAGAATATCACTTCGGGTTCCACTTCTGTAAGCCAAGAACAGAAAGCTGTGGCTGCAGTGGGCAAATATTTTTGAGCCACACATCTTTTAGCCTTTCAAAGCTCTCACGGTGGATGGTAAAGTCTTCAAACTAGGGGTCATCACTTCTGAATTGGACACACCCTCATTCAAAACAACTGTGAAAGGTGCTTCAATCATAGTGACTTTAACATGATTAATGTTACTTCCGTTAACACGATTGTTATGAAATGCCATTATTAAAATCTGGACCATGTTGTTTAGTGGATCGATGCTCCCTGGATGCCAGGAATAATGGAAATCTAAGTGTTTAGATCTCCAAAAAAGCAAAGACAAACAGACGCTAGGGCTGGGCGATACGAGAATATATATAGTGGTGGCAATATAATGGAGATTTTGTAATATCGTTGTAGAGCGGAGGAGGGCGGGGCCAGGCTGGAACAACGCACGCCTGGTCCCCATTCAGCCTGATGGGGGGGTGCGAGGGATAAAGGAGGATGGTGATGATGGTTCGAGAGAAAGACATGGAGCTGCTCTGTGTTTATGTGTTTTTCGTTCACTTTATTATTAAAACTATTATTTATATTGCCGGTTCTCGCCGCCTCCTTGCGCATTAACTGTTTTACATTGGTGCTAAAAGCGGTCACGGAGTCCTCAACACTGCCGTCCACCCAGCGGAGCGCCGCTGCCATCCGCCGGGGGACTGAACTCCCCGACCGCCTGGAGCGATAGTGCATCAGAGAACTGGTTAATAAGGTCTCTCTCTCTCTCTCTCTCCTCCCAGGTCGAGAAAGGTGGGGATGACGGGGCAAAAGGCACGCTACACCAACCCCCCCCCCGGACAAGAGTGGGAGGAGCCTGGCCGCCCATTGATCGCGCGGCCAGCTCCAGACCTCAGCTGTCTGCTCAAAGAGGTCTAGAAATGCTTCCGCGTAGTCATCCGCCCCCATCTTGCGGAGAGTGGGTGTAGGCAGGGGGCATGGCTGGGGCTCTCTCCTGGTCAATCAAGCTCCAGATCGCATGCCGGTCCTCCGCTTGAGTTCGAAGAAGCAACGATCCTGGTCCTAGCGAAGCTCAATCAGGGATTGTTGATGAGACTGGTGAAGGCTGGCAAGGGACTGGAGGATCTCGGCCAACTGTGAGGATTTCATGGGGCGTACTTTGTGTCCCGGGTTTCGACACCAATGTAAAGCGGTTAATGGGCAAGGAGGCGGCAATATATGGCAATATAAATAATAGTTTTAATAGTAAACTGAACAAAAAACACACAAACATAAACACAGAGCAGCTCCATGTCATTCTCTCTCTCTCTCTCGAACCGACCACTTTTATCCCTCACGCACCCCCATCAGGCTGATTGGGGACAGGGCGTGCATTGTTCCAGCCTGGCCCCCCTCCGCTCTACAATCATGTATTAGAGCTGCACGATTCTGTAAAAATTGAGAATCAAATATACAGGTGCTGGTCATATAATTAGAATATCATCAAAAAGTTGATTTATTTCAGTAATTCCATTCAAAAAGTGAAACTTGTATAATGTATACATTCATTCCACACAGACTGATATATTTCAAGTGTTCATTCCTTTTAATTTTGATGATTATAACTGACAACTAATGAAAACCCCAAAATCAGTATCTCCAAAAATTAGAATATTGTGAAAAGTTTCAATATTGAAGACACCTGGTGCCACACTCTAATCAGCTAATTAACTCAAAACACCTGCAAAGGCCTTTAAATGGTCTCTCAGTCTAGTTCTGTAGGCTACACAATCATGGGGAAGACTGCTGACTTGACAGCTGTCCAAAAGACGACCATTGACATCTTGCACAAGGAGGGCAAGACACAAAAGGTCATTGCTAAAGAGGCTGGCTGTTCACAGAGCTCTGTGTCCAAGCACATTAATAGAGAGGCGAAGGGAAGAAAAAGATGTGGTAGAAAAAAGTGTACAAGCAATAGGGATAACCGCACCCTGGAGAGGATTGTGAAACGAAACCCATTCAAAAATTTGGGGGAGATTCACAAAGAGTGGACTGCAGCTGGAGTCAGTGCTTCAAGAACCACCACGCACAGACGTATGCAAGACATGGGTTTCAGCTGTCGCAGACACAGCGTCAGAAGCGTCTCGCCTGGGCTAAAGACAAAAAGGACTGGACTGCTGCTGAGTGGTCCAAAGCTATGTTCTCTGATGAAAGTAAATTTTGCATTTCCTTTGGAAATCAAGGTCCCAGAGTCTGGAGGAAGAGAGGAGAGGCACATAATCCACGTTGCTTGAAGTCCAGTGTAAAGTTTCCACATTTAGTGACGGTTTGGGGTGCCATGTCATCTGCTGGTGTTGGTCCGCTGTGTTTTCTGAGGTCCAAGGTCAACGCAGCCGTCTACCAGGAAGTTTTAGAGCACTTCATGCTTCCTGCTGCTGACCAATTTTATGGAGATTCAGATTTCATTTTCCAACAGGACTTGGCACCTGCACACAGTGCCAAAGCTCCAAGTACCTGGTTTAAGGACCATGGTATCCCCGTTCTTAATTGACCAGCAAACTCACCTGACCTTAACCCTATAGAAAATCTATGGGGTATTGTGAAGAGGAAGATGCGATACACCAGACCCAACAATGCAGAAGAGCTGAAGGCCACTATCAGAGCAACCTGGGCTCTCATAACACCTGAGCAGTGCCACAGACTGATCGGCTCCATGCCACGCCGCATTGCTGCAGTAATACAGGCAAAAGGAGCCCCAACTAAGTATTGAGTGCTGTACATGCTCATACTTTTCATGTTCATACTTTTCAGTTGGCCAACATTTCTAAAAATCCTTTTTTTGTATTGGTCTTAAGTAATATTCTAATTTTCGGAGATACTGAATTTGGGATTTTCATTAGTTGTCAGTTTTAATCATCACAATTAAATGAAATAAACATTTGAAATATATCAGTGTGTGTGTAATGAATGAATATAATATCCAAGTTTCACTTTTTGAATGGAATTACTGAAATAAATCAACTTTTTGACGATATTCTAATTATATGACCAGCACCTGTATAATTATTTTTTTGGCTTAGAATAAAGATCACAATTTACAAAACCTGGACATAAGGGTATTAAACAAAGTGACATGTCATTTACTAAAGGTTCTGACAAAAAATTTCTGCATCAATCTATGTATCTTTGCAATTTAATTTTACATTGAAGTGCTTTTACCTTGAAGTTGCACCAGAGTTTAGTAGCTACTAAAATTAATGGGAGAAATTAGAACGCCCAACTACAACCAACAGTCAACAGATGTAGAAAGGAAGTCCCGCCTTTCAGGTAAAAGAGCCAATCACCTTTTAGATACTGACATCGCCTGTCAATCGACTCGAGAATGCGCATATGCATTAGCTATAAAAGCTGGGATCATTGCGTTTTTTTTGTGTAATCAGAGGTAATGATGCACCATTTATGATACTCGTGTTGTCATATTTTACTGCTGATTTGAAATGTGTTCTTTGATCATAATCTTGACCAACCATTTTGGAGATTTTGGTCTTTCTTCATTAAAGTAGATAAGAGTTGACAGTCATAACTGGAAATAGCCTCCCGAGAGCAGTCCGACAGCGGACTGACTTGCTAGAAAGACTTTAGTTGCACTCACACGCTTGTGCAGATCCAGCACAAGCCTCAATCTCCTAAAAGTTTAAATTGCCTGGATAGCCTGCTTGGATTGTCATCATGATTTGTGAATCAGAGAAACTTTTCATCCTGATCCTAAAGATTTGATTCTGGCTGATGGAATATGCGGTTCAGAGGAAGATTTTAGATGAGCACTAGACGGGAAGAAAACGCTGGATTTTTAGTAATCTGTTTAAATGAAATATCTGTATATTTGCAGATGGTATATAATAGAAGTTTTATTGATATTTGCCTTTTATAATTAGAAAAGTTACAGAGAACCGTTGAGGAGAGACTATTAGAATACATGCTTTAGAGGAAGATTTATGAGTGCTCCACAGGATGCTGGAGCTGCTGAAGCTGTGTGAGGTTGGTTTATTACATCTGTTTAAACGAGATGCGCATATCTGCAGATGGTATATATGATATTAGTTTTATTGATATTTGCCTTTTTATCGTTAGACTAGACAGTTAAAAGTTACAGTGAACTGTTGAGGAAAGAGAGGGAGAATGAAACAGATGAGCACTTTAATATTATGACCTCAAATGTGTCTGCCGCGGCTCTGATATGCGGACCGCTTAAATGAGACTATGTTGCGCACGGGTCTATTCTTGTAGTAACACGATAGCATGTAACATCAAAATGAACTGTGACTGGTCGTTTATATGTCTTAGTCGCTCAGTTGCAAGCAGCCGATTCTCGCGCCCTCAAGAAACAAAACGGCCAAAGGGGAAGATTTATCAGCATATGCCGATAATTTAAAAAGTCAGAATATCGGCCGATTTATCTGCCTATGCGATATATCGTTTGACCACTAATTGACATACATATTAAATAATGCGCATTAAGATAAGTTAAAAATGTATTTGTATTTACACTCACCTAAAGGATTATTGAACACCTGTTCAATTTCTCATTAATGCAATTATCTAATCAACCAATCACATGGCAGTTACTTAAATGCATTTAGGGGTGTGGTCCTGGTCAAGACAATCTCCTGAACTCCAAACTGAATGTCAGAATGGGAAAGAAAGGTGATTTAAGCAATTTTGAGCGTGGCATGGTTGTTGGTGCCAGACGGCCGGTCTGAGTATTTCACAATCTGCTCAGTTACTGGGATTTTCACGCACAACCATTTCTAGGGTTTACAAAGAATGGTGTGAAAAGGGAAAAACATCCAGTATGCGGCAGTCCTGTGGGCGAAAATGCCTTGTTGATGCTAGAGGTCAGAGGAGAATGGGCCGACTGATTCAAGCTGATAGAAGAGCAACTTTGACTGAAATAACCACTCATTACAACGAGGTATGCAGCAAAGCATTTGTGAAGCCACAACATGCACAACCTTGAGGCGGATGGGCTACATTAGCAGAAGACCCCACCGGGTACCACTCATCTCCACTACAAATAGGAAAAAGAGGCTACAATTTGCAAGAGCTCACCAAAATTGGACAGTTGAAGACTGGAAAAATGTTGCCTGGTCTGATGAGTCTCGATTTCTGTTGAGACATTCAGATGGTAGAGTCAGAATTTGGCGTAAACAGAATGAGAACATGGATCCATCATGCCTTGTTACCACTGTGCAGGCTGGTGGTGGTGGTGTAATGGTGTTGGGGATGTTTTCTTGGCACACTTTAGGCCCCTTAGTGCCAATTGGGCATCGTTTAAATGCCACGGCCTACCTGAGCATTGTTTCTGACCATGTCCATCCCTTTATGGCCACCATGTACCCATCCACTGATGGCTACTTCCAGCAGGATAATGCACCATGTCACAAAGCTCGAATCATTTCAAATTGGTTTCTTGAACATGACAATGAGTTCACTGTACTATAATGGCCCCCACAGTCACCAGATCTCAACCCAATAGAGCATCTTTGGGATGTGGTGGAACAGGAGCTTCGTGCCCTGGATGTGCATCCCACAAATCTCCATCAACTGCAAGATGCAATCCTATCAATATGGGCCAACATTTCTAAAGAATGCTTTCAGCACCTTGTTGAATCAATGCCACGTATAATTAAGGCAGTTCTGAAGGCGAAAGGGGGTCAAACACAGTATTAGTATGGTGTCCCTAATAATCCTTTAGGTGAGTGTATCTATTTATTATATTTGTATTTATTTTGTATTTTAATGGTCAGCAACTGACTGATACTGAACATACAGTACTGATGTTAATTTATCTATTTATTATCATTTTTATACCATATCGGTCAGGCTCTAACAACACATCTGGATAACGCACTTCAGGTAAATGTGTGATGTTGTTTGAGAAATGTTGTTGACTCAAGATCCAGTAATGACACCTCACTGTTTATCTTCAGATTTAGCAAGACTCTAAAAGAATGTGCTAGACATTTTATTTTGACAGTTCTGGGTTGCTGCAACCGGAAATGCTTAAAAAAAAAAAAAAAATTCTATTGTTATGGTCTAATAGACTGGAAATGGTCTATTGTGAATATGAAGAGATTTTCACTGCTTTACCTAATTTGTCAAAAGGAATCACTAGCTACTTTTTTGTTTATCATATCACAGATATATATCGCAAAATAAATCGCAATATGGCTTTTTGTCTAAATCGGATAGCCCTAGTTTGTGCATATAAAAGAAAATTATTAGCTAAATACAAATACTTATTGTGTTCATTTACTTTTAGAGTTAAAACTTTTCTTGTAACATTTAGTAAAGAATCATAATCAATCAAAAATATTGTCAGAGCAAATATTTACACCCATAGCAGTGACTGTTGACATCAAGTCAGATCATAACCCCTCCCTGACTTTTTTTAAAGGCTGATGGTCAAGCCATTATGCATTATTATTCTAGGTTACAACAAGTGAACCATGAATATGACAGCTCCATGAAGACCAAGAGGCTCCATATGGGATACAGCTATTTGTCAGCTCTGTCTGCATTATACTGCCCTGACTGCTACACTCTCTATTATTATCATCATTTTAATGTGGTCTTTGCCCATTTAATACTAATCACATGACAATGATCCATCTGTGATCAACATTGCTTACGAAGTGCTCATGATTAGTAAATTATCTTTAAAAAAACAACAACAACAACAACAACAACAACAACAAAAGAAACTTCTATCTGAATAAATCATTAACCACTGATAAGAATGGAATTTCTAGCTTACGCATATACTTACTGTAACTCCTGCTACCTGTAATGAGGAAATAGACCTTGGTCTCACCTGGAGTAACCATTCAAATCCTTCAAGAGTAACCCATCATATGAGGCCTTTCTTTAATTAAGCAGCGAGTTTTCGCCACTACTAAAAGTATCACAGAATAAATCACTAAGTAGACTTGATTTACTATGACCCCAGCCATTTATGCAACAAATGTGTAGGGCTATACCTCTTGCACACCTATTACATACCTTCCAGGTAACCTTGAACAGCTAACATGAGCAAATCCACGTATGAATCACAGTTCAAAACAATGATCAAGCTGAATTTGTGTTTATTCTTGATAGTTGTATAGCTTTGCACAATGTCAAGGTGGTTTGTTTATAGGGAGGTCAGCTGTCAGCTCACCTACTGACACCACTAACAAAAAACTACCATGGAATTTCTATTGTTTGGGAGATGACACTGTGATATAATCATGGTATAATACTATAAAATACCACGTTATGTGGTGTTAAGGGGAGTTCAGCTGTCATCTCACCTGCTTACACCACTACCAAAAAAAAGCACAAATAAGTATCATGTCGTTGTTGTTTTGACATGGAACCAAAATATCATATTATTTAGGACATGCACCAATATCACAATAATACCATGTTTTTTGACGAGTACCATGTCAATACAATGGTGTATCCACCACAATGCTAGAGTGACAACATGAGTGAAAGAAATAAACAACACACAGCTGTATGTCACTGACAGCGCTCGACGTCTTACCTGAGTGTGTGTATGAGACTGGAGCAGCTTGTGCGAGTGTGAAGAATCCCAGTAAACACACATACACACCTTCACGAAGAGCCTCCATCATCAGCACTGTCTATAAACGACTGTATTACATCTAAATAAATTACGTATAGGACGCCTAGGATAATCTATATCTATATACATATATATGTTTGTATTAGTGGTGTCAAAGAGTCATTTTGTGTGAAATTAGTCCTGTGTCGTGTTATGAGCTGTTGCAAACACGACAATCTGATGATATTGAGGATGCTAAGCTAATGCTAACCACCACCGGCGTCTTATTTGCTGTTATTTATCATCCTTTAAAATCGCTTGTTTGTTTACTACCTCTCTACGACGATTAAATGCGCGGATGTGTCTTCCCCCAGCATTGTAATATCCCTGCGTTGACAGAAAAATCAAAAGCGCAGTAAACACAGTGGTCCGGCATCACCTATCCATACGAGCGCCATGTTTCGTTACGTCACGCGTCGCGTCTTCGAGCTATAAAATGCCGGTCGCGTCACGCGCGGGCGGCTGTGGCAGAAATAGAAACTCTTTCGCGCGCGTCCTCCAGCATTCATCTGATGAATCACCATGTTATTCACATATATTAGCTATATATAAGGGCAAAACCTGTACGAGTAGGAAACACTGTTACCGCACTATGCTCATTTATAACATGATGTACCATAGAGTGTTGTTGTTATTAGGGTAACGGGCTAAATTTTATTTTAATACACTGTAGAACAACAAACACTTTCCTTTGTTTGTCACTATGCACTGTACATTTTCCCTGATACATGATATTCATCGCAGGCAGTAACAACAGCTACATTTTTAAGGCGCATTTTGTGTTGCTCCGTCAATAGTTAAAGGAACAGTTCACACAAAAAATACAATTCTCTCATAATTTATTCAGTTACCCAGATGTGTTTGACTTTATGATTTTTGAAGAATATTTCAGCTCTTTGGATCCATACAATACAAATGAATGGTGACCAGATATTTCAAGCTCCAAAAAGCACATAAAGCAGCATAAAAGTAGTCCATACAACTGCAGTGGCATGTCTTCTGAACCTCCAGAATGTGAAAGTGAAGATTTATAGTAAAAAAAGGACTTAAAAAATAAAAAAGGACTGTTTTTCACCCACACTGATTCACTGATTGAAACATTTCAGAAGGCATACTAAACCACAGGAGTCATATGGACTACTTTTATCCTGCTTTTATGTGCTTTTTGAAGCTTGAAAGGTCTGGTCACCACGCACTTGTATTGTATGGACCTACAGAGCTGAAATATTCTTCTAAAAATCTTCATTTGTGTTCTACAGAAAAAAGAAAGTCATATAGATTTGGGATGGCATGAGGGTGAGTAAATGATGAGAGAATTGTATTTTTGAGTGAACTATCCCTTTAATAAAAAGTGGTGCCTTTAGTCCCACTGTACCATTCTTTTAACACAAAAAAGTAAATATGTTTGTCGATTCTTGTTTGTGACCCTTCAGTGCCATTTTTGGCCTGCAGAATACACATTGAATAGTGTGTTTTATCAAACCATTTTGAAACTACAGCTACTAAAGCTAAACTTTGAGTAAAAATGACAGAAATTATTGTGACAATTTAAATTGCTGGAAAAAAATATATTCTTTTTACATAATTCTGAAATCGTTTGGTAACTAATATTAATGTTCTTTTTGTTAAGGGTTTAAAAAGAGGTTAATTAATGATAATTGGTCATTTACAAGTGCATTATAAATCATTGATATTCAGTTATAACAACATGAACAAAATGATTATTTTTATGCAATACTTGCAAAATAGTGAGCATTTTAACTTTCATGTTATAAATGCTTAATACGTAAATACCTTTATACTTATATTAACAATTTAAGCTCAGATTATGACTTACATTTAACGAGTGATTTGAAATTTGCAGACAAGTCTGAAGTGTTACATTTTGATCATTTATGAATAATTTTGCACTGCACATTTTATTGTAATCAGTAAAAAGTTCAAACTGATCAAATGTCCATATGTTTATGGAAAGCTCTCAAAGAGTAGAATACAACCATTCCATTTGTTTTACTCACAGAAAAAAATATAGCTAATAATAGCTAAATATATGTCTTTGACATACATGTTACATGTAAACATGTGTTGCTTATAAGCAGCGTTTTCACTTAGAATGTCACAAAAAATAAACAGAACATAAAAATGATCATTACTTAGTGGATGTGAAAATTTAGCAATTAGATGACATCAACGGAAATTATGTGGTACTTTGTCCAGCGTCATGGAATGCTAAATCAGTCATATTAGGATTCAGATCTCTGTGTTACATGTATCCTGTCACTGTACACAACCTGTCAGTCATTCTGTTACAGTTATCATGATATCCCCGTTTTTAATCAATATGGTGCTGACACTTTTTCCTTAAAGATTATTTTAGAAAAAGAAGCTCTTAAGAAATATCCAACATCCACCATACATGCATGATGACAAAATTAGAATTATTAATCATTCATACCCTTTTCTGATCAATGTAAATAAAACCGCTTGATCGTTCGCCAATTAATGAGCCGATCAGCGTCATTGTCCGACAGCAAGAACAAAGTAGTTTCTCTTCACAGCGTTCAACCAACCTTACATTACATTTAATGTTGTTTTATGTTATAAAAACATGATGAAGATATGATGCGCCATCAGTCTCACCACCATGTTTGTAATTTTTCAAGTATTCCAACTGTATTCTGAAGCGAACGGCCTAACCCCTCTTCCGTCGAGCAGGGGATTGTGGGCAATATTAGTTGAAAAGAGTGTTCATGGATCCATACTATGGTTTTGGACAACCTAATTCTTCTCTTGGGCACTGTTTAGGGCAGATAAGTTCTGGTTTGGAACACAGGGACAGACTCAATGATGACTCAAATGACACAGAATGGAACTGAATGAGATCTTGTTACTCATGCCTGCATGCTTTGGAGAGAGAGAGCATACCTTTAGTAGTTTGCTTTGTTTGCATGTGTGATTAATTCTTATGTACAACTATTATGTTTGATTTGTTTGGAGAGGCTTTTGGAAACTATGATCATTTATTATTTTAATGCTATAAAATTTGATTGCTTTGTCATATCAGTACTACATTTCTACACAGTTAAAGGTGACATTATTGGAACCAAAACAAAAGCAATTTTTCGGAGATACCTAATTTACAACCTGTGATATAAAATCAGAGAAATAAATAAATATGTGAAGTTCAAAAAAGAAGAAGAAGAAGAATTAAGCAGTTTCTTAGGCTGAGAGCCTTATAATTGATTATAAATCATTTGAAATTTGTTCTTTAAAATGAAATAGCTCACTATTAATGAACCCCATTGTAACCCTTAACAAAGAGAACATAAATATAAAGTGTTACCAATCATTTTCATTCATCATCATCATCTCTTTGGGGCTGTTTCCGTGTGATTTTTCTATGTGATGTGGGTCATGCAATTATGCATTCTCCACAAACTAGAACACAGGTAGGGCATGTGTCCTCCTAGCATCATTACAGGTCTCAATAGTAACCTAGAGTCAATGACCTCTGAGTTCACCTGACTCCCTCATGTGCCTATGCAAAAATAACATCCCTTCAAACCAATAGCTGTCAAAAATTATCTGCTCTGATTTGCTAATGAGGAGGGAGGTGTTTTGTGGTGAGGAAGGCCTCCTTAGGTTTAAGGGCATGGTTGTCACACTCTTTGTGCACTTTACATCACAGAAGTGAAGGAGAGGGTCTCTGTCTGTTCATTGTTCGGAAAGATACAGGCTGTGGTCGCACATCACATCTATAGCCAGTACAAAAGGTTAGTGCCTGTTTCTTGATTTAAATTTGACTGTCTCTTACTGTGTCTATTGTCCTGTTCATTGTTAGTAATTTATTGTTCTGTCCCATACTTTTGGCACAAGTTTGCACGTGCACTTTATATAGGTATTTGATATAGGTATTTTATTTAGTCTGTGTAGTCTCATGTGGTTCTGTGTTTGTCCTATGTTGTTTTATGTAGTACCATGGTCCTGGAGGAACGTTGTCTCGTTTCACTGTGTACTGTACTAACTGTGTATGGTTGAACGACAAGAAAAACCACGACTTAAACTTGACCGTTAAAATCAACTTGTTATAGTATTTGTTAAGTGTCTGTCACAGAATTAATTTAATGACTGTGGAAGTTGCATTTTTTCATTACTTTATGTGTTCCTAAGGTTAATTCAGGAAGTAATATGAACTTAGGAGCATCTTTGTTTTATATATATATATATATATATATATATATATATATATATGTAACCTTGGTCTCACCTAGATAATTTGTTTTATATATAATCTGTGTGTTTCTGTGTACAACAATGAAATATGAGTGAAAAAATGGGAACAAATTCTAAAAGATGGATTCCAGTCATTTATAGACTATGCATTGAAAATATGCAAGTAGGCCGATACAAAACTTCTAAATGTACCTCTAAACATGATGTGTTGTTTCAGAATTTGGTTTAAAATTAAAATGGCACTCGCAGTGATCCTGAAACAAGACAACATCTCTACAGCTATCCAGGCTTGTCAAGGTGAGAACATAGCTGCCACACACACACACACACACACACACACATACACACATACACACACACACACACACACACACACACACAATCACTAATCTGCCCTAGTACATAACAAATATTTATACTCATCTGCAACTACACTCACACATGCGCAACATTTCTGTTATTTTACACATTAGTGCATGCATTCCAGCTGCATAAGTTGCAGCTGCACATGCACACAGGTATATCCGCACAGGGAGAATCCCTCAGGCCTGTGCATTGGGGGATGGTTGATCGAGGTATCCAGGCAGTCGGGGGGCAAGGGAGCAGTTGCCACCAGGATACCAGTGTGTTTGTGCCAAGCATCCAAGACCACATGCTCACCAGACATGCAAATTTCAGATTGCAGTCATGCTTTCTCATGCATCACAACAATATGTGCAATTCAGCTGGCAAAAAAATAAACAAATAAACACTCGTTCCAAACCAATGCAAATATCAATGTTTTATTCAAACACTATGACTTTTAAACTTCACCGCATGCACAATCATAGAAAAGATTTGATATATTTATATTTGAGAATATATATAAAGGGTACAATTTTCCTTAAACCCTATATTATGGGTTTAAGATTAATGCAACTACACAAAATTGGTAATCTGCAATAAGGATCTATTTCTACCTGATCTAACACATAAAAAATGACTTCCATTGGTGAAAACCTAATTTGTCAGGGAAACTTAATCAGATTAAATAGCATTATTAATTGAATAAAAGTAGCAAACCACCACCACATGAACCACATTTTTTGTGTTACCTAACACATAATTTTTTACATTGTATGTTAATGCAGCTATTAATGGAATTAATATTGAAAAGTCAAAACTGGCAAATAGTTGTAAATCCATGTGCTCTTTCCTTTAATTCTCCCTCTTACGTCTCACTCTCATCATATTTGTTGTTTTACAGCCCCGGGATCTTTCAACTACAAGTCGTTCTTTGAACAAGTAGGACTGATGGGTAAATCCAGTTCAGATGGGGAGAAGGTGTTCAAGGCCCTGGACCAGGACAAGAGCGGATTTATTGAAAAGGAGGAACTAAAGTAAAGCATTCTTGTTTATTTGGGGATTTTATCTCATTATGTATCTAATAAGTTTATACACAACAGAAAGATTGTTCACACATGAATTTTGGCAGAAGGTTCCTGCACATTACTCTCTGTTCTTTGATTGTGTCTCCAGACGCTTTCTCCAGAACTTCTGCTCGGATGCCCGAGAGCTCACTGAGGCAGAGACCAACTCTCTCTTGGAAGCTGGAGACTGTGATGGAGATGGCAAAATTGGGATGAAAGGTATAGCCAAATCAGCAATTAGGCCCTTAGGAGCTCTACTCCTTTAGAAAGCAGGGCGCCTTCTTCACTGTCTAGCTCCTGATTTAGCCTGGGCAGGGATGGATTACCGACTGGGCCAATGGGGCCCTTGAATACCAGGGGCCCTTGACTGCCCGAGGGGTCCCTGGGCTTTAAGGTTGCGCAATCCAGTTTGGCTATCCCCCACTCAAAAACCCATCAACAATTAAAATTACTTGCCTTTGCAAGACATAATCCGTCCCTGAGCCTGGGGGATTAATCAGCTCTACATTTACCAATTCTAGTCTCTTGAACACGTACAGACATACTGAGTATCGTGAAAGACTAGGAACTCTCTAATGGGAATTCTTTTCCTCCCCAGTCAGATTCAGATGTCTTTCACGCTAGGTGTTTGACTCAGTGAAGAGATAACTTGATTTAAGAAGTATCCAATTGTTGATATTTTCAGCATGTATCCCAAATGTATTCTGACATTATAATTTAATTCTATAAGTAATGGAATGAAACAACATTCTTTTTATGAATTGAAATGGTGAAGAAGATTTTTCCAATGTTTTTTCTCTTTCTTTTTCGCAGAATTCTGTTCCTTGCTGAACTGAACATGTGGCAAACGTCTTGGCTGACTTGAACTTTCTGCTACATTCATTTAATGTTTCTTATTTGTTTTGCATATATTAGCTGTGAGTTGCTTTTTATATTACATATGAAGATATGCTTAGAAAATCATTGTTGAAATTGTGAAAATGTATATTCGGAACAAAATAAATCCATACATTTGCTCTGTAACTGGTAAAAAAAAGAAAAAAAAATGGATAAGTAAAGTGTCTTTAAAAAGTCTCAGAGAACTGTAACACTTTTACTCAACTTTGCTGAAAGTGTGATTTTTTTTCAAGCGTATGGAAGTATGAAACCAACAATAAAATAAAGATCTAAAATAATCAACTAAAATGAGGAGAAGGGATACTCAAATTATATCTAAGCATGGTAACACTTTTACCCATCTTACCCATCATCTGCTTGTTGTGTTTGTTGTTGTTGTTGTTGTATAAGTGTTTGGAAGCATAAAAACAACATTAAAAATAAAAAGCAATGAAATGAAATGAAATAAAATAAAATGAGCAACATTTTACCCACCTTTGCATAAAATAACAAAATAAAAAGACAAGCTTTCAGACTGTTTGAGGATACAGTCAATCAATTTAATGGTGCATGTAAAGGGTGTTATGAAGGTTTCACGTTCACATTGCAATCGTTCTGGTTCCTATAAGTCATTTGAATTCAGTAATAATTCATAATGAACAGTAATATAATAATATACCTAATCCATCTTGTGACATAAACACATACTCATGCTTCAGTTTCAAATATTGATCAAATAACAATAATTGATCTGCTAAAGTTTCTCGTGTGAAGTATTCTTATCACGCAACGACATGATTAATGGCTCTGTAATGCAGTTTATTGCACAACAGCCCTCCGTCCAGAGATTCTCACCTGGAAAAGGAACACGATCCACCCCAATCAGACATAGTACATCTCCCACACTTTTTCCCTATGATTCTAAATAATAGGGAAATAAAAGTAAACAGCCAGATGGAAATATCGAGTGGTGTGCATGGATGGTTACTGACCCCGAGCCCGCTCTGGGAGGAGGGTCTCTAGAGAAGTCTATAGGGTCCCACAGATGGTTCTGAGCATCGTTTGTGACACTAAAAATAGCCCAACTTGACTACTGGACACATTTTTTCGACACTATTCCTAACCTAGTCCTACATGGAGTATCTGATACGGAGCTTTGAATTCCTGTAAATGGTGAGGGTGAGGATATATAAGCAGGTTCCCACACAAGAACAGGTCACACCTCGGCAAACTCCTTTGGTTTTTCACTCGCCTTAGACAAGCACAAGGTGAGTGTGTGTCCTGCAGCCTTCACCCATGGATGCAATCATCTACTGAGGGTCACCAGCATTTTTACACATTATGATCAGGCTTCTCAGAGAAATCTTACTGAACCTCATCACAGCACACTTTGGAATATGTTATACTGGTATTTGGAGAGCATCAAGTCATCTGCGATTCAGGGCCACATCCCTCTGTGGACGATGACACTAAAGACTGGAAACCTTGGAAACAAATTGTTGGTGGCTTACCGCTGTGGATATCTAGTTGTCTAAGAGAAAGTTTCAAATGTATTGTGCTTTTCTAATTGTGTTTTCTGTCAGTTAGTGTAGAATCCATCACTAGTGGTATTCCTGGCCTCTGCTGATACGTGCAGACATCTTTGCCTTGCACCTGCGGGAAGGTGAAAATTAGGCACTTAATGATCTTTCATGGCAGAGCTGTGAATGAGAAAGTTGTGCGCGTGCAGATAATGATACCTGTAATCAGAAGGTTGGAAGGATTGAGCTAAATATCAGTTTAAACCAGTTAGGGGAAATATAAAATGGTGGTTTTTGTATATTGCATGAAAGATCATTTTAATGCCCCATCTGTAAATAGTCCTTACCCAATATTTCTGGTATTTTTCAGCTTAATCAGAACCAGAAAATGGCCGTTGCCGCTATGCTCGCCGCAGCTGATGTGGATGCTGCTATTGCTGCCTGCCAGGGTAAACCACAACACACCACGTGATAATTTCATTAAAAAAACTGGGGAACACTATACATACATTTAAGGCATTAACATACAGCTGACAATGCTTAACAGATATGCAGTTCATGTGCATATCTACATATTTACATATGTACATGTAAACATGAAAATATGTTAATCAAATTATTACATTTCTTACTATTTGAATGCACTAATGATCTGTTAAGTATTGTAGAACTGTTTGTCTCTGTTAATAATTAAAGCTATTATACCATATAATGCTATAGCTGTGTTACCATAAGTGAAATGTTATCTGAAGAACTAGCATACATAAGCAAGACCTGATATTGATGCAAGTGCAATTCAGTGCAAAAGTCTCCTTGTTAGCGCACCCGTCTCCCATTCCGGAGATGCTGGTTTGAATCCCGTTCGGAGCATGGCGACCGGTGTTAGTTATGTATATATATATATATATATATATATATATATATATATATATATATTAAAAGTAAGAAGTTTCAGAGGCTTATTATAATAGATTAATTATTACTTACAGTTGCTCTTTTTTTTTTTTCTTTTTCTTTTTTTTTTTTTACATTTATAATAATAGTACTGTCATCAAAACTATGAAAAAAGCACAAATGGAAGTATAGGGATTATAAAGTTAACTACTATCTTATATTTTAGCTTCAAAGTAGCCCAGAATGTATAGGCATGTATAGGCAACTTAAGTAGAAGCTTTCAGTTTTTCAAAAAGATTAATTCTGTCCAAATGATAAGTTGGTCCAAACTATTGACTTGAGGTGTATTTTGTATTGTGCATTGCTAGGAGAACAGTCCATGGTGGCTTTTTAGTGTAAATGGGTTGAGAAATGCTTGAACACAGGTCTTATTAGCACTAGACTCAGAAATTAAGCAGTGCTTTGGGCATACATGTCACAAAAAGTGACAAAAATTCCCCTAACAAAATGTAGGGATAAAAAAATAATCATAATAATAATAATAATAATTTAAAAAAAAAAATATATATTGATCTTATAAAGTTCTTAAGATTTTGTTATAGTCATAGTTATAAATTGTATCATATAAATTGTAATAATAATAATAATAAAGTTGATGTTGATTTAATGTTAATGGTAAGAGATAATACATTTTTAATCTTGAGAATTTTAATAAATTAATTTATTTAAGGTGCTGTAAGAGATTTTAGCAGATCTAGAATTCCCACAAGCTGTCAAGCTGAGCTGTTAGATTAGCCACGCCCACTTTCCCAAAACCCCACACTCCAAAGATACCAAAAATGGGCTTTATTGAGACCGACACCAGCAGAAATGGTTGCCAAAAACAACAGCAGCAAAATAGCACCCTCAATTGAAAACTGTAATGAGCAACATGGCAAAGAATGGCATTATGCCTCAATAGTTCGCTGCAACTACAATGAGAACGTGCAAAATGATTGATCGGCAGATATCGTCCGAGACCACGCTTTGTTGTTTGCTGTTTACAGAGTCTAGAGCTGTCACAGCGACCAGTGACATATCTCAGGACATTTTTTTCATTAATATCTTTCAGGGAGTAGTAAAATGTTTTGCATACCTTTCCATGAAAAAAATCGCTTACAGCACATTTAAACTGAAGTATTTCATAAACATGAACAAATCAGACACTGTTAATGTTTTCTATGGTTAGACAACAATTTGCCATTGTAAAGGTAAAAATGCCCCTGAAATTCAAATCCAGTGGTGAATATATCTTCTTTATGTAAAAGTTCATTTCTGAGACTGAGCACCATAGCATATTTGATTATGATTGAACTAAATCATTATTTTATTCATTAGGGAAGAACACTCATTTTGGCACAATATTCTCTTCACACAGCGGCTGATTCCTTCAACTACAAGTCCTTCTTCACCAAGGTCGGTCTGTCCGCCAAGTCCGCCGATGATGTCAAGAAGGCTTTTGCCATCATTGACCAGGACAACAGCGGCTTCATTGAGGAGGAGGAGCTCAAGTGAGACTCATCCACATTTAATACATATAAATCCTACACATTTCATGATCTAAACCAAAAGCAGTTGAACTGAATCACATGCCTGTGCTCTTCCTGTAGGCTGTTCCTGCAGAACTTCAAGGCCAGTGCCAGGGCTCTGACCGATAAAGAGACCAAGGCATTCCTTTCTGCTGGTGACAGTGATGGTGATGGCATGATTGGAGCTGAAGGTACATCTCAAATGAGTTCATACTGGAAGTGCTAACTCTTTCTGCTCCACACTCTTAAAAAATCAAGGTTCTTCAATGTTTCTTTGTAGCACCTTAGGTTCAACATAGAAACCCCTTTATATCAAGAACGTTTTTATCGGTGTTTGCTATGGTTCATAGGTTCTTCAGATAAGCATATTGATTTCTGGGTTCACACCAGGAAATATATATATATATATATATATATATATATATCAGTAAAAAAGATCTTTGTGGAACTTAAAATGTTCTCCTATGGACTGTGAAAAAAACGATTTCGGTTTTATTTGAAACCTTTGTTTTTAAGAGTGTAGGAACATTGAGCAGAGGTCTTGACATTTCCCAATTCACTTATGATATCTTTGTCATCACTGCTGAGCAATTGACTGGTAGTGCAGTATACCAAGACTAGTAGGCCTTTGATGATATATGAAAACCAGATTCACTAATGGTAGTCTCATCTTTGTCTCATCTCACAGAGTTTGCTGCTCTTGTAAAGGCTTAAATTTTCATCTGACTGAGACCCTTCCAAATTCAAGGACAAGAACTCACGCCAGCTCACACTTTTCTCAACTGAACTTTTTTATACATATATATATATATATATATATATATATATATATATATATATATATACAGTATATCTTATTAATGAATGACTTATGGACAGATTATTCAGTATTGAGTACGATGTCTGGATAGAGTATTGCTTGTGTTAGTTGGAAGTTTGATTTCAAGCCCATTAGCTTGTGCAAATGTACAGTCTCAAATGCACATCTGGGGAAGAGTGAAAAGCAAGGAATAAATACAGTTTTGGTGTAACACGTGTTTGAAGCAGACTTTGTGATATGTGCTTTGGGTGTTAAGTGACATTCCCATTCACTTGACAAGGGTTCTACATTGAAATTGTTATGATAATGCATTCAGAGTGAAAGGGATGTCCAGTAGGAAGTGCTCGCTCTTGGTAAAAATTGCTGGGGGAGGGAAGGACCAGAGATTTGCCGAGATGCACTGGAAGATATTTACACAGGATAGATTTTGCATTCCCAATTAGAGTGCATGGCAGCTTCCTGAATGCACAGAATAGCAGCGAGAACAAAGTGAGAGCCAAGTTTAGTCTTCCAAAACCTGTTAAACACTCTTGCACCTGGTATGATTTCATTAAAGCTACTGGCTATGAACTAATGTTTTACTGATTAAAATAGTTGAAATACCCTAATTAGAGAGTTTTAATTGACCACATTGTGATTTAAAACACTATTCAGTGAAATACTGGAAAAAACAGTTGTGTTTTTAGCACACAGGGAAGCGTTAGCTCGATTAGATACTCAACTGCAACGGTTGTTTGGCTGTCGTGAAACAGTCAGATATCATGACGCTCTGCTGCCTTCTGCTGTCTGAAAAAGCATTGCCTCTAACAGGTCTGAATCTGGAATAACAGATGTACTATTAGAATTAGGGTTATCTGAAAATACACAAAACTAGTTGTTTAATAAGTAAGGCTCTCAACAGAAGCAAACCTGCTTGCTTTATCCCCACCCCAGTCTGTACCATGCAGAAACGTATTTAAAGACAGAAAAGAGCTCTAGCTCACCAATGCGTGTGCTCTTCTGTGTTTGAATAAAATATATAGCCAAATCTCATGCAAAATTATAGTAATTTCTGTTACTAATCTAAGACAAAGTTATGCTATATATTTCTAGACTTGGAAATCTAATCATACTTTACACATAAGTAACCATAAGAGTCCATACCCAGAATAAAACTGGAAATCTGCCAACAGCAGAGTTGGAAAAGTGTCCCATATGCTCAAAGTTTCTTCATGCAGTCTTTCCAACCACGGACCAAGAGACCATAGGAATTTATCCATGCACTATCAGCAGTGGGTATTATTAGCATTCAAGTATATGATGGACTTTTTTCAAACGCACCTTTTTAAGCATCTTCATTTTTTAGGATAAATATAGTACAGTGTGTCTGCTGGACGTATGTCAACTGGCCCCTAATCCACGGGGTGTCCATTACATTATAATTCATATTTGGAGCCACTGAAGGTATATAAGGAGGCGGTCAGGGGCCTGGAGAGCACTGCAGTTCACAGCTCGAGTCTTCTGATACACCTTCAGCACCAAAAGACAACAGAGGTGAGTTTGCACAGGGGCCCAGTCTATCTATGGACAAAAAAACTGGACTGGGACATCCTGATTTATTATGGAGCAATCAATACTAGCAGAAATGGATCCTGAAATTAAAAGTTTGCATCTTGCATCTGAATCTGCTCAATATGGAATTTCTTTGCCTGCTGGTTTATTTTAAAAGGACCTCAATGGACCCGTTGGGATTTTTCTCATGTGACATGTTACCCGATTCAGTGTTTTTATGGGCCAACTGAACTGCATGGCTGAATATGATGGCATAAGCAAATGTTATTAATACACTGGTAAAAGTACATTATTTGGTAACACTTTAACAACAAGGTTTACATGTTAGTTCAACTAATATTAACATAGGATTTAACAAAAATATTTTAATACTCAAAAAATATTTTAGCCTATTTTTAAGATTTATGCATTTCAATTTCCTAAAAAAAATTAAAAAAAATAATCCATTACATTTAACTGAGTAATCTTTAACTAAATTAAATAAATAAAACGTACATGTATTCAAGGTTTATTCATTTAATTTTAGCAAAAATTACAATGATGGAATTTTGTTATGAAATTTAAATGCATAAATCTTCAAAATAGGTCTATATGTAAATTAGCATGAACCATGTTCATGTTAACTAATGTTATTAACTGATGGTAACATTTACAACCTTACTGTGTTGCTCATTATTTTGTGCAGGAGTCAAGTTGAACTAAATATGCCTAAGCTGGTGGAGAGAACTGACTATTGATGTTCCATCATGTTGCATATATGATGTGATATTGTTGTAATTCCTGTTTTATTATTATTTGTTATGATTCAGCTAAAGATGGCATTCGCCGGAGTCCTGAAGGACGCTGACATCGCTGCAGCATTGGAGGCATGCAAGGGTGAGATACCAGGAGTCACGTAACACCTATAGTGATCATCCTCCATTAAAGAAGAGTGTGTTTTTATCTATTTTTATATGTTTCATGCACAGCTGCTGACTCCTTCAACCATAAGTCGTTCTTCGCCAAGGTCGGCCTGGCTGGCAAGACTGGCGATGAGGTTAAGAAGGCTTTCGCAATCATTGATCAGGACAAGAGTGGCTTCATTGAGGAGGATGAACTGAAGTAAGAGGAACATAAATAAACACTTAATAATTACTAACAAACATAATAAGAAGCTAAACAGATTAGTAGTTCGTGGACAGCTACATGACAGTTCTGTCTATTTAAATGTATATTAGGCTAACTAATGACAGTTAAAGGGACAGTTCACCCAAAAATGAAAATTCTCTCATCATTTTCTCATTTTCACACCATCCCAGATGAGTATGACTTTCTTTCTTCTGATGAACACAAACAAATATTTTTAGAAGAATATTTCAGCTCTGTAGGTGCATACAATGCAAGTTAATGGTCAAGTTAATGGTCCTTTCAAACTCCAAAAAGCACATAAAGGCAGAATAAAAGTAATCCATAAGACTCAAGTGGTTAAATCCACATCCAGATTATGTGGGTGTAGATGAAAAACAGATCAATATTTAAGTACTTTTTTTTACTACAAATTCTGAAAGTAAAAGTGGAGATGTATAGTCAAAAAGCACTTCAATATTGATCTGTTTCTTACCCAAAGTGATTGCATCACTTCAGAAGACATATACTAAACCACTGGATTCATATGGATTGTTATGCTGCCTTTACATGATTTTTGGCGGTACAAAGTTTTGGTCACCATTCAGTTGGATTGTATGGACCTACAGAGCTGAAATATTCTTCTAAAAATCTTCATTTGTGTTCTGCAGAAGAAAGAAATTCACACACATCTGAGATGGCATGATGGCGAATAAATGATGAGCTAATTTTCATTTTTGGGTGAACTGTCCCTTTAAGACACCTGTTCACCATATCACCGCAGAGCACCCAAAGCAGATCATTATATTTGTTTCACAGTTCTGCTATTTTAGGGACTTTAAATTCTAGTGGAAGGATAGTCCTACTGAACTGATATAATAAAATGGTGTTTTAATGAAAAATTGTGTCTTTATTATTTTAATTACGTATTCATTGTTTTATTAAAGCAATAAGGCATTTACGGTCTTGCTATATGCTATATATTGTATATTTCACTGTGAATCGAGCCTAAAAGCACAATTCAAAATTAAGTATATTCACAATATACAGTAGCATAACTTCTAGTCCTTTATTGCTTTATTGTTATAAATGTAATGTAATTACGCTATCAAAACTGTAAAAGGTTTGAAGATGAACTACTGATTGCAGTGAAATCAGGTCCATGTTTTCATGAAGGATGAATTGTGTTTTGACAGACTGTTCCTGCAGAACTTCAAGGCCAATGCCAGGGCACTTACTGATGCCGAGACCAAGGCTTTCCTTAAGGCTGGGGATTCTGACGGTGATGGCAAGATCGGAGTTGATGGTCAGTTATTTTAATTCATGTCAAACATGACATGTTTAACTGTCTACATAGGTAGTAGAATTTCTATGGTATTTTGTTTCATAATACACCTTTATGTACATCAATGTACCCCAATGTTCTGTACCTCAGTGTATGTCATAGGCATTGCTGGAAGCCCCCCTTAATTTCTTCTCAGCCCCTCTAAAAATCTGTGACCGCATAGTTTACGATCTCTTAAACAGTTAAAACATCAGCAGCACTGCACTAGCACTAGTGAGACTGCTTTGTTCACTTTTCTTGACCGACCAATTGCATTCGAGTGTGGGCTGTAACGGGGCATATCATTGGTTTAACCTGCTGTACAAATACGGCCCTTCACTGAACCAGTCGATCATTTATCCATTATCTAGTTCAGGAATGAGTGAGGAACATCAGGATCTGTTAACCAACTGAACATGAGGAGAAGGCTGCATGAATTATGAGTAAAAGTGACTGATGACCAGTGTTGGGTGTAATTTGTTACTCTAATCTATTTACTTTTTAGTCAAAGAAGTAGTGTAATGCATTACATTTTAAATTATTTTAATCAGATGAATACAGTTACTGACTTTCAATTCATTTAATTACTTTTAAGTACAGTATAGAGTTATGCTTATTTCTAATATATTATTAATGTAGAATACATGAATTATAGTCCTGTAACATGTCATTGTGAAGGTGCTGAGTGTGTGACTTGTGTGTAACAATGAACAAGGAAGAAATATAGACATAATTTTTATTTGTTGAGTGGAAAAGTGTTTTAGAATGTAATTTTATAGTAAAGTAATTAGTAATGTGATTACTTTTTCAATTAAGTAATTAGTAATCTCATTACAATGTTTAGATGAATTATTAGTAATTTTTAATGGATTACTATTTTTAGGTCACCCTTGCATGCCACTGCTGTCATCAGCAGTGTTACCCAACACTGCTGATGACATTACAATGAAAGGAGTTAATTAAAACTTTATTTTTAGGCCAATATTCTTTTTTTTTTTTGTAAAGCTATACAAGCTATATATGTAGTTATGCACAGCAGTTCATAAAATGATAGATATGCTTTGTTACACTCAAATGCAAATTTGAATATAGTATAATTAGACTTGTTTTGGATGTTTTATCAATGGTTTATTGACTCAAAACACGTTCATTTGTTGCCACCTTCTGGTGTAAAGATGAGACTTACAGACATGTGTCCTTATTCATGAGACAAGATCAGAACAAACCTGTGTGTATATCTGTGTTAGTAAATCGATTCTTACATAAATTATCATAAATTGTCCCACTCAGTTCAATGGGAAAATGTATGTAATTTGTTCTGCTCATTTAATGAATAATGCCCATGGTCACTGAATGAATTGGTAAACAAATTCAAAAGACTTGAGTCTCAAGTTAATGGCAGTGACAGAGAAACATCACGTGAAGTTAATTCACTAAATAATAATAATCAAGCTAAATATGACATTTATTGCATTAATAGGATATTATTGTGGTGTTCGATGTAACTTTATAGAAATAAGCTGAAAATGTACTGAATTAATATTCAGTAATTTTTGTTAATAAATGGAGAACAAAAAAGGAACGATTAAGACAGAAGGAATGTCAGATTATCGCAGCCCATTCAGCCCCGTTATGCTGCTGACCCACTGGGAAAAGTCCCGGGTCTCCCTATCTCCAGTCTTCCCCTGCCCTAATGTACCCCAATATACCTTATTATACCTCAAAAATACCACTAAAGCACTTACTGTAGAGAGTTAACATAATATACTGTACTTTCATGTTTTAACTGATTGTTTCACCTTTTATTCTGTTTTCCTCCCGACAGAGTTTGCTGCCATGGTTAAGGCATAATTTGCAACTGACCAACAACACCTCTTGCTCTGAAGGAACAACTTTTCCCAAGACCTCCCATTTTCATCTTACTATAAATATTTTTTTTTACTCATGATGCTTATGAGAAGTTTCCTCCCATGCAGCACACTGTCAAAATGATGACTGTGAATGTAACAGTTGTGTCTCCTGTCTTAAATATGAATTTTGCTTACTGTAAAACCTGATGCACTTTTAGGGGAATGGACGACAAGAAAAGAATAAATATTCTTTTGCAATATTTACTTATTTTCCTTTCTTTTTTCAAATTTGCAAACAATAATTTCTTACACTAGCTGTGTGCAAAAAGTTGATAATAATGACAATGCCAAGAAATAAGGGGCTGAATTTTATGCATAATAAAATTGCTCAATATCATCACTGCCTATATAAGTCTCACAGAAATATATCCATCAAACAATAACATAACAGCGTTTTTTTAGTTCACCCACTGATGTTTGAAGATGTTTGTTTATTAATTTATCTATATGTTAGTTGTTTTTTTTATCTTTCATATTCATTCACTTATTGTTTCATATACTGAATACGTGAATACGAATACAAGACTATAGTTATAAGAAAATTATTATTAAGTTTATACTTACTAAGGGAAAGAAATGTTTATTGTCTTATATCGAAAGAAAAAATATCCACATTCATCTTGTTTTTTTTTTGTTGTTGTTGTTTTTTTGGTGTTTTGCATTCTTTGAGCATATCATCACATACTGGGCAGGGAGAAGAATTAATAGCACAAAAAAAATAACTTAAATATAGATTTTTTTTTTTTATCCAATCACGCTTATCATATTGCATCTGAAGACATGGATTAATCCACTGGAGTTGTATGGATTACTTTTGTGCTGCCTTTATGTGATTTTTGGAGCTTACAATTTCTGGTCACCATTCACTTGAATTGTATGGACCTACAGAGCTGAAATATTCTTAAAATCTTCCTCTGTTCAGGAGAACAAAGAAAGTCATACACATCTGGGAGGGCATAAAGGTGAGTAAATTATGAGTGAATTTTCATTTTTGGGTGAACTGTCTCTTTAAGAAGACAGACAGATGATAGATAGATAGATAGATAGATAGATAGATAGATAGATAGATAGATAGATAGATAGATAGATAGATAGATAGATAGATAGATAGATAGATAGAATTTTACCATAAGCAGCTTTTTAGCATCAAATGTCCACTAGATGGCGGCACCTCACAACGAGTTACTAGTAAACAAAGTAGCGATAGATGCACACCACAACCCTTTAAAAACGCTGATTGATTTTTTTTTAATAAGTCTATGCACCAGACATGATAAATTATAAAGTCATTGAATAACTCTCAACAGTAACATTATCTACATTACACCACAGTTTGCCGTTGTTATTTCAAACAATCAGCATAACGCCCTTGACAAGTATTGACATGATCGTGCGTTGCCAAAAACGTCACCTTAGGCGAGGTCAGTGTAGTGTAACGTACTACTTGCAGCGAATATAAGCAAATGTAAATGAATAAATAATTGCACAGTAACCGTATAGGAAGTGAGGTATCATCATGCCACATGACATCATCGGTGCACTGTAAGTAGCACCTCTGTATCCGGTGTCCTCGACAGCGACAGACTCTTGTGTTTCTCTCCGCAGCATCAGGCGGGGTTATCCCTCTCACACACATGGAGAGTCCCACAACATGTTACAGTTTGTAATGTTACTGGACGGGCCCCATTCACTTCCATTCTAAGTATCTTAATATAACGGCATCTTTGTTGTTGTTTTTAAATAAACATGGGACACATCAAGATATTTTTTTGGGAATCAACATGATGCCACAAATACTGTATGTTGAGTTTAACTTGTTTTGAATCCAGATGAAGGAATAGGTTTTTGAACACAAACGAAGATTTTTAAAGAATGACCATAATTTTTAAACTCCAAAAATTACACAAAAGCAGCACAAAAGTAATCCATACAACTCCAGTGGTTCAATCCATGTCTTCTGAAGCGATATGATAAGTGTGGGTAAGAAACAGATCAATATTTAAGTCCTTTTACAAAGAAATCTCCACTTTCACCTTGTTCTTCTTTTATTTTAGTTTTTTGTGTTACCCTACTGGGCAGGGAGAACAATTTATTGCAAAAAAAATCACACAAAAATAACTTAAATATAAAAAAAAAATTCCCCCCCCCCCAACCACGCTTATCATATTGCATCTGAAAACATGGATTAATCCACTGGAGTTGTATGGATTATTTTTGTGCTGCCTTTATGTGATTTTTGGAGCTTACAATTTCTGGTCACCATTCACTTACATTGGATGGACCTACAGAGCTGAAATATTCTTCTTAAAATCTTCGTTTGTGTTCATCAGAAGAAAGAAATTCATACACATCTGGGAGGGCATGAGGGTGAGTAAATTATGAGTGAATTTGCATTTATGGGTGAACTGTCACTTTAAGAATCTTAAAAATCATTGCAGAGGCTGTCTGCAATTATATTTTTGGTTAAGCATTGCAATTAACTATCTGTTATTTGATTTAATAATAATTATAAAAATAAATGCATTAAATAGATAAATAGTAATAATAATGAAAAAAAAACTCCTATTAAAATGTTACCTCAGACTAACATTATGACATTGATCATCATAAGGTAGACAGATAGGACAGATAGGTCTGTGACATGTCCTGCAGTGTCAAGCTAAACTCCATATAAAACTATTTAAAACAGCACCTTGCAAATTATTATATAATTACATGCCATGCAATGTTTTGTAACCATATTAATAGAGAAATATTTGTAAATATTTTAAACATTCAATTTCACACCGTAAGACCATTTAAAATGAACTAGTAAAGCAAACACATGATTAAAATGGTGAAGTGGTTATCACCAGTCACAACATCTAAAATATACACTTACATTTTTACATAAATGTTCTAATTTTGTTAAAAGTATGTGTAATTTTCCACTAAAGCTGTTACACACACATACATTATGAAGGAGGTGTCGCCTGGATCTTCATCACTGTTGGGAACAAGACCTTGAATTCATTGTAACACAGGCTTTGGTAACATAATGTTAAGTGGTGTCAGTTTTTTCCCCCTGCACTTGAAACCATAAAGTTCTGATATATTGCACCCTCTTACATAATATATGCGTCTATCAGGTGCATTTTAAACATTGATCACAGAGTGCTAAATCGCTGCTGTTGGGCACTAGTCAAAAGGTGACCTTGGATCCCTGAATCAGCAGCCTTAGAGGAAAAAATGATAGCCCACTGTTTGCTGCCTATGGAGGGTGAAATGAGAAGGATAAACTATCAGGAGGACATTCTCTATAACAACAGTTGTAGGATTCAAAAAATGTTTGATGTTTTCTTTTAGGGGTGGGGTTTGGGTTAGGTTTAGTCTATATAGTCATTATAATTAATTAGCTTTAGATAAAAACAATAGAACAATAGTCTTTAATAAGTCCACATTCAGATAGCTGAGTAAACATGCTCGTCATTAGCTCAGTATAAAATCAAAAGAAGTCTGAGAATGTGTGTCCATAACTATACCTTTTATTATTATTATTATTATTATTCTGGTGAGCAGTGGATTATGTGGGTCCCATCTGTTTCTAGAGTGAAAAGAGAGACAAAATGGAACAATTTCCATCATTGAAGACATGTCAAAAATAAAACTCCTGGGCAGATGAAGGGATTTTAAAAGTAATAGAAATATGGAAAGCCATAAATTGAGTGAAGTGAAGGTAAAAAGGTGTTTTTTAAACATACCTAAAAAAAACTATTCACCTCCCAATACTAATGCAAACTGAATTATGTAATATTATAATGAGGAATTTAGAATGACCTCATGTAAAGTAGTGTGGAAAAAGGGATGGGTCGAGACAGACTGGTTAATCTGAAAGGACTACTGCATTTGTATGAGAGAGGTGAATGAGTGTGAGGTTTTTTTTTTTTGTGTGTGTGTGTGAATTTTGATATCGGACAGGAGGGACAATGACAAGGTAGACAGAAAAGCATTTATTAATTTGCCTTTTACAAGGGCGTCGCAGATGTTTGAGGGCTGGACCTAAAGAACACACACACCCATAAATAGTTCAGGTTAATTAGTTAGGTAAGTAATTTGATCCACAAACAGGTAACTCAAGAATTAGTCATTGTCACTGCTTTCAGACCTATATAAATCGCACCTGGACAGACAGGCATTCACCACTCAGCCTTACCTCTGTTGACTCACCTGCCGGAAGTAAACTTCACTGAGGTAAGAACCTAAATGATCAGATACTAAAGCAAAATAACTTTTTTCTCTTTTTGTGTGTGTGTGTGTGTGTGTGTTAGATGGCAAGTTGCCAAATAACTATTCAGAAAATTGCATTAAAACTGCATGTGTGTGTCAGGTTTTGAAATGAAAATTGTAAATTAAAAAATAGAAATTAAATTAAAAGTAAATGCATGTGGAAGATGTTTTTTTTTTTTTTTTTTTTAAAGAAACTGTATTGAAACTATTTGCATATGGAACTAAACCTTTTTTAAATGCCTTAAACACACACACACACACACACACACACACACACACATTTTTATTATGAAAATGTAATTTAAACTGCAGTCATGTTAGATTTTAAAATTGAAACTGCATTGAAACAGTACTTTATGAGTGTGTATTTGTAAAATAGAAATTGCATTAAAATTAAATGCATGTGTAATTTTATAAAGAAATTTGTATTAAAACATTTTTATAAGAATAGCATTATAACCGCACACATACTATAAGCACGGCTTTTTAATATAATAAATAGTGCATTGAAACTGCATGCATGTGCAATTTTAGAATAGAACTGGCATTAAAACTAAATGCATGTGTATTTTTAGAAATATTTCATCTAGGCTAGATTTATTTGAACCTAGCCACATCTGATTTGTGTATGCAAATGAATTGTGCATTGGTGGCCTGGTCTGAAGAGATGGTACCGCTGCTTGTGATAATTACTTAATTATTTAAAACTGTTCTTCTTCAGGACCATGTCACTCACATCTATCCTTTCTGCTGATGCCATCGACAGTGCTCTCAAGGACTGTCAAGGTAGGTGACAGTGTCTTCCTGTATCAGCACATTTGTGCCTGATCAACACATTAGCAACCATTAGACATCAGAGTAAATGCGTTACATTTTAACGGATGGCTAACTTTAACTCACCCTAACAGCACCAGAATCCTTCACTCCCAAAAAGTTCTTTCAGCTGAGTGGTATGTCAAAGAAAAGCCCTCAAGATGTGAAGAATGTCTTTAACATCCTGGACAACGATGCCAGTGGATTCATCGAGGAGGATGAACTCAAGTAGGAGCTTTTACAAGAGTTTTCATGCATTTTCAAAACAACTTAGAATACGGGATTGTTTCAAAACAGACAGCCTAACCTTTTCTGATAATGCACAGCAGGAAGTCTTAAAGGCATAGTTCACCCAAAAATGACATTTCTGTCATTATTTACTCACCTCCATGTTGTTCCAAACCCATATGCCGTTATTCTTTTGCAGAACACAAAAGGAGATGTTAGACATAATGTTAGTCTAACACTGGGAAAAAAAATAAGTAACTGGTTCCCTTTCGATTCAGTTAACTCAACATTACAGTAAGGACTAAGGGGTGTGTCCTTCTACACAACCTTGTTGAAACACTCATACAATCATGCAAATCCTCTGATGGTGTCTGAACCCCGCCCTGTAGGCACGCAGTCGATCTATATAAGCGGCCGTTCAGTCACCATTTCGTCTTTTGCAATCTTTTTCATCAAGGAACCCTTTCTGCTTCACCGTCGATATACACTTACAGACAGTGGCGAATTCTCAGGGTCAGCAAAGCCTTCTCTGCTGGCCTAACATGTCAAATAAATAAATATGTTTCATCCTTTCATTCTCAATCACCTTTTTGCCTATGTATTTTTAATTGCTTTCCACTCTTAATTAATCTACAAACAAATAGAGAAAAACGAAAAGTTTATCCAGTCAGAATTTATTCCATTATGCTAAGTGTGACAACTGTTTCACAAATCGCATGACGGAAGCAGCCCGTCAGACCTTCCACAGAATCCCTCAACAGTGCAAATGAATGAGCAACCAAAGTCATATTGTCAGATTCATCAGCCAATCAGATTGATTTATGTGTTCTTGGTGGGTGTAATCTTTAGGATATGTCCTGGTCAAGGCCTTCTAGCTGAATGTCTGAATGTCAACTGTGCAAAAAGCACACTTTTCCCCAGCCAGCAGATCTCCTTTTCAGGAGTTTGTCTCTACTCCGTGAGCATGCGTACACACCTCACGAACGAGCACGTTTGAGGCCATTCTTTGGTCTCAGTTCAAACTGGGGTAACATTGCCATTGAAGTCATTTCAGAGAATGTTGAGTTTTAGGGAGGCAGCATCTGCCGTCATACTGTTATGTCTGTTACACATGAGACTTCTCCAGTAATGGCTCAAGCGACATTTTCCACATCATGCCTGGAGCCTTGGGGGCATGCACATCGTCGTGAATCGCCGCTGTCAGGCTGCTCTAGCACCATGGACAGTGCCTGCCTTCTACCAACAGGGTGTTATGCTGGGTCAAATTTTCAGTAGAAAGTGGTGTCTGTCTACAGATACATCCAACACAGGTTGGGGCTTGGTGTGCGATAGACACCTGACTTTCGGCACCTGGCCAGGTGCGAAGCGGACGTGGCACATAAACTGCCTAGAACTACATGCTGTATTTCTAGCACTGAGAGCTTTTCATTCTGACATTGTGACTCACCACATTCTGATTTGTTCAGACAACAAAGGCATACATAAATCTCCAGGGCGGATTCCAATTGACACAATTAATAAGCTTGACACAATGCATCCTCCAACGGAGCAGGTGTCATCTCCTCTCATTGCGCGTGACACATGTCTGTCTGAATTCCAGAGCTGATCTGTTGTCACGCCAGGGAGCATTACCAGGGAAATGCAGACTTCATCCTCAGACAGTAATAAGGATTTGGGAAATATCCTGCAAATAGGAAGTCAAGCAATTGGACGCACTGGTTCACAAATGGCCTGTGAAATGCAAGTATGCCCCCGGTGCGCCTCTTTCATTCTGTCATCAGCAAAGTCCAAGTGGACATGGAAACAGTTCTGTTAATTGTGCCTAAATGGCCCAAACAGTCCTGGTTTCCTGGAGATGATAGAAATACTAGATGGCCCTCCATGGGAAATATCGTTGAGGAAATGTCGTTGACCTTCTCTCTTAAGCACAAGGCACGATTTGGCATCCCCAGCCAGAGCTGTGGAACCTACAGTACATGTGTGGTCCCTGAACGGAGCACATCGGACGAGTCAGAATTGGCTCAGTCGGTGATGAATACCATTTTACAGGCTAGAGCACCATCCACGGGATGCCTCTATGCACTTAAATGTTTGCAAATTGGTGCTTTTCACGTGGTAAAGACCCGGTGAATTGCCCCATCGCTTACATTTTGACATTCCTTCAAGAGCAGCTGATGCTGGTTTTACCCCATCAGCACTCAAGGTTTATGTAGTGAATATCTCAGCATGCCACACCATGGAGGCTGGCTCAAAAATGGGCAAACATAATCTAGTCATAAAGTTCCTCAGGGATGCGAGGCATTTGAGCCCCGCTTGCCCTGCTATGGCGCCGACTTGGGACTTAAATCTGAAGGCACTCAAACACTCCCCGTTCGAGCCATTAGAATCTGTTGAGCTGCAGGTGCTTTCCTTAAAGACCGCACTCCTATTGGCTTTGGCCTCATTTAAACAGGTGGGTGACATGCAGGCGCTGACGACTGACAGCTCATGCCTTGAGTTTGGTTCAGCTTTATCAAAAGCCACCATTAAACATAGAAAAGGCTATGTGGTTAAGGTTTAATCAACACCCATCAGGGCTCAGGTGGTTCGTCTGCAAGCTTTCTGTCCCCCACCATTTAATTCAGATGAAGAGCAATCGATGCATATGTTATGCCTGGTGAGGGCATTGCATACTTATGTTAAGAACCCACCAGGGTTAGACTTTATTTTAATGTGTCCTTGTTACAATGTAAATACACAAGTAATTACTGATTATTACTTTAATTTAACATGTACTTACTGTAGGTTTAGGGTTAGGGTAAGGGTTTAGGGTTAGTTGCTTGTAATTACGCAAGCAAATTACTTGACTCTTATTACTATAGTAAATACATGTAATATGTGTAATAAGGACACATTAAAATAAAGTGTTACCTAAGGCTCTCTCACTGGATCATTGATTCAATCACACTCCCTAATGAATCACAGGGCGCGAATTGCCCTATTGGTTTCAAAGCACATTCAACCAGAGGCATTGCCTCTTCATGGGTGTGGACAAACAGTGTGTCCTTACAGGACATATGTTTGGCAGCAGGATGGTCTTCACAAAACACGTTCATGAGATTTTAAAACCTGGACGTGGCGTCCATCTCCTCACAAGTCCACTCTGTATAGAGTGCTTCTTACATTCCCTTACAAGCCCCTAATTACGGCTGGGCTACCAACTATATTCAACACAGATACCTAATTATATGCTGTTGAACTGCTCCATTAAAAGTCATAGCACTCCCATAAGAAATAAAACCTATTTTCTAACCATGTTGTGAAAGGGTTAATAAACCATACTGTGTATATCGATATGGTTCATATAGATCCCAGACTACATTCATTTCCATCTGGCGTCTGCCACGTGGGATTATTCATATACACTTAAATATGACTGTGGCCTGTGACTCATTATGAATATCTCTATTTAGTGTTATAACTCTGGGAGTGTGATGTCGCATAGTGTGGCGTGATGGGATATTGTTCCCCATAGTCCTTACAGCAATATCGAGTGAACTGAATCGAAAAGGAACATCTCCGATTACACATGTAACCTCGGTTCTCCGAGATGAAGGGACAACCCGGTATCACGCCAAAGCGTGAAATAGACACGCTGGTCCACTAGCGGATGCGTGTCGGTGTCACGCTTTGCCTCCTCTAGGCGTGTGCATGACACGCGCGCGTCTAGGTAGAATACCAGCAGGGGGCAATCATTTCCTCAATGCCAACAACTCTCCACGCACCAAAGAGAAAGCGATATATCGCGTTCTCCAATTCCGATTAGCAGGATATATATTTTTTTCATTTATAAGCTTATTTTTTACGTGAGGAAGATATAACATCAGCATAGGATACTCGACAACATCAGTGTCGATATTTCAGGATCGAACGCTGCTTTCTGTGATTAATTTCCATTAACGTTATTGACCACAGTAACGTTAACAGCACCACAGATTAAACAACATCTGTCTCCACAGCCCACACACAAATATAATGTTAGGCTACAGCAACGTTAGGATTTCTTCATGAAAGCAGCACTATAATGAACAAATATGTCCTGAACATAGTATGTGTAGTAACCCTTTATTGTCACATAGTCACAAGTGAAAGTAACCAGCGAAATTGGCCATCATCTTGCCCGTGCGAACATACAATACGACAACGGTATCGCTTACTCTTTGGTGCGTGGAGAGTTGTTGGCGTTGAGGAAATGATTGCCCCCTGCCGGTATTGCAACTACACGCGCGCGTGTCATGTACACGCCTAGAGGAGGCAAAGCGTGACACCGACATGCATCCGCTAGTGGACCAGCATGTCTATTTCACGCCTTGGTGTGATATCGGGTTGGAAGGGAACGAGACATTGCGAAAGCAGGCCGCAGTACTACCTTCACCACCTTTTTAATAATACAAGTTACTCACTCTTGTCCCTCAGTCACAAAATTCTGAAGAAATGGTGACTGAGCGCCCGCTTATATAGCCCGACTGCAAGCCTACAGGTGCAGGTGCAGGGCTCAGGCACCACTGCCAATCAAAGGACTGGCGTGATTGTATAAGGGTTTCAACAAGGTTGTGTAGAAGGACACTCCCCATAGTGCTTACAGCAATGTCTCGTTTCCTTTATCTCAGGGAACTGAGGTTACATGTGTAACCGGAGACGTTTTATTCAAACTCTAAAATATTATTTAATGTCACTGAATCAGTCAAATTTAAAGGTTGGATGAAGTAGAAATTGCTTCATAAGCATCTTTTGAATATTTAATGAAAATGAATGCTGACTAAGACTAACATTACATTTTTTTAAACATTTTTGGGTGAACTGTGTGTGTGTGCAAAATCAACAACATCGATACAAAAACAATAGATTTCAAAATAAGGCGGTCCCTTTTGTTGGATGTCTGGGCTATATGAATCGCATTATTAATTCAGTGTTATATTGGGCTTTCTAAATGCATTAATTATTAAGCATTCAAAAAATAGCCTGGGAATGGATAGGGATTACCTTCTGTAATTACAACAACATATGTCTGTTTTTATTCATTCAGCTGCAGACTTTTCTATTAATAAAGTCTACGTCTGTACATCCTGTATACATCTGGGTACCAATATTTCCAGAAAAGAAGATTGTAACACAGATATTTGATTGTGTTGTCCCAGGTTTTTCTTGCAGCGATTCTCACCTAGTGCTCGTGTACTGACTGATAAAGAGACAAAGGCTTTCCTGGCGGCAGCGGATGATGACAGTGATGGCAAGATTGGAGTAGATGGTAATAATGCCGATTTTTCCACCATTCATAATTAACACTGTACAGTCGGCCTTGACATGTTTTGTGATTGTTTCCATGTCAGTTGTGAATATGTTTCTTAAAAAACCTTTTGATCTAAAAGGCTTATGCTAATTAATTATAGACATTGTTATTATATCTAAATTTCTTTATAAAAAATTTTATTTGGATTAAATAAAATTCAAATGGATAATTGGACCAGAAAGGGAAGGAAAAGTATGAAACAAGTGTCCAGAATACATAAAAACTCTTTTAATACTGCTTAAAAAGCATCTAAGGATGCACTACTTTGGCTACTTTGAAGATGATAAAATATACGATACAATTTTATTGAGTTATTTCATAGTTTTCTTGACTATTATTCTAAAATATAGAAAAATAGTAATAAAAAAGAATATTAACTAGACATTTTAGCAAAAATACCAGTTTCACTCAACTCGACATGAGGAATGAAACCAGAAAACAAATTGTTCTTCTACGCCAAAGAGTTCAAAAGTTATAGACAGAAGAAAAGTCAAGCTTTACATTGGTGGTGGTGCTAGAGTGTTGGACTGGGAGACTACAAAGTAGGCCAGAAGACTATTGAGGCCCACCCCAATAAGTGTGCCAAATTTTACAACTTTCATCCAAACGGTTCTAGGGAGTGCCACAGACTTCAATGACATAAGAAGATAAAAATAAGAAAACTAACAGACACAATAGGGGTTCTGCCTCCTTTGACTGGTAGTGTAGCTGTCACCCCACATCTTTGCAAACTATATCTAAACCATGCAAAGTGGTACAGGTATATATGTCCATAGCTACAGTTTTAATCCATGTAATAATCATATCATGATTTAAATGAACAATGTTGAATTGAGTCTCTTTGTGCATATTTGTGAATGAACTGCAGCCCACATTAATGTATTTTCTATCTGATCTCTTGCAGAATTCCAGGTGCTGGTTCTGTCCTGAACGACATTCATATTTTCTCCCCTCTCTTGTACTCATATTTCATTTCAATTCATCCATCTCACCACTTGATACCCAGTTAATTTTCCTCTATGGGACCCCCTGGTCAATAGAGTCCACATACTGTACACACTCCACAGATTTTAAGTGATTTTTGAGGGGTGAACAATGGGATTGTCCAAATATAAAACTAACTGCTAATTATTGAAGTGAATAAATAAATGGCTCAAAATATTTCAAATGTTGTCTGTAGTATTTTGATTACTGAAATGAAACATGGAGGAGGTGAACAAATGACCTGAAAATGGTCATAATACATCCAAATGACGATGAGACAATTAAGTTTAATGAAGTGTTTCAGGCAATCAGAGTTTACAAATAAAGGCAACTTGAAAACTTTGTTCAAGCACACTGAATTCCTAATAAGTTGACTTTACTCAATTGATTGAGTAAACTAGTTCTCTCAATTGAATTGAGTAATGGTGTCTCCAAAACTTGAGTAATTAAGTTCACTTAACTTGGTGCTCATATAGAATGAATTTAACTATTTAAGTTGAAGGTAACTAAGTGTAAGTAGACTTCACACAGATTTGCTTTTTAAATAATGTTGTTTCAACGTAATCATTTTCATTGAATGGACTAAAATTTTGTTCATACACAGCTTAAATAAAGAAAATTATAACTGATTCTAGATCAATCATCAAATAAACTTAATTGTCCACAGAAATGCATAGACACCTGTACTTCAGAACTAAGATAGTGTAAACAGGGTACAACATGACCATAGTGGACACAGATTACCCTAATGGTGATCTCACGAAACAACTATTTGCAACAACATGTACTAAATAATACCAGAAAAGAGCTAAAACCTCTATGAATTCTCAAAGGAATAAGTCACCCAAAAATGAAAATGCTCTCATTATTCACTTACCCTGATGACATCCCAGAAGTGTATGACTGTCTTTCATTATCACCATCTTGCACCATCTGCTCTGTCACGTCCTTATAATGCAAATACACCAGCACTTTGACGGTCCAAAAGTAATATTTTGGCATCATAAAAGTAATCCACATGACTCCAGTTAGTAAATGAATGTCTTCTGAAGCAAATCAATATGTTTGTGTGGCACGGTGGAGGGCAGGACCGGGGCGTGATTACGCACGCCCGGTCCCGTATTAGGCTAATTAAGCTGTCAAGAGGGATAAAGGCCACTCGCGGACGGCGATGGGAGAGAGAGATCGTTCACGGACATGTCCGTCATCTTATGTGTTTGTCTTTTGAGTTTTCCATTAAACCTTTAAGTTATATGTCAAGCCGGTTTCTCGCCTCTTCCTTGCCCGTGAACATGAACTTCTTTACAGTTTGTGTAAAAATAAATGGATAATTCAAATGTTATTATCTTTTAAAAAGCGCTTCCTGCCAGCAGCTGAAGCGAAGCGTGACGTAAGCACATCGGAGTTCACACAAGAATTCGGAAGCATCACTTATTTACAACAGCATCAGAACACTGGATGGAAGCACTGATTTGAAGTTAAAGACATTTTAATTATCTATTTATTTTTACACAAACATATCGATTTGCTTCAAAAGACATTCATTGATCGACTGGAGGCACATGGATAACTTTTATGCTGCATAAATTTGACTTTTGGCCTTCATAATGCCTTGCACTTGAATGATTTAATTATGATTCCTTGGTCCCATTTCAAGTAATGTTTAATTAGGACAACTGAATTTTTTCCAGTAATGACAACTTTAGTGTTTAAAGTGTACACCGATGAAATCAATTTGGGCAAGAGTTTCTGTTAAATGACTACTTACAATTTTTTTTCATGTGACATAAAATGTAAACCTGGCTCAATGGAATATACTGTATACTGTATATGGGAGGCTGGAACACCCTTTCCTTAATTTTAGGCTTATTTTTGGCAATGTATGTATAAGCAAATAACTTAAAGTTTTTGCTACAAGGGGGGCCTGAGTAGCTCAGCGAGTAACGACGCTGACTTCTACCCCTGGAGTCGCAAGTTGGAATCCAGAGCGTACTGAGTGACTCCAGCCAGGTCTCCTAAGCAACCAAATTGGCACGTTGCTAGGGAGGGTAGGGTCACATGGGGTAACCTCCTCGTGATCGCTATAATGTGGTTAGCTCTCGGTGGGGTGCGTGGTGAATTGTGCGTGGATACCACAGTGAATAGCATGAAGCCTCCACACGCTGTGAGTCTCCACAGTAATGTGCTCAACAAGCCACATGATAAGATGCACGGATTGACGGTTTTAGATGCATAGGCAACTGAGATTAATTCTCCACCACCCGGATTGAGGCGAGTCACTACGCCACCATGAGAACTTAGAGCACATTGGGAATTGGGCATTCCAAAATGGGGAGAAAGAGGGGGAAAAAAACTCTTGAAAATATCCACTGTTATTTGGGCAAACTATTCCTTTAAATACGTGTGACAACTTGCCCCAATTAAAATGTGAACACCTGACAATGAAAAGTACCTTTATCCTGAGAACAAATATTTTAACTTCAACACTTAACATATACTTAACTTGTATTAAACCTGGAATATTCCTTTAAACAGATTTTGAACTAGGTGTAGATACAGTTTTATTACTACTATTATTAAATAACATGATATAACATACTATTATAAATCTGTAATAAATAACATAATATTTGAATATTTAGAGTTTATGTCTACTGGTCTATACAGTATCCAATCACTGTTGGGATCAAAAAGAAAGTAGAATTTTGAGTAAATTGAAATGCCCTCAAAACAATTTCCACTATCAAAGCTTTAAACATTATATTGATAATTTAGGAGTGTATTTTGGTTAGTAAATAATATGGACAAACAACACTGAAAGAGTCTGAGCTATTATGAGCAAACAAAAATGTCTGACCATTTATTGTTATGAGAAATATGACCTCTGTCAAATATATTTCAGTTGGCATGCACATTTATATCCTTGGCATAAATCACACCAGTTTATACTTAACACACATTACACCAAATTTCCTTCAAGTTTCACAGGCCTCTTTTGATTATATATACAGTGCAATGCAGTCATCCCAGTGACACCAATATATCATTACAGTGCCATCGTTTAGCACAGTGTAGACTGTTTATAAAAGCTGATGCATCTTAAAAGGGATATAATCCAGACGATTAGAGATGCTGATTATTAGATGCTGTGGAATGGTGGTTAAAGTCCAAAACTGATAATCAGAAGGTTGTTGGTTGGAGACCCATAAAGACTAAGCCGTAAACCATCACCATTGTGCCTTTTGAGGAAGACACGTAACTTCAGGTTGCTCCCAGGAACTGATCCTGTATTAAGTTGCTGTGGATAAAAGTGTCTTCCACATGACTAGTTACTACTTACTGAATTGTTGGCCTCTAACCCATGTTTTGTTTGTCGCTAGCACCATTTTTCCTGTTGCAATCAAAATGGTTACAGTCAACACGTTGGTGGACATTTCTGGCACCACATATTCTGTAATTCCACCCACTGCATAAATGCATTTTCTACACAAATGCATGTTTTCCAAGTAGCCACCACACTGCTAGATTTAATACCCGAGAATTACATAGCAGGACCTAGAATTAGACAGAGCAAGTTGGGCACAGACACCACACCCAAACAGTACATATCCAGAGGATGCTTTTTCAGATATCTGGGCTGTGGAAAATATGCAAACTGAAATATCCGAATCATTAAAGAAGAGGGAATAAAATGTTGAAGAATTAATCATAGGGAATAAATGTTCCAAGTTACAAAATGTAAACAAAGGGTTCAAATGTGTTAAAATGAATGCCAGTGTAAGCTTATGAGTTATCATGAGATGTCTCTGCTATTAAACAGGGTGCTGAGATACATAAGTGACATGATATACATTGTGAATCGAACTAATAACAGATGCTACCTGATACCATATACCATTTGTACAAAAGTTACATTAGTTAGTTTAATTACCCAGCACTTAACAGAAGTGAAACTTTTTATTAAGGGTCATTATTTGCCCAATGAAATTTGATCTTTTTATGTCAAATACTAAAATGTAATCAATTCATTAGAAATAAACTCGTCACCTGAATAATTCAAATAAATAACCATGTACAATATATATAGAGTATATACATTTTAGGGCTGTCAATATAATGTGTTTATTCAGTGTGATTAATTATATAATGAATGTAGTGTTTAAAATAATTAATAGAATTAATCATGTCCTTGGACCTGAATAAGGAACATTTCTACTATCTAAGCAATTAAACCTTGAAGCACCACCTTCTTTCATCACGGGGCATCAAGCGACACTCCAGCTGCATAGGTAATGCGCAGCTTTATACTTGCAAATGATGCCCCGCCAGACACACACAATTGCAGGCTTGGCTTGCTCTCCCCCTTTTTGGCAGTCTGGATCACCTTTTAAATCACTCTCCGCTCTCACTGCAAACACAAAACAGCTGTTAGAGGTGATTTCCCACAAGTGCCAACCCTTACCCCACTCTATCAGCATCACTCTTCATAGACGTCGCTCGGCCACGCCCCATCACCACACTCTTCAAACTTAACGATTCAAAATTATGACATTTATAATGCAAATTCTCTGTAAAATAAGTCTTTCATTCAAGTAAAAAGTCAAACCACAAAAAGACATGCTTGTAAATGAAAATACATTGTGTAGGCTATATGAAAGATACATAGCTGAGCTCCGTGGTGCTGCTGAATTTTTAACAGCCTCTGGAGATGGTGGGCCCATGGTTTGTGTGTGTGTGTGTATGTACCTTCAAAAAATATAAAAAATTTTCTCATTTTAGAACGCGGCATGTCATCCGCCAGTCATGTTCGTGTGCGACCCACTTTAATTAACCCTGCCGTTCATGCTTTACCAAAGTTGTGTTGAGAATTATGCTTGAAAACACAAATGCTTGAAAACAAGCAGCCCTATTTACATATATAGGGAAAAAAAATTAGACATTTGTCGATAATCATCAAGAAAATCTTCTCATTATTAATAAGTGAAAATGGCATCAATTCCAAGCCTAATAACTATGTATAATTATTATCTCATATTATCTCATCAATTATTTATATATGCGAATAATTACGAATGAATCTCAATACAGGATTTTTATGATATACTCTTTATCTGCTAACCAACTCATTACAATCCTCAATTAACTTGGGAAAATTAGTTGTTGTTGGGAGAAGTACACTACATGGCAAAAAAAAATTGCACGCCCATTTTAAATGTACAGTTTTGGCTATTTCAGCTACGCCCACTACTAACAGATGCATAAATCAATATTATATCAATAATCAACAACAGCTCCCACCCACTTTTTCAGCTGTCTTATTTCAGTAAGTATTTTTAACCTAAACATTTTTTCATAGGGTTTTCATAAAATTGTTTTCATTGAACACCTTTGGGAGGAATCGGAACCCTGACTGTGCAGACTGATCTCACAGAACATCAGCAAACAGGAGGTTGAAACAGTAGATACTGTACATGGTAATAAAGAAAATTAGAAAATTAGAACAATGCATATGGGAAAAAGTAGGGAAAGCCATTGGTATCACTAAAATGGTATACAATTGATCCATGACCTGTAAAGGGTCATAAACCGTGGCTTTTAAACAGGAAGGAAATCGGAGATGTCAGATCCAAGCTGACACTTTGGACAGTAGACTGGGATCATATGACAAGGGCAGGCAAACTGGACAGCTGTGACAGTTCGATATTACTCTATTATTACTGTAGAGACAGTCTGCCTCACGCAACAGAGGGACAATGATGAAGGACAGAGAAAAAATACAAAAAGCGATTTCTCAAAGTGCAAATTTAGCCAATAAAGTCCAGAAAAACATGCTAATTTCTTGTGACTTTGTTGTTAGAATTAGTGAAATACAGTACACATGCCTCCTCAGTTGAACGCGACTTCTGTTTACAACCGTCTATTTGATACAAACTTTTGTGGTAAGTGTAATACATGCACTTAAAACTGTTTCTTATTTGTACTTTTTTAAAATTGCCCCCAAATCTTCCTTTTGGGTTCTCAGACCCACCCATCACCCTGTACCTCGAATCCAGAATGGCTTTATATATCCAGACAGATCACACTGTCAATTGGGAATTTAAAAAGTTTTGCTGCTGAAATCAGTCTGTGTTTACTGAAATACTAAACACGGCCTCCAGTGGTCGAAGCTGAAAGTGCTGTTGACCAGTTTCCGGGATAAGGGTCTGACTGCGTCCTGCAAGACTACTACAAAACACAACCACTACAAGACACACACACTACAAGTTCTGCCCCCTCCAAATAATCAGCAAAATCCTGAAGTCTTGGAACAGTTGGATGCCACATTCATACACTGTGTTTGTTGTGATTATTTGGAGTCCTGGAGCAACCATACACCTTCACCTATCCATAAATCTAAACCTAACCATAACCAGAAAGTCTCGTGGAAAATCTTTGACGAATCTCTCTAAGATGCAAGAAAACTGTCAGAGTCCAGGGTACCAGATGCCAACGTTGAAGTTTATTGTGTCACCAACAAACTTGAGAAGGCCAGCTGTTCGTTCTGACTCTCTTAGTCCAAACCTCATCTTCTATACAGTTTGTTATCTGGCATTACCTAGTTTCCACGCCCCTTCGTTATTTTTGTAACCAATGGATACTATTCGCCACCATTATCTCACAGAGCCTTTTGATATCTTTTTACTGGTAGAAAACTGGCTTCCCTCGTCTGTCGCTCTCTTCGACGTTGTGTCCAGAGGTTCCAGAGGTAGGGTGCGGATGCCAGAGCATGCCCCGTCCCTGAGAAAGAAGGTCTTTCCTCAGGGGAATTTGATATCGCGTCCGCCATCACATTGAGGTTGCCGGGGATGTTAGTAGCATGCTGCGACTTGAGCGATTTATGTACGCCACTGTGGTGGTGCTGTCTGATCTGATCAAGACATGTTTGCCCTAAATTAGCAGGAGAAACCTCCACAGGGCAAAGAATACAGCCAACAACTCTAATGCAGAGGTCTGTCCAGGGTTTGCATGTTTGGCGGCAGGCAGGGGTGACCATCACACGGTGCTTGCCGCGACGCCATGCTCGTCTCGGGACTCGAGTCTGGAGCCTGTGCTGAAGCAGTCTCATATACATCAACCTCAGCGGCGCGACCACCGCGGAGGATGCCATATGCCTGAGTCTAACTCCATGCCAAAAAAGGAGATGCTCTGAACTGGGGCGAGCTTGCTCTTTTCCCAGTTGACCTGAAGCCCTAAATGGCTGAGGTGCCTTAGCATCTGGTCCCTGTGGGCGCATAGTAACTCTCGGGAGTGGGCCAGGATGAGCTAGTCGTCAAGGTAGTTGAGTATGCGGATGCCGGCTTCTCAGAGCGGGGCAAGGGCTGCCTCTGCGACCTTCGTGAAGACGCGAGGGGACAGGGACATGCTGAAGGGGAGGACCTTGTACTGATACGCCTGGCCGTCGAACGCAAACCGTAGAAAGGGTCAATGTCGAGGCAATATTGAGATGTGGAAGTACGCGTCTTTCAGGTCTACCACTGCAAACCAACCTAGATGCCGGACGCAAGTTAGAATGTGTTTTTGCTTGAGCATTTTGAACGGGAGTTTGTGCAAAGCCCGGTTGAAAACTCGCAAGTCCAAGATCAGTCGTAAGCCGCTGCCTTTCTTGGGTACGATAAGGTAAGGGATGTAGAGACCCTTCTTCATCTCGGTTGGAGGGACAGGCTCTATTGCATCTTTGAGCGGCGCGCAAACCCAAGAAACCAATCATCCAGCCGCGACGGCTGTGGGGAGTTCGGAGGGTTCCAGTCCAACCCCACGCTGGCGGCGGCCCGGGCAAGCATATCGGACAACTGGGCGTCAGCTTGAGCTTGGGCATGCTGGCCCGAAGGCGGTAGCCCAGACGAGTCATCCGTGTCAGATGCCGGACCGCTCTCCAATGCAGCGGCGAGCTCATCCAGCTAGGGGGGCTCCAGAGGATAGGCAGGCTGGCTGTGACGCGAGCCGCTGTTATCTCGAGTCCGGACGGAAGTCAACGAGCGTGCCAGCACTCTAACGCATCCAGGAACTACACAGGGGCGGAAAGGCATCTTTATAAAGACGCGTCCTGAAAAGGATGTTCAATGCCGCTGTGTATTGCTCTTATAGAGGAAAATACTCTTTTAGAGAAAATCACTCTTTTAATACAACTCGTAGTTGCGCTGTCGAAGCGCCCAGGGGCAAACTGCACTGCCAGACCATGCAAATTCTGTCTGCCAACTTCTCATTGGCTTTTTTTCATAGATCAGAGGTGTATTCAGCGCTCAAGAGAGACCCCTAGTGTCGCTTCTTCGACACAACGTCTCGTTCCCTCCATCAGGGAATGGAGGTTACATCCGTAACCTAGACATTTAGTCTTTTTAATTACTTTGACCACTGGTTGTTTTTACTCTTTATCTTCAGCTGTGTTTCAAGGTCCATAGCCTCATTATTTTGTAGGTTTGTGGTTTTTGCAGCATCAACACTTTTAGTAACCTCATATGCTCTCTCCTGGGTCACACAAAGGCCAGGAAACTCATATAAGTACTTTGATATAAAAACATACTATAATATTGAAAAATATACTATAAAAGATTAAAAAGTTTGAAAAAACATTAAATTACCTCAAATTAAGTCACGTGACACCATGCGAGGTTTGGATGTGTGAAAGGCGAGCGCTACGCATTTTGCTAGTTTTAATACTTTTATGACATAGATTTTTATGATAAATGTGAGATTCAATACACTCAATACATTCAACACTGTTCTAGGAGAACATTATGTCAAAGAATTCAAAATCCTCGGGCTCTGGAGACATTAAAAGACAGTTACTTGCTTAAGCTGACACCCCCGAGCAGGACACGAGCCTGGGAGTCGATTTAGTCAGAGAGGTGCGGGAAATGTGGCCAGAGATGCTGAACATGTCGGCAATGCTGACAAAGGTCGTTGCTGACTTGGAGGATCTTGCTGTGATATGTCGATCGATCACTGCCATGGAGGCGAAGATCACTGATGTGGTTACAAGAGTGGGGGATGTCGAGAAATAGATCAATTACCTGGAGTCATTGGAGATGGAATAATCTGCTAATCCACTAGCGACCAAGGTGGATTTGGTGCGTGTCTGGGAGAAGTTGGAGGACATGGAGGACCGCAGCCGGCAGAATAACATCTTTATCGTTGGAATCCTTGCGGGAGCAGAGGGACAGGATATGGTAAAATTCCTGGATGGGCTCTTTCTGAATATGCTCATCATAGCAGGCCATAAGATGGAAATCTAGTGAGCTATGGAGACCAACTGGTCCTCAGTATACTCTGTGGGCATGGCTTGTGAGGCATTTTATGGTGGTCCTTAGGGGCCAGATCATACAATATGCTGCATTCACCAAAAAATCCAAAGAACAAGAACTCGTGGAATTGGAACGGAATATTAAAAGTGCCGCGGCAGAGCTGAAGTGCCGAATGTCGTCTAATGGCCTCAGAGAATTGACCCGAATGAAATACAGATATAATAAATAATTTTCGCAGAAGTTGGAGTTTTGGCTATTCAGGGCAAAACAGTCATACTTTGAGTCAGGGGACAAAACAGGGAAGGCTATGAATAGATATATAAAACTGAGAGTATTTTTCTACCATTCCCTGGTCTGCTGGTGGTGAAATATTTACCTCAGCCACAGATATTAATGATGTTTTTAAAGAATTCTCTCTTGATCTTTATAGTTCCACATATTCGTCTACTGAAGAGGTTATTAGAAACTTTGTGGAACTTTGCCTCCACGTCTGAGACTATCAATCTGCCATTTTATCACATGGCTTGTTGAACGCATTACTGCAGAGACCTAGCGCATGTGTAGGCATCACACTATTCTCCGCGGCATCCACACACAGCTCTCCACGTGCCCCACCGAGGGTGAGAACCACATTATAGCGACCACAAGGAGGTTCACCCAACGTGACTCTACCCACCCTAGCAACCGGGTCAATTGGTTGCTTAGAAAGCCTGACTGGAGTCTCTCAACATGCCCTGGATTCGAATATACAACTCTTTGCTGAGCTATCCAGGCCCCCATGGGATTATCTTTTTAAGATTTTGGAAATGTATGGGTTCGAGAATACTTTTATTGGAAGTTAATTTATAGACACCCGGTAGCGGCAGTACAAATAATTGGATTAATTTCAGATTACTGTACTCTGGAGAGGGGCACCCTGCAGGGTTGCCCTCTTTACACATTATTGTTCTGTCTTGCCCTGGAACCATTAGCAGCCGCAATAAGAAAGGAGGATGATTTTCCGATCGATACCAATATCGATACCTCTATTCAATTTAATTTGTACGAATTCTTTGAATAAAAGAAGCAACTTTATTATTACTTTATTTTATAATTTTTTTTTAATTTATGGGCCTAAAATTTTTTGGCTGCTTTGTTTACCCTTTAAAAATTAGTTAGTATAAGCCACATATTTAAACCTCAAAATTAGCCATAGATATTATGATATGGTTACTATATGGATACTACAGTAATGCTGTCGCAAAACCAATGGCTAATTGTATCAAAACCTTGGTTACTGCCAAAAAAAAACAAACAAAAAAAAAAAAAACATAGTTTCTACAGTTGTGGTTACTAGTCATGGTTAATACAATATTACTACAGTAAATCCATGTGTAGTTTTCATAACGGTATCGTTTATTAATGAGGATTTAAGATCATTATCAATGTTTTAACAACTAGCTCATTATAATACATGTCATGTAAAGGTTTGTTAGTGTGAATGACTCCAGATGAGGTTTTTCTGTCATTACTTCAGGAAAGCACTGCTCCCTCTCTGAACGAGTGCTATGACTGAAAGGGTGAGAGCTGTCTCTGACTGCTAGTGTATTTTAGCATTTCTGATGTGTCAAGTTGAGCAGAAGAAAAAATTGTTCCGGTGCCATGCAACAATTCGCTAATATAATAATTTTTTTCAACTTTGAAGCTTACGAGATGCATTAATATTCATGTAATCTAAATAATAATATCACTTGTTAAAAACAAGAATCTATATTTTTATGTGAGAATTGATATTCTTGATACCACAAGTTGTCGATCCGCCCATCTCTAGAAGATAATAAGCTTGCCAATTAGCTTGTGAGCTAACTGGAGAAAATAGAACAGAAAAAAAAAAAAATTTTATCATTTATATCAGTATTTTTTATTATTATTGTACAAGCAGGAATTGTACAAACACTTTCAGGAATAGAGTAAATAGCACTTCCAAAAAAATTCACATTAAACAAGTAAGTTCAGTTTATCTTCATCAATAATATGATATGTGACATATAATATAAAAGTTATTCTTTGTCTTATTCAAATAGTTAAGAGAATATGAATCATACAGTGATTGCATGGGATTTTAAAAGTTCTTGTAGCCAATAGAATCACTTGATGATCCAAGGGGGACGTTTTGTGTAGTTGGCTGTGTGTTCCTTGTAGTCTTGCAGGACTCACAGGGAGGCTTCAAAAGTGGATTGTATCCTACTTTTAGTTGTAAATTATGTAATACAGTCAACACAAATTTATATTTAATTAACCCTACACCCTAACTCAATCCTCAACTCTAAACCTAACCATCAGTGGAGTAAAAAATTATTTTAGAGCGAAAATGCGAATCACACTCATCATTATTTAAGTGAACGTGATTACTTCCTGTTTTCTATGGGACAAGAACCCATGTCTCGGAGATTGCTCACACAACACATTGTCACTAGTGCCACAGGAAAAGGTAAACACAACTGAATTGATGTAAAAATATATGGGGGATTGCTCTTTTCAGAATGGGGTTGAGTTCAGGGTTCAAGAACATTCAGAAGCAGCATGTCGATTGCATGCTGATATATCTGTCAAATTTTTAAAAAAATTGTTTATATACTGTATGTATAAAATAATTAAATATAGTGTAAATGGATAAAAGTCCACAGCTGGCATCATTTTAAATAGCCTACACATGCAGCTTTTAACAGCTGTTCTATCTGTAAATAGTGACTGCACCTACTGTATTTCACTTCAGTCAGTGAGTCTATAGTACACATTTAATTACAATCCATGTAATTGACTTAAGCTTACTGTAAACAGTATCAAATTTATTTTAAAGACACAGCCTGAGCACTTGACATCTCAGTCATACATGGTGACATGAAGAAACCTCAAGAAAGAGGTGAGATCAGATACCCTGGATTTGAGTCAGCATACTCTGGGTGGGATTATCAGACGGTAACCCTACCAGGGCTTTCAAGGAAGTCTCTGATCAAGGCAGCAAAAGAATTATCTAAATAAGTAATGTCAGCCAAATTTCTTATGTCCTGCTATGGCAATTAACTGATCTGGTGGGGGTGCTTGTGATATGCCGTTGATGCATGGACCGGGTCCAGCATCTTGTGCCTATTGTCTCTTAGCTGGTCAATAAATGATGCACCCTACTTCATTGTCACTAAAAACTCATACCAAGACAGAAGTGTCAGAGTCGTCTTACTTATTAAAGGTCTCTTAATGTTTAATGGGCACCTCATCCTCCGCGATAACACACAGTTACAGGCTTCAGTAGTTCACAGCTCCAGGGTGTTTGTATAGGATAGATGGTGTATGAAGTAAAAACAATAATTACACATTCAGATAAAGGGGATTACCGGCTGCAGGGGGTGTTATTATTTGCATCTGATTCATTAAATTTTTCAGTCACCTGATTTCTGAAAAAGCATGACCATTATAAAAGTTTTAAAGTTGTCGAAGATAAAGGTTGGGTGAATTCTGCATGGTGCGGCTCATGTATTATGCAGAGTGGGCCACTGTCCAGCGAGTTTGCTGCTATTGTTTAATCTCTGCGTTGGGTTACACACTGATACTTATACGTTATGAAAAATCTCAGCCAATGTTAAGAATGACATCAGCTCTGATAGAGTTCAAGGTTTTTGGCTTACTACTTTACACACCGATCCTTTCGTCAAAGAACAGTAGATATAATCTAATGACTTTAAACTGATACCTGCAGGTTCAACTGCCTCTGCAAAAGCAATCATAGGAGCCTGAGGAGTCATTTAAGGCTGAAGTATGTATTGACACAATGTGGTGCTGTCAAAACATTTCTGTGTTTGTTTGAACATCCCAAACAGCCCAACCCAGCAACACTGGCACAAACAATTGTGTGAGTTTGGGGCACGCCATTTTTGCAATTCTGTTTGTTAACAATGGTACTGCAGAAATTATGCACGTCAGCTTTACATGTTAAAAAACTTGCTCAGACAGTTCAGAAATGTAAAAATTGCAAAGCAAGCTCTTATTCTCATGAAAACCAAGACTGGTTTTGATAGTCTTGGAATACCTGGATGGAATAATTAGATGACCTACTACATTTAAATATATGCAATATACAGAGAATACTGCATGGAATATTGTATCCTACAATGAAAGGTGCCTGACATGACTTTCCATTTCCATTTTTATGAATTAACCAGAAGAAATTGTTAAATTTTTAACATTGCAAAAGGACTTTTATTGTTTGTTATTGTACTGAATAACACTGACAATTCAATGTGAGGAGGTTGTCACAACTATAGCATACTATTAAACCATTTCTGCTGGCCTACTGTTTAAGGGAAGGCAAGATTGCGTGTGTGGTGTACGTATGATGTCCTCCCTGTTTTTGGCACATCTTTTAATCACAAACAGTTATTCTCTTTTGGTTTATGATCGTCAAACCTTACTTGACATCTGAAGCACTTTTGTGGATATATCTAAGCCTGATCTGAGAGGACCATGCTTTTGCCCTCCCAGCTTCTTAACAAGCATTCCCAATTATCTGTGCAGGTGGACCCTTGTTGTTCTCCAGAGGAAACGTAGTAGAAGATGCGGTAAGCGGGGAGGTACTGCTGTCAGACTGAAATCCGGCTTGGTCTCGGTATTCACCTTGCTGTCCCGCTCGAACTTTCCGGCACCTAAGCTGGACAGTGGTCGTGTTGTCTGGTGCTCACTGGAGGTTCCTCAATTCGTCCTATCATCCCTGGATCTCCTGCCGAGCCTCCTCGGTGCATATCTCCCAGGCTTCATTGAGGTTGAGCAATTCATCATAATTTTCGCTCGTTGAGCGAGTAACACTGTCTGCCAGTGATTTGTTGCTGCTCAGGATGACATTGATCAACATATGGTCGGTGGTAAATAAGACATTTATATTGAATGATTTCTTCACCTCACACAGTTTGGACCTTTTGTTTGTGACTGGGACCTGGATAAAAATGGGAGATTTAAGTTCCTACTCTGAACTGGTACCCTCGGACTGCAAATTTCTTAATTCCCCCTGGACTACCGGTCATGGTGGTGGATTAGCAGATATTTTTAAAAATTCCCTTCACTGCTACTCTCAGTTCAGTTGATGCAAATTAACCTGGTTAAGCCTGTGGATTTCGCGGTGGTCTGGTGGTTTGGGGACCTTAAGCGGCTGCTTATACTGCTTAGAGGCCACATGATGATATATGCTGATATTTGCATTTAAAATTTGTTGTCTCTCTTATGGCTCAAATTCATGATGTCACAACATTGCTAAGAAATTGTCAAGTCAAAAGCTGTCTAGAACATGTAATATGTAATATATGTAATAACTGTAAGGTTTGTATGTTTATTGTCCTTCTCTTGCCTTGTGGTTTATTATGGGTTTTGTAGTTCTTTTCACAGTCTTTGTTCACTGGTCCCTGTGGTTATTAGTTCCAGGTGTTCCTCATTTTCCCCTTTGTAGTTATTCCTTGGTTTTCCTGTGTTATTTGTCAGGTGTTGTCCTTAGCCATCGCTGGTCTCAACCTCGGTAGTTCCAGTCTCGGTGGTCCTTGTGGGTTCAACCTCAGTGGTCCTGGCTTTGATAATCCAAAGACCATGAAAAGAACTACAAAACCCATAATAAACCATAAGACAATAGAGGTTGCCAGGGAAAACCTTAAATTAACATGGTAAATTAAATCATTGTTGGGTTTCCAGTGGAGAATCGAAGTCAGTGGAAAAGCGGTCAGACTCTGTATTGAGATCTTGGACGGTCTTAGTGTTCTCAGCCTTCCCAGCTGTACACTAGCGCTGACATGAGAAGCAACATGTTGGAAAGGGTGTGTGTATGGCTTTACCAAGATGTGATGTAATCTAAAGCCTATTGGCTATTTTTTAAAAAGGGACATTCAACGTGAAGACTTAAAACTTCATGTTCAGTAGGAAATATCCAAATCGACCATGCACGAGACAGAACTGCCTACGGAAAATGTAGTTAGGCCATAATGTAGACTTCATAGGTAGAAAATGCCCTGAAGAAGTGCAAATTGTCCATTGTTTAGTATGTACAAAGCTTGTCAATTCCAAACATAGCAAATGAGGCCAATTCATTTAACATTTGTGTCACTAAACATTTAACATTAAAGTTTTGTGCATATTTAAAAAAAACTCAAAAACCTGCAACTTATTTACTAACTACGAGTTTTACCAAACTCTAAATGCACTGAAATAGCACTAAGTCTTGAGTAGTTAGATAAAAACATTGGGTTTACATGCACTTTTATGGTTTATTCCAGGGTTATTCCAGAGAAAGTGGTTTAACATACCCAGCTTTCTCCCAGAGGACTCAGCTTATGTGGCCATGTAAACACATTAACAGCATTCTTACAGGGTGTTTGAAGAGTGCACACGTGCATGGAACAAACAGGATAACAAACGTCATAGGATGGAGCCCAACAACAAGTCACACTGTAGAAAGAATTCAACATTTCTGGAAGTAATTTGGGAAAAGCACATGCAGTATAAACTATACCCATTTATACACACTAATGTAAAATATCGACAGTACCTCGCATTTGCGTATATGAGCTAGTACATTGGGGGAATCCCAGCGTTTTAAGTAAGAGGGAAATCCCACTATTGAAGCGCAATTCCGCTGCAGGTTGCAATGGAAAGTTAAGGAAACAAACATAGCAACAACTCTGGAATATCTGGAAATGAAGTGAAGCAATGGAAAATAAAATAGCGAAATTTCCTCGAATGCCATGTTTGTTTTTTACATAAACGTCATGGGGAAATTATATGGCTGTGGAGAAAGATGCTTACTGACCAGGTCACATGTATTAGGGAGTAAAAAATATGCCGCTTATTCAGAGCATGTGAACAGGAAAGCTGCTTTCTCACAATAAGCCACTTTCTAGTGTCCATGTAAACGTAGTCACTGTCATTCTTTTCATAGCAAATCTCCTTTATATGTAATTATGCTTATTATAGATTATGCACAATTTTACTGGGGCAATTTACATTGCGCAAAGGGCACGTATTAAACACAATTTTATTAAAAAGAGATGTTTGTGTACATTCTCTAGTGATCACGGCAACAGTAATTCATCAAATGATGGAAAAGAGCATTATAACTGGCCATATATCTGGATGTGTTGCAGTTTAGGTCTGGATCAGCTGTAATATGCTGCTTCCTCCACAACCTAGCACTCAGAACTGACTTGCAAGATCGAGATTGTGCCATGCAAATTGCATACAACACTATAGTTTTGTACATGTTTGCAACATTATCTGATTTGCGTAATTCCTTGAGTGAATAAGGAGCTAAAACAATGGATACAGCAAGTGCAAATAAACAACGTTATCAGTGTGCACAATTTATTCTTAGTGAATTCCCTTCCCTGTCTTTTATTTTGATATGCTTTATACTAGAAAAGACTTGTTTCCTGACTTTATTTTTCTGTTCATCTTTTTTACTGTTTGTTTCGATAATTAGTTGAATTAAACCCTTTGTCCTTGTGCAATTAAGTGCAAATGTTCATCTTGTTCTTTATCTGGTCCAGTGAGCAAGTCATTTCCTCTTGTCAAGCCACAACCGTCGAGAGTCCTTGACGTATTCAAATGTTTGGGAATACTTCATTTGACAAAGAAAGATCATTCAAATGCTTGGGAAGGCTTCATTTGATAATAAAACACATTAGTTGGGAGTTCACAATGAGCTCACCATGCTTGTCAAGCCCTGAACACTTTGAGAGAATTCTGACTGGCGCATCACTGCCGGTTCAGAAACTGCTCCGTATTAGAGTGACTTGCAGAGGATGATAAAGATGGCACAGTCCATAATGGGCTGTGAACCATAGTGTATCCAGGACATTATTCAGATATATTCCGTTCAGAAATAGCCCGGTCATTGCCTGTTTCCCTTTTACCATCTGGGATTTGGTTTAGAGGCATCCAGGTAGAATCCAACCAATTACAGAACAGCTTTACAAGCTATAAGACTGTTAAACACTAAGACACCAATCATAACCACCCATTTGTACACATAACAGCTTTAAACATTCTTGTTTATATTCAATAATACCACTCACATTGAGTAAGTGTAACTTTTTCTCTCTTTCTCTCTCTCTCTCTTTCTCCCTCTCTCTCTTACGGCACATGCCAATTTAATAATGTTTTTTTGTTGTTGTTGTTTGTTTTCTTGTAACCTGTAAAAAGTGGAGCCAAAAACTCAGTGAATATTTACTCACTGCAATGTCTCTTCAAACCCATATGACTTTCTTGCCATGGAATAAAAAAGGTGAATTTTTAGAAGGTCATCACAGAGTTTATTTGCCATAATGCAAGTGAATATTGACTTTCTGGTCTGTCGAGTGTAAATAAGGCCAAAAACACAAGAAAACAACAGCAAATGTAATTGATACAACTAATGCATTACATTCTCTGAAGTGAAACAATCACTTACATTTCAAACTTAAATTTAATTCTGTTCATTGCAAATAATCATTTTTGTCATTATACTGCAAATAAAGTCATACAGGTTTGAAGAATCAGGGTAAATAAATGATAAAAACATTTTTGGGCAAACTATTTTTTAATCCAACTTGATCTAACCCTTAAATGTGTAACCTAATAAAGTCAGGTTGATTTAGTCAAATATAATTTTTGAACAACCTGTTCCTTTACTTATGTTACTTCTTTATTTACTGCTTATTCTTTATATATATATATATATATATATATATATATATATATATATATATATATATATATATATATATATATATATATATAAATATATACACACAGTGGGTATAAACAGTCTACACACCCCTGTTAAAATGCCAGGTTCTTGTGATGTAAAAGAATGAGAAAAAGATATAAAATGTCAGAACTTTTACCACCTTTAATGTGACCTATAACGTGAACAATTCAATTGAAAAACAAACTGAAATCTTCGTAGGGGGAGAAAAAAAAAAACTCACAATAAGCTGGTTGCATAAGTGTGCACACCCTTAAACTAATACTTTGTTGAAGCACCTTTTGATTTTATTACAGCACTCAGTCTTTTTGGGTAGGAAAAATTAAAATTAAAAAACTTACAATAAGCTGGTTGCACAAGTGTGCACACTCTCTTATAACTGGGGATGTGGCTGAGTTCAGAATGAACCAATCACATTCAAATCACATTCAAACTCATGTTAAATAGAAGTCATTACACACCTGCCATCATTTAAAGTGACTCTGATTAATCACAAATAAAATGCAGCTGTTCTAGTAGGATTTTCCTGACATTCTTAGTTGTATTGTAGCAAAAGCCATGTTCTGCAGAGAGCTTCTAAAGCATCAGAGGGATCTCATTGTTGAAAGATATCAGTCAGGAAAAGGGTACAAAATAATTTCCAAAGCATTAGATATACCATGCAACACAGTGAAGACATCATCAAGTGGAGAAAACATGGCACAACAGAGACATTTCCAAGAACTGGATGTCCCTCCAAAATTGATGAAAAGACGAGAAGAAAACTGGTCAGGGAGGCTTCAAAGAGGCCTACAGCAACATTAAAGGAACTGCAGGAATTTCTGGCAAGTACTGGCTGTGTGCTACATGTGACAACAATCTCCTGTATTCTTCATATGAATGGGCTATGGGGTAGGGTGGCAAGACGGAAGCCTTTTCTTACAAAGAAAAACATCCAAGCCTGAAGTTTGATAAAACAAACATCAAGTCTCCCAAAAGCATGTGGGAAAATGTGTTATGGTCTGATGAAACCAAGTTTAACTTTTTGGCCATAATTCCAAAAGGTATGTTTGCCGCAAAAACAACACTGCACATCACCCAAAGAACACCATACCCACAGTGAAGCATGGTGGCAGCAGCATCATGCTTTGGGCTGTTTTTCTTCAGCTGGAACCGGGACCTTAGTCAGGGTGTTGGGAATTATGAACAGTTCCAAATACCAGGCAATTTTGGAACAAAACCTTCAGGCGTCCATTAGAAAGCTGAAGATGTAGAGGAAGTTCACCTTTCAGCACGACAATGACCCAAAGCACACATCCAAATCCACAAAAGCATGAGGAATGGCTTCAAGCAGAAGAAGATTAACGTTTTGGAATGGCCCAGCCGGAGCCCAGACCTGAATCCAATTGAACATCTGTGGGGTGATCTGAAGAGGGCTGTGCACAGGAGATGTCCTCGCAATCTGACAGATTTGGAGAGCTTTTGCAAAGAAGAATGGGCAAATATTGCCACGTCAAGATGTGCCATGCTAATAGACTCGGGGTTTATTAAAAACCAATAATCCATTTACAAATGCATTATAAAATATTTATACGCTGTTATAACAACATAAATAAACAAGGAATCTGTCATAATACTGTCAAATATTGAGCAATTTTTACCTCACATGTTATAAATGCTTAATAACACTTATTGGACATTAATTACATGAAAATGTATCTGAATGCAAAGTGGACACATTTGAAGCTGCCAACATTAGACACATATGTACATACAGTTCAGTATGGTTTAATGGTATTCAGGCTTTATTTTATGATGTGCAGTATGGTGTGAATGAGCATTATGTTTTTGCAGTGGACTGTAGGTAACTAGGACTAGGCAAGATGGGACAGCACTTGGAGTAGCACCTTTCTATTGATATCAACAAGGAAAGTGACAACACAAGTGAGTTAAGACATTACAGTAATGAATAAAACACAAAGCTGACTGTAAAAATATGACATTATCCCTCCTTTTAATCTCACAATAATGGTCAATTTTTCCTGCATTGTGACATTAATTATGAATTAGTGCATTTTATGCTTTTGATTAATATAAGCATGAATAAGTGTAATGGTAACAATTTACAATAAGGTTCCATTTGGTAACATTAATTAACAATGAAGTATTACCGAAATTCTGTTGGGAAAACATGGTCTTCAACACACTTACAAAAATCGAGATTTCATGGCAAACTTTCCGCAAAATTGCCACTGATCATTTTTGCATACAAATGAGCTTTGCAGCAAACTTTTGGCAAACTGTCCATTGTTGCCAAAGGTTTGCTGCAGGTTTACCACTACCAGCGATGTGCTGCAAACTTCTGGCAAACATTTGCATTCCCAAGTTTGTGGCAAGTTTGCAGTTAGTTTACCAGAACTCTAGATTTTTTCTAAAGCAAGTTTTAAGGATCTTGTATTTGGGAAGCTACAGTTTCTTAGCGGGTTCCCCCACACTCATAAGAAACCAGCTTTAGACAATCCTAGAAAAACTCCCCAGTAACCACCCAGAACATTTTAGAAACTGCATAGCAGCATTCTGACAAACTCAGAGCACCTTAGGATCCCTTTAAAATGCCCTGGCAACCACACACAAAACCATAACATTGTGGCTGCAAGTTTTGCATGAGGAAGCTTCAGTCACGTTTTCATCAGAATATGTAAACATCAGTTTTTGTTTGTTTTTGTAGTAAAAAGCTGTATATGTACTTTGTATATGTAAGTTAGTTTGTATATCACTTATCATAGGTAAGTGTAAACATCATAGGTAAGTGATATAGGTTAGACTTTAAACCCGCTTTAAATGCTTAAATGTGTAAGTTTCCTATGTCGTGAACCTTCTGAGGTTAACCTCAAGAACTTTCCAACATATAAACACAGTCTCTACACACACACAGATGCAGATCATCAGGCTCAGCAGTAAATGAGCAAACACAGGGCTTGGGTTGTAGAACATGTCACATGTGTGCTGTCCCTGAGCTGATGAACGCTGAACACACACACATAGACAATACACTACACACAAACATGCACACCAAGATACATGCTTAGACTTTGGGATGTAATCATTCACATAAATGAACACAGACAAACTCAGGCAAACCAATGTGCAAATTATTGTTATGGTCATGAAATGCAAGCTTTTGTCACATTTTTAGAGATCTTACTAATGTCATACAGTATCTCTTAATGAATGCATTGATGTCGACATCTAGAATGTTTATTTACTAATGTGATCCAGTCAAACAATGTGTTCTGATCACAAACAGAAAAATATGTAGAGTGTTTCTTGTTTCCACTTGTACTCACTGTAAACCCTAAAAACGAAAAAGTGTATTAAGCATAAATAGCAATAAGTTCGAGTTCAAAATCCATCAGCTAGAGTTAATCTTCACTGAACTTGCTCTTTACAAGTATAGGTTGAATCATACTGCCCTCTGGTGGACCTGAGAACTGATGCACATTATTCTAATAAGCAAATGTAATGCACATTCGTCTGTCAGTGTCTTAAATAACATTAACATTTGAAATGATTTGGAAGCTTCACTGAGCACAACCTTTTTCCACAGTTTCTCCCTTTGTGATAAGAAAAATAAGTAAAGTAATTAAGGGTTATAACAACACGGGTGAGTAAACAAAGCGAGTAGGACACTTCAAATGCGAAATTCTTTCAAAGGAATTCGGAGGATGCGTGAGGTGTATCCTTGTGGGCACTCACAACCCACAATTCTTTGCGTCAACTGAAATGTCTATAAAATATTATGCCAATTTGCCTGTAAATATGATGTTTAAACGCAAGAAATGTTAATTCCTAAGTTGAAGTACCTCAGTAGATAGTTGCAGAGTAATATGTACAATTATATTAATATATAATCAAAATAACGTATTAGACTAATATAATCTATTTTCTTTTCTCTTTACATCTTTTTAACTCTCCTAAAATGTACCTCATGCATTAGCTTCTAAAGGGACTTTCTTCCCTTCTCACTCAAAGCGCTCGTGCTTGTTAAAGTGTGGCGTGCTGTCATAGCAACCATGTTGTCCGTTTCAGTTCGTCCTACGAATTCCGTCTCGTTTAAACGAGGCTTGTTTAAAGGAGGACACTCGGTATACTGCAGCCTTCAAAGGACGCGTCCTACCTAGCATGCAGCCTTCCAACCCAGACACAGTTTATGACTAAATTAAAATTGTTGGGAGAGCTATCCCTTTAATTAATGAGTAAAAGGTCCAATAACAGGACGGTTACTGAGATTAAGTGAGTATGGTCATGTGATTGTAACATGGCAGCCTCTATTTGTGGACCCTCTCCATGTGAATAAAACTGCTTTTATAAATTTACTGATATGACTGGAGTCTTCATCTCATGTGAGTGCTCATGATGTTCTACATATGTTTCAAAATTAAAATGAATTTCTTGGAGAGAAAAAATTAGGAAAAAATTACAGAGTGCACCTTTAATTCATCTCTGTTTATAACTGGAGGACATGAACATGGTCAAGAATAAATTATATTTCTAAATGAAAAAAGACGAAATGAAAATTGCACAACAGCCCAGTAGGAGGCGATATGGACGGAGAATCGAATCGCCAAATAATAAAAGAAGAAGAAGAAGACGTGACGGCCTCTCTTCTCAACTCAGCCCCTGTCAGACGTGCTGTCGAGAAATCTTCAAAAACAAGTACATCTCCGGATTCCGTGATTTTTAATTGGGCACTGGAGTATCATCATAACCATGTACCAGGTAAAGCCAGTCAGTCCCGGTGACATAAAGATTAATTTGCCAACGTGCATGTACAAGTTACCGAATATCCACGCGCAAGGAATGAGCTGCAGAGAGCACGCGCTCCAGGTAATCACATTACATTACTGTTCTGATCTAGATACATTAATTCTCAAAGAAATACATTCAAACCCCATATATGACCATTACCAAAAAATAAACAAATATAAAACGAGTGCATAAGATACATAAGCACTCATCCAGAACATAAGCAATGACAGCTCTGCGTTAGTACCAATCTGTCTGATGCAATAGACACGTTCATGTCTGGTATTATTGACAGCTGTACATCTTTATCCTGGCAAGCCTTTGTGCTCTGCAATGAGAGGTTGGACCTGATGTGATTGATTTCCTGGAATTAAACTGGAATTACAGTTCTTCTACTGCACTTGATCAGAGAAGCAACATAATATCTTCAGGTTTTCAGAGAAAATGTGACAGCTTTGCTAATTTTTAATATCTAAGAAAGGGATGGATCATAGTAGGTAGGACAATGATGATGATATGGTAAATTCGGCTTATTATTCTTTCACTTCATTACGTCAGCGGCTTTAAATCAGCCTAATGTTGTTGTTTTTTGGAAACCTTGAACTATCAGAGAATCTCCTAAAAAGGTCTTTTCATGGCCTTAAGAAGCCATGGAAATGTCTGTATATTGAGTATATGTTTGTATATTTAAGATATGCTCCCAAATATTTAATTCTATATGTAGAATAAAACTGATCTGAAAGTGAGTTGGACGTTCAAGTCTGTTCTTTTTATTGAATCAGTCAAACTGGTCCACAGATCAGTCCAAATGATTCAATACAGTGAATGATTTGAAGTGTGAAATGGTTTGTTTGAGAGGGAATGCATGCAGTTGCATGTAAGCAATCTCTTCTCTATTGTGTATTTCTCAGAACGGAGAAATGGATCCGGCCCTGAAAGCTCTGGAAGCTCGACAGGACGAGATCTTAAAAAGACTCTATGATTTAAAGGCAACTGTTGACGGGCTCTCAAAGACAGTGACCACTCCTGACGCAGACCTGGATGCCACAACACTCTCACACGGACCATCTGCATCTGTGTTTAAAGGCACAGCAGATCTGGACTCCCTGTTGGGCAAGGTGAGCCCTGATCATTAAACTTTAATGAAAAGTTCACATATAAATTAAAATTCTGGCATCGTTTACTTGTCCTCATGTCATTCCAAACCAGTATAACCTCATTTGTTTCTCCCTTGAAGCACATAAGATGTTTTGTAGAATATCCAAGCTGCTTATTTGCATGCAATGAAAGTGAATGGTGATTTATGGGTCAATGACATGACACAAATTTTTTGCCCATATCTATGAAGTCATTAAATGTAAAGATAAATTAAATTCATGCACACAATTACTTGAATACACCTCTACTTTGATAAACATGTTTTCATGTAAAGAAAGAAAAAAAACTTTTGGCATTAATAATTTGAAGTAATGTTTATTATTATTTCTAAACCTCTTCAACTCTGGTCCATTTTGGGACTGCCCCCTGCAATTTGTCACACTTAAATTTAAAAGTTCACAATTTAATGTGGACTAATTCCCAAAAATTTGTCTTTCAGAAAAAAAAAAACAAAATTAAAAAAAAAAAAGACTCCCAATTATTCATAAATAATATTGTTTGTTTGCATTCTTATGATGAATAGAAAAAAGTCCTAATTTGATGTGCACGTAAAGTCTTGTTTTATTCCTTTTGATTGCAGCAAGTACTAGAAAAAATATTTCTATCACAATATGCCGATCTGAAATGTAGGTGCAGCTCTAACGCATTTTAGCTCTCACAGATGTGCTTGTGCAACACTGCCATTGTTTCAGCAAATATACGTTTTTAGCAATTTGGGGCTTAGGCCTACAGCAGCAGTTATTGGAGCATAAGCGAAACGTTTGTACATGATGACTTACAGAAATCATATTTCACTTTGTGGTTATTTTGAAAATCTTTTGAACTGTGGTATTAGGGCAACAAAATAATATATGATTTGTCTGTTTGTGCTATGTCAAAGACTTGTATTCATATTAATGTTTCTACCATATGACCTCTAGGTGGCGCTTATTTGCAAAGAATATGTTTTCAGGCCTTATTTCGTTATTTTAAGTAGTATAAATGCAGAAGTGATGGTTATCTACGAAAGTTTTGATTCTAAGCTTTCAAATGGTACCTCATATGCCTGACTTCTGTATACAGGGACTTTAACGCTTTAAGTGTAAAGTTTATTTGTTACATAGCGCCCCCTTTTGGACCCGGCAGCAGGCCTACAGGGTAGAATTTATAAAAATAAGCAGTGAAAAAAGCAGAGTTCATATTTGAAGTATCAGCATTTCCCCAGCATTGCATTCAGACAATTCAGTGAAGTATCATTACTTGGGCAGTGCCAGTACTAAAAGCAAAAGAAGACGTTCTCTCAGCACGCAATTAATGACGATTAAATATTTTAATCGACTGACAACACACACACATTAAAAATAGAGGACTCCTTTAGACTCTCACGACTGTGTGCATGTTGTTTTTATTTATAACAGTTTTTTATTGATTCACATATTAAACATAGAAAAGAAAAACATATATACACAGAATCCACAATATTATTAGAAAATATAACAATCACACACATTGGCAACTACACCTCTCTCCTCTGCCCATCCCCAAGATCCCTCCTGAAATGCCAGATATCTGCCCCGTTTCCCCACAAACAAGTCCAATTTTCCCAGTCTTCTAAATGACCTTTCTTCAAAGGCCGCCAACCTCCCCATCTCTGAGCAACACTCCTGGAATGAGGGTGCTCCAGCCGACCTCCATCTCCTTAAAACTATCTGTCTGGCAATCTTGACACTGGTTAAACCCAACTCATGTGTCTATTCTCTACATCGATGACTGCACAATTGCCTAAAGTCTGGGGCAAATGAAACTAGAGTTGCCCAATATGTCACACACAAAACTATGAAAATTCAACCAAAATTATTGGATCTTAACACACCACCAAAAGACATGGGTTGTGTCTCCATCCTCTGATTGGCATCACCAGCCGGTGGGTGTCTTTAAGACAAAGCCTTTACAATCTAGATGGGGCCCAATAGAATCGATGTAAAATCTTGAACTGCATAAGGCGCACCCTTGCGTCTCTAGATGCAGACTTGACATTTTTTAGAATCCTAGCCCAGACTTCAATACCAAGGCATCTTACTTCGGAGACTTACCTGTAGGCAAGGACTTAATTACCTCACCAAGCTCCTCCAAGATTATTTCAGAATCAAGATAATATTTTTGCTCATTCGTCCATTTAGGGAGTTCTAACGGTACAACAATGTTTCTAATATCTACATCAGTAGACGAAGACGTGGAACTATAGAGACCAAGAACATAGAATTTTTTTTAAAAAACATTATTAATATCGATGGCCAAGGTAAATATTTCACCACCAGCAGATTTCACTGAGTGGAGTGGTAGAAAAAGCTCTCTGTTTTATATATCTATCCAAAAGCTTCCCTGCTTTGTCCCTTGACTCAACATATGACTGTCTTGGCCTGAATATTCAAAACTCCACCTTACGCAACAAAATAATATTATATATGTATTTCAATCGGGTCAATTCTCTGAGGACGACATTCGGCACTGTTAATATTCTCTTCCAACTCCACGAGTTCTCGTGCTTTGGATTTTTGGATGAATGAGGCAAACTGTATGATCCAGCCTCTAAGAACTGCCTTAAGTGCCTCCAAAGCCACGCCCACAGAGGATACTGAGGACCAGTTGGTCTCCATATAAACATTGATTTCAGTCTTTAACATTTGTTGGAATTCAGGATTTTGATAAAGGGATACATTAAAGCACCAACTATGTGATTTTCTCCATATGTGGCAACACCTCTAAACACACCAGGGCGTGATCTGAGACTAAGATGTTTCCAATAGAGCAATCAACAACAGATGAAATGAGGGACTTGGATATAGAAAAAAAAAAATCTATTTTAGAATAAATCTTATGGACTGATGAAAAAAATTTATAGTCCCTACTGGATGGGTTCAAAAGTCTCCAAATATTTGTAAGACCAAGATTTTTACACATCCTGTGAAGTTTGTTCTAGGGGGCTTGCACACTTTTGCATCACTATGAACAAGGACTGAGTCCATCAATAGATTAAAGTCTCCCTTTTAAAAACATTTAATAAAATAAATAAGAAAGCTGACAGAATTATAATAGTAAAACGAATTATAAACATGATAAAAAAAAGCATGTAACTAAAGCATGTTAGTTTACATGTTAGAATAGCATGTTAAATTAAAAATTACATCAGCTGTGTGAGCTTTTAAATTAATGTCCTATGATTATTAACAATTAACATATACTGTATGTGCGTGACAGTGCAGCTAGGCTACTCCTGTCTGTACCTTTAACTCGGTGGTTCTCAACTGGTTATTCTTCAGGACCCAGGTTTTAAATTGGAAATCAAGTGACAACCGACCAGAGTAAAAAAAAAACCTGTATTTAATGTAGCCTTGGTCGCATTATCTTTTGTTGCAATGTTTTGTTCATGGTTTTCAAGTACCATGTAAAGTGAGACATTATTTTTGTTGTTGTTGTCAACAACAAAAGCGACAGGAAGTTTTTTTCTCCCCCTTTCAAAAATTGAAGAGTATATTTGAATTTCTGCTAAAACAATAATGACTCTTCCTAATTTATCTTTAATCTGTTTGAGACATTTGAATTGTAGATTTTTACTTATCAGTGTAATAACTCCCCTGCTCCTACTTAAGCCAGCACAAAAGAAAACATGTCCACCCCATATCATCCCAAATGATTCAGCTTCCTGCGGGGAGATGATCACCACAGGAAAGATGTGTTTCTTGAAGAAACTCTATATCATATTTCTAATATTTCTTAAACACACAGAACATGCAGATTCATCTACAACACTGTCCCGAAGGAGTGCAGCTACACAAAACAAACTCCAGCTACTAAGCGGAACCAGCACAAAAAGAAACAAAAAAGGCGCCCAGTTTCCTTGGTCAGTCAAGTGAATGTTCAGTGAGTCAGGCTCACTTGGCTGCAACATGAGAACCAAAAAATAACTTACTGAGTCATTGACTTCATGAAGGACATTGCATGCTGGGGACATGTAAATACTTTACGGCCATCCTTTTAATTTTGAATTCTTTGACATATTGTCTTCCTAGAACAGTTATAGATCAGGGTGAATCTCACTGGTGTATGACCCAAAAAGTAAGCAAAGTGCGCAGAGCTCTCCGTTCACACATCCAAACCTATTTATATTAGATATTTTGACATTTTTATGAAAAAACACATTTTGTTCAGGTAAAATAGAGTGACCAAAGAAAATTTCTTGATGTGTGTGATTCAAAAATTAATGATATTTGTACAAAATATTTTATTCCTTGAAAAAATATTTATCTAAAGTTTTTTTTAAATGTAGAATTAAGTTGTGTACATGTGTATTCAAGGTGCAAAGAAAGTATTTTAATACCTTTAACTTGTTACACCACTTGACATTTTCAAGACATTAATAGTTTTTGTTGAAAATGCTATAAATGTATTTATTTTTATATAAATGTTTTGTTTAAAAGTTTTCTTTAAAAAGTATGAAATCAACATGGACACAATATTACATTTCTACTCGATAGATACATTTTTAAAAGATTTTATTATCTTAGACACCTTATTTGTCAATGACTTGTATACTGCGTGCACACTCAAACTTGGCGCCTCCAGATATTTTGTACCATATTTGATGTCAGTGATGGCAAATGGCATTGGTTCCTGTGAGACTCATCACCAATCGTCATTGATGTCAAATCTGGTGTGATCCGTCTTGAGGCACAAAGTTTGAATGACCTCATGCAGTAAAGAAATTTGAAAGCAATGGCTGAGGGAAAGAATTATGGCAAATAACTTACCCTACATTTTGTCCTTCCCTTACACAAATCTGTTGTGTGAATTCAGACTTTTTTGGAGCTTGACAGGGCAGACAGGACATTCAGCAAAACCATTTATGTGTAAGAATTGTTTTTTTGAAGCAACATGAAGGTGAATAAATGACAGAATTGTCATTTTTGCTGAATTATCCCTTTAAAAGTAAACTGTGTTTCAATAGGTTGATTCAGTCTTCAAATCTTTTTCTTCCATCATTCCACTTTAACCATTAAAACACTTATCGTGTTAATCCGGTTAACTAAGTTTGCATGAAGTAAACATGTTATCTAATTGTTGTTTCTGCTTTAGCAGCCGTAGTGTACCAGGTGATCATTCTTGCTGAAATTTGTGTCTTGTTCTCCAGGACTTGGGCGCCCTGAGGGACATTGTGATAAACGCTAACCCCGCCAGTCCTCCTCTGTCTCTGATGGTTCTTCATGGACTGCTGTGCAAGCAGTACCAGGTGCTGTCAAACGTACATGTCCACTCCTCCGTGACCGCTGTACCGCCTCGACTGCTGACCTGCCTGGGCCAGCGGCATGTGGAGAGCTATGCCCGCAATCACTTCCAGCTAGGCTTCACTCTCATTTGGAAAGATGGTGAGAGGCCACTAACGCATTTAGGGTGTTTATAATGGTGGGCACTGATTTCTTTTCCAGAAGAGCCACTGTGTCTTATGCAGTCAAGGAATCTTGGTTCTATTGTATGACATAGTAAAATCGATATACTTCACTCTCCTCTAGAGGATGTAATGCCAAGCCCATAAGAGACTAGACTAGGTTAGCATTAGGGGTGTCCATGGTTAACCGATTAACCGTTAAAAATTGCGTAACCGAGTGAAACATTTTGCTCGGTTAAGTGGCGTCAATGGCGTGCATTGAATTTAGTTGTAATACATTTTTGCACCACCAGAGACTGCCAGAGCGCTCCCAGACATTTGTAATATCCACAAGAAGTAGTCTTGACCAGTTTTCTAATATGAAATCAAATCCTTAACAAAAAAACAGGGCTATTCTGGTGGGTGCGGTGACGCGCTCATGTAAGGGTGGCGGCGTGGCGCTGCCAATAAAGCTCCTAAAATCTGTCACAAAGAACCGGCAAAAGTAATGATTATGAATATGTAAAATATAGCAAGGAGATATTTTAATTATTTATTAATAAACAAGTCTTTTCTTTGTCCATGTCATTTGCAAAGATGAAGTTGACGATGCTGACTCGCGGTCTTCGCAGTAACGCACCAGAGAGAAATGCACATTTCTTACGGATTACATAAGCAGAGTAAGCAGATTACATAATAAGATTACATAATAAGATTACATAAGTCTGTGTCTGTTTTCTTTAGTTTTGAATTATTTGTGAGGCAAGGCTAGCTTATACACTGAGTTTCGATTCATTTATGAGACGAGCTCCAGTTCACGTGCCGGCTCTCCTCTTCGTGATTATATCGTCTGCTATATTTAATTCTTATTTATTAAATCCAGGCAATTGGTTGATGAAACATTGATTAAAATTAAGACACAATTAATACAAAACGAAATTCACTTTAAAGAAAGGTTTTGTGCTTTCTGTTTGATGTCTCTGTGGAAGTTTTAAACCATCTTTCAGCGCCGCTTTCAGAGCGCTCACGTCCGTAACATTGTGTTTTCCTCGTATGCGAACTGAAATGAATATCAGTTCATGGATTGTGTGTGTGTAGGCTATAAGAGAGAAAGAGAAAATGCCAGTATTTCATTGAGACTTGAGATTAAATAAACGGCTTAAGTATTGTAGATCTTGTAGTATTAATTTTCACATGCAGTTACACATTGTCGGTTAAAAACAAGAAAGTGGCTGGTAAAAACATTGAGTGGCTGGTAGATTTTGAAATCCACAGTGGCCGGTGGACAAAAAAGTTAATTTCCATCCCTGGCGCACACTATGGTTAACCGAGTATTAACCGTTAAGGGCCTCGGTTAACGGTTAATGAAAAACTTGAAAACGTGCAGCCCTAGTTAGCATCCAAAATAGTTTGAAAAGTTAAAACTTGAAATATGGAAGTCAAAATGCCTGAAGACTATAAGGCAGTGCAACTCAAGGTGTTTTAAATGTGGAGAGTTGTCAGATTAACTTTCAAGGACATTTTTAATATCTGTTTTAACTTTATTTTACACCTGAATGAATAGTTAGAAGTTACCTTAATCAGTAAGTTTTGTTTTTTATATTTCTGGTGAAGTACTATAACCTACAACCTACAACCCTGAAGCAAAATCCAGCAATCAGAAAAGTCGCTGTTACTTTTTGAAGGAATCATGGTAAGGTTGTTGTGAGGTTTTTCTTGGTTTACTATCTTCATAAAAATATAAGAATATAGAAACCTTATGTCTTGAGCCAATCAGTTCATAATGGAAAAAAAAAGAAATCCCACCATATTCTGTTTCAATCGTAAGAAGTATTAGAACATATACAGTTGAAGTCAGAAGTTTACATACACCATATACAGTTTTTCAGAAATCCTGACATTTAATCATAGAAAACATTCCCTGTCTTAGGTCGTTAGGATCACTACTTTATTTTAAGAATGTGAAATGTCAGAATAATAGTAGAGAGAATGATTTATTTCTTTCATCACATTCCCAGTGGGTCAGAAGATTACATACACTTTGTTAGTATTTAGTAGCATTGCCTTTAAATTGTTTAACTTGAGTCAAATATTTTGGTGGCCTTCCACAAGCTTCTCACAATAAGTTGCTGGAATTTTGGCCCATTCCTCCAGACAGAACTGATGTAACTGAGTCAGGTTTGTGGGCCTCCTTGCCTACACATGCTTTTTCAGTTCTGTCCATAAATTTTCTATCGGATTGACTCCAATACCTTGACTTTGTTGTCCTTAAGCAATTTTACCACAACTTTGGAGGTATGCTTTGAGTCATTGTCCATTTGGAAGACCCATTTGCGACCGAGCTTTAACTTCCTGTCTGATGTCTTGAGATGTTGCTTTAATATATCCACATTATTTCTCATGATGCCATCTATTTTGTGAAGTGCACCAGTCCCTCCTGCAGCAAAGCACCCCATAACATCATGCTGCTACCCCCATGCATCACAGTTGGGATGATGTTCTTCAGCTTGCAAGCCTCACCCTTTTTTCACCAAACATGGTCATTATGGCCAAACAGTTTTGTCAGACCAGAGGGCATTTCTCCAAAAAGTAAGACTTGTCCCCACGTGCACTTGCGAACTGTAGTCTGGCTTTTTTATGGTGGTTTTGGAGCAGTGCCTCCTTCCTTGCCGAGCAGCCTTTCAGGTATAGGACTCGTTTTACTGTGGATATAGATACTTGTCTACCTGTTTCCTCCAGCATCTTCACAAGGTCCTTTGCTGTTGTTCTGGGATTGATTTGCACTTTTCGCACCAAAATACGTTCATCTCTAAGAGACAGAATGCGTCTCCTTCCTGAACAGTTTGATGGCTGCATGATCCCATTGTGTTTATACTTGCATACTATTGTTTGCACAGATGAACGTGGTACCTTCAGGCATCTGGAAATTGCTCTCAAGGATGAACCACACTTGTGAAGGTCCACAATTTTCTTCTTTTTTTGAGTTCTTGGCTGATTTCTTTAGATTTTTCCATGATGTCAAGCAAAGAGGCAATGAGTTTGAAGATAGACCTTAAAATACATCAACAGGTACACCTCCAATTGACTTGGCTTGACCTCATTTTCTGGAATTTTCCAAGCTGCGTAAAGCCACAGTTAACTTAGTGTATGTAAATTTCTGACCCATTGGAATTGTGAAATAGTCAATTAAAAGTGAAACAATCTGTCTGTAAACAATTGTTGGAAAAATGACTCGTGTCATGCACAAAGTAGAAGTCTTAAATTACTTGCCAAAACTATAGTTTGCTAATATTAAATCTGTGGAGTGGCTTAAAAAAAAGTTTTAATTGCTTCAACTTAAGTGTTTGTAAACTTCTGACTTCAACTGTAGAGATGTGTGGTGTTTCCCCCCCATATTTTTAAATAATTTTTTGCTTTAATTTAAAGTTTGTAATGTGATTAATCTCTTGAGCTAGTTCGTTTAGTTTATGACTGCAACTTTTGAAGTAAAATAGAACAATTTGGAGAAAATGAGTGGGAAAATACTTCCGAACTGAGGATGCTGAAGATGTTGGCGGGTACTGTTGAGCTCTATTTCAGTGGTTCTCAACTTGTTTGTAACTACTTATAAACGTGTTCATAGTTAGAAATGGAAAATAATTGGGTTCTGCAACTTTTAAAAGGGAGGTCAAAACACTTCCTATATCTTTTGTTATTGATGCCAAAGCATGTCCATCCAGTCACTCTCTACTGTATTTTGATGCAAATTCATCTGTCACTTGGTTGAAGCTAGTCAAATTCTGCAGATGCCAACATGGACATTTTGCATGACAAGCCCTCATACTATGCAACGTAAAAGAAAATATGTTCCCAGACTACATTAAAGAGATGGTTCGCTCAAACATTCTCTCATCATTTACTCACCCTCATGCTATTTCAGATGTGGATGGCTTTTTTCTGCTGTACACAAACAGAGATTTTTAGAAGAATATTTCAGCTCTGTTGATCCATTATTGCAAGTCAATGGTGGCGAGAAATCTGAAGATCCGAAAAGCATATAAAGGCAGCATAAAAGTAATCCATACGACTCCAGTGATTAAATTCATGTCTTTTAAAGTGAAATGATTTGTGTGGTTGAGAAACAGATCAATATATAAGTTTTATTTTATTATTATATTTATTATTTTTTTGCAATAAATCATCCTCCTTTTTCTTATAAGAAATTATCCTCTGTGCCCAGTAGGTGGGGATATGCAGCAAGAATGCGAATCACAAAAACAAAAAAAGAATGTGGAAGTGCAAGTGGAGACTTAATAGTAAAAAGGATTGAACTATTGATCTGTTTCTCACCCACACTTATATCAATTCAGAAGATATGTTTATATTGCTTTTATGCTGCGTTTATGTGATTTTAGGACCTTTTAAAGGTTTGGTCACAATTCACTTGCATTGTATGGACCAACAGAGCTGAGATATTTGTCCAAAAAGTCTTTGTTTGTGTTCAGGAGAAGAAAGTAAGTCACACACATTTGGGATGAACTAACCCTTTAAATAACCTTGAAAGATTCGGTGTGCAACAGTCTGGTTCCGGGAGTAAAAATTCCATTCATTTGTTCCATAGACTAATTGATTTTCAACGATAACTTCTAAACCTTTAAAGATAGACCTACTGTGAGCTACGAGGTTGTTTATCGATTGTATATGCTTCCGTTGAAGCCATCCATTAGTGTTATTTCAACTTCATTGTTTAAAAATCCTGTTTAAACTACTTATATATTTATACATATCGGGATATTTTGCAATAAACGAAAAATATATTATTTCTATATTTATAATCAACAACCTAAAATCAATAGTTTAATATTTTTAATTCAATGATATCATTAGGTCTGATTTGTGAGCGATTGATTTGTCAAAAAAGTGTGAGGAGCCACAGTTGTTTCTAGTTTGAGCCAACATGTTAATCATTGTGCCGTCTGTTTCCATTTAGTGTCAAAGCTGCAGATGAAGTTCGACACACAGAACATGTGTCCTATCGAGGGGGAGGCCAATGTGGCTCGCTTCCTCTTCCGACTTTTGGGCGCTGAACCACAAGACCCCATCTGCGCCACTCGGATGGACTGCTGGATCGATATGGCAGTCTTCCAGCTGGTTGAGGGGGGCAGTAAGGAGCGAGCAGCCGTGCTGAGGTCACTAAATGGGGCTCTGGGTCATATGCCATGGCTTCTGGGTCAGAAGTTCTCACTTGCCGACATTGTGTGTGCCTGTTGCGTCCTGCAAGCCGGCCAGAGCACATCAGCACCTGCCAACGTACAGCGCTGGCTCAAGTCCTGCCAGAACCTGGGCCACTTCGACTGCGTGTATGCATTACTGCAGTGACCAGAGCTGTGAGATCAGTGCAGGTTGTGCTCCAGTAAATTATGTCATGAAAAGGGAAGAACGTTGTTGTGACATCATCATTATCCAAATGTAAATGGACACCTTTGATTCAGTTCTGAAGAACAAACACAGTTATTTCCCAGAATCCAATCTGACCTGACCTGATCTCAGCTCATTGATAATATTCAGGTGTCTAGTTAGTACGATGATGTCATTTTGATGATTTACAGGAAGGGTTCACTCAAAAATGAAAATTATGTCATTATTTACCCTCATGTTGTTTTAAACTATCCATGGAACACAAAAGAATACATTTTGTGTTTGTTCTTTTTCATGCCATTACAGTAAATGGGGACTCAATCTTTCAAACTTAAAAACAAAACAAAAGCATCATTAAGGTCATCCATTTAACTTGTGCGCTATATTAAGTTTTTTGAAGCTGTATGATATAGCTTTTTGAATTACATTTCCTCACACAAAGCTGTTATATGGCTTCAGAAGACTTGGAATATAGTGCAAGATACATTTGCACATTTTGAAGCTCCAAAAAATGTGCCCCCGTCATCGTATTATTGTATGGAAAACCACAACATTTCTCCTTTAGCGTTCCACCAAAAAAAAGTCAAACGTGTTTCGAACAACATGAGGGAGAGAAAATAATGACCGAATTTTCTGTTTTTGGTGAACTGTTCCTTTAACTGGAGTTGATCTGAACTGGTCCCAGACTAGGGTCAAGCTGCAAACACTCAGAAATAGATAGAGGGCATTTGGGATAGATTTTAGGGTAATGATGATACTGTAAACTTAACTCCCACCCACCTTGTGCCTGCTACAATGTTTTACTAGAAGATGTGTGCTGTGTGTTGCTATCACATATCATGTTGGTTGTTACACGAGACGGATGAGAGGTGATACTTTGTAGCGTCTTTTTATTAAAACCTATTAAAAGTTTTCACATCTGATCAAACATTTAATTGGTGATTATTTTTATTGCATACAGCGGCAAGAAAAATTATGTGTGGAATCTGCATTAAATTCTCATAAAATGTGATCTCATCTACAATAAAGTCACAAGCATAGACAAAGTGCAATGTGCTTAACCTGACAACTCACAAACAATTATAAAATTGTCCAAAAAGTCTGTTTGTGTTCAGCAAAAGAAAGTCATACACAACTGGGATGGCATGAGGAAGTAAATGATGAGAGAATTTCTTTTTTATTTTGGTGAACTATCCCTTTAATTCTGAAGATAGGATCATGATTTGTTTGCACAAACAGTGTGGGAAGAATTATATGTTAAACTTTTGTAGGTTTTGTTTAAATACCTATAATGATTTATAGTAATTTATTGTTTCTTGTTTTGGCAAACGCCACAAAAAAAGAAAGAAAATGGCTCGCTCAAAAAGCCTGCAGTACATCATGTTACCAGAGGATGGCAGCTTAGTCCTTGTGAAAACTCGAGCTAGTTACAGTCAATTTCAATACACAACAGAAATGACATTTCATCAAAGTAAAAGGTTAAAAAATTATACGTTAAAATATAGCTGCTATTAAGGTACATTAAGTACATATGCAACCAATATTAAGTATTAGACAGCCCAATTGCACTTAAAACAATGGCAATTTTTCAGAACCATCGTTTTAGGAAGCACAGACATATGGCATTTGTTACATTCATGACTGTTATAGCGCCACCAAGAAGCAGAGGTGTACAATTTGTTTCATGTGTCCTCCGATTGTCGTCCTACATAAATGTTCAAATTTGGTGCTAATATTTCATTCCATTCAAGAGTTATAACCATTGAAATAAATTTTGGCCACACCAGCTTTGAACATTTTGGCTTACCGTTGTGACGAATCGAAATTTCAAACTTTTTTGATAATTGTTGTTATTGGGACTCCAGAGAATCTCTTCGCAGGTGTGGTTCAGATCGGGTGAACGGCCTGGGACTAGTTTGAAAAATACGGGCGTTTTTTTCTAAATTATCTTAACGATAACAAACGATTTGATTCACACCAATGCTTCTTGCGGCAAAGTTGTTCCGAATGAGTAAATCTATGATATGGTATGAATAACGTCTGTCTGAGTGAAACTGATATACAATGATTTACACGCATGGCGATTATGATAGCGCCTCCTGGTGGACATTTTCTTTTATTTTTATTTATTTACTTTTTTCACATTTTGTACCGACCTCTTGGGCCAAGAGGCAAATATCACGTTTCGCTCCGATTTGACTTTTCAAACTCTTATCTAGTAGCTGCCAAAAGTTGACTGGTCAATGGCGGCCATGTTTTTCAAGATATGAGACTGTACTCAAAGAACTTGGTGACACCTTTGACAAAGACACTGCATGCAAAATTTCAAGTTGATCGGATCAACTGTTCCATAGTTATTTTTAATTTTTATAGCACCACCAAGAGGCAGAGGTTTGCATTAGAGGTGCGAGTCATAACCGTTTTAGTAAAAGTGACCAGTCCGCTATGTAAGTTTTGGTGTAACATTTGACAATGAATCGAAAGTTAAAAATTCCTTTGATAACTTTTCATATTGGATGATTTTTTTTTTTTTTTAAACAATCCAAAATAATGGGAAAACAAAAGGGAGGGAAAAATTATGGTCTGCCAAACGATTTGCCATGATGCAAGGATCACAGGAAAAAATAATTTTGTTCCTAGGTGTTAAGGTTCAAGAGTTATGGCCCCCAATTTTTTAGTTTTTTTTGTTCACTGTAGTGCCCCCCTTGCCACCAGGGCATGACTATGGCGAGCCAGAGTACTACCATTTCCCAAAGTTTCAAGTCTCTAGGCCTTAGAGTACGGTCTGCACGATTAGTTTTGGGGCAGAATAATAATAATAATAATAATCCTTACAAATCAATAAGGTTTCAGCCCTTGAACCTCTAACTAGGCTTGTGTTACAATGTTTTTTTCTCCTGTGGTGAAATTGTGGATCAACATACCTCTAGATCCTGAAACAATGTTCAGATATAATCTGAGATAAGAGTTAGATTTAGGGCAGGGGTTGGAAAACATTCTTAGCAACCTGGCATTTCCCTCTGATTTTAGAAGCGTAGTTAATAGTTAGTTGGGGTTAGTGAGAGGATTAGGACTACTTGTTGTTGTTGTTGTTCCAGTCAGAGCCATAAGCACAATGGACATTGAAGTGGACTGATATGGGCTTTTCAGTTGATTCTTTAGTCACCACACTTGGTTTAATGTTAATGTGACAGGGCGGAGGGCGGTGCGGGGTGGTGATTCTGCACACACGGTTCCTTATCAGGCTAATTAAGGGATAAAGGCAGACTGCGGATCGTGGTGCGAGAGAGAGAGAGAAAAAAAAGAGAGAGATTGATCGATTACGGGCAGCTGACGCCGTTTGTCTGTGTGTGTGTGCGTGCGTGCGCGCGTGCGGGTGTGCTTTTGTGTCATTTGTTGAAGTTTTTCATTAAAATATTATTTATTTTGTGAAGCCGGTTCTCGCCTCCAACTTTCCACAGTCGGCCTTTATCCCTCTCGGAGGCTTAATTAGCCCGATAAAGGACTGGGTGTGTAGAATCATCACCCGGCTCCGCCCTGTCACAGTGAACACATGACATCTTTTGTTCCAGAACCACCATTTGGAGTGGTGGTGGTGTAGTGGTCTAAAGCACATAACTGTTAAGCAGAAGGTTGTTGGTTCAATCCCCACGGCCACCACCATTGTGTCACTTAACTCCAGGTTGCTCCGGGGGGATTGTCCCTGTAATAAATGCACTGTAAGTCGCTTTGGATAAAAGCATCTGCCAAATGCATAAACATAAATGTAAACATAATCCAAAATCCTGCTTGTGTTGGGTAAATAGAAAGGGAAATACATATTTTCAACTAATCAATGTACGGTGTTTCTTTGTTCGCTGTTGTACAGTAGTGCATTCAAATTAAATGTCGGTGAAAAAACTTAATTGTTCTTACACTTTAGTTGTTTGAACTCTTGCACTCTTTCTCTTTGAGAAAGGAGGGTTTTATTGCTTGTGTTTTTTCTAAAATGCAGATTTCTGAGCTAGACAGATTAAAGACAGGAAATATCAAGGATGATAGAGTTTCAATCGACCCATCAATAATGCTTATTATCAACTCACCCCCTCAGATGTTAAAGAGAAAATTACCTGACATACCTTGAGCGGGAATTAAGTAATTAAATTGTGCATAAAAAAATATGAGAAAACACCCTTGATCTCTGTGACAGCTGTGCCCAAGACACTGTTATTTACAGAAAGGCTTTTGTGGGATTCTCCTGAAGGCTGAAGTGTAAAATGTGATGTCTTGGCTTCACCAGGAGCCTTCTGCTCATCTGTGGTGTTAATTCAGAGGTTTACAACCACCTGAGTATCACTCATTCAGGTCACATATGTTATTAGATTTGTGTAGTGATTTGATGCTTATGGACTCCACTATTCTTTGACTTCATAGTGCACAATAATCACAGGATTTGAATGTATTATATAATAATGTCAACATTTGATAATATCAAGTAAGTACACTGAAAAAAAAATTGTGTGGTGAAGGAATTCTTCACTTTCTACATTGAATTAGAAGTTAGTTTTAGTGTGAACTTGAAAATATTAATTTGTTTTTAATTCAAACATGTAAAAACGAATGCTTTAACTTGTAAATATTATTTATGATTATTTATTATCTTAACAATGCGTCATCATGTATCAATCCTAAAGTAGAAAACCATGCCGTATTTATTTTCTAACTTGAGTAAATTTTACTTACATTTTCGAAGCTGTTGTTCCCAGCATGCACTGGGCTTAAATAGTTCCACTGTTTGCAAGTTTATTTACACCATTTTTATTGTTGATTTTGTTGTTACTTTTAGAAACGTATTGTTTTTTTGAAGTCTGAAGTTCATTTTCTACCTGTTCATTATCAAAAAACAATCTTTTAATTGTCGCCATCATCATGTTGAGGTCTGCATGTGCAGCTCCATATTGCAATCCCATTGCCAATAATGCAAGGTGATATTGTCTTATAGACTATATACCATGCATCAATTCTATCAATATTATGTCATGAAATTAACTAGATTTTACACCATTAAACTGTGCGCAAAAACGTGAAATAAAAGTTACAATTAGAAGTTAATAAAAGTAAATGGTACTATTCCCAATCCGCTCTAAATCCTCCTTGTGGCGTAGTGACTTGCCTCAATCTGAGTGGCGGAGGACAAATCTTAGTCTCCGAGACTGTCAATCCGTGCATTTTATCACGTGGCTTGTTGAGCATGTTACTGCGGAGACCTAGTGCGTTTGGAGGCTTCACGCTATTCTCCGCGACATCCACACACAACTCACCACGCGCCCCACCGAGAGCGAGAACCACATTATAGTGACCACTAGGAGGTTACCCCATGTGTCTCTACCCACCTTAGCAACCGGATTGGTTGCTTAGGAAGCCTGACTGGAGTCACTCAGCACATCCTGGATTCCTCGTCATTTTTTTAGTGTAGATAACAATCAAACCAAATTGCAATTAAAGGAGCATGTACATAAACTACACCTACAACCACTAAAAATCACTTTGAGACTAGAAAAGCTTTTGCATCATTTGCTTGTTGTAACACTTCAGTGTACAAATACTTTAGGGACTAAAGTATATTTAAAATATATTTAATATCAGCATTTGTGACACCAAACACAATGCAAAAAAACTAATTTTTAATTCCGTCTTTCAGTTCTTTCTTCATTGGTCAATGTGAAATTGGCACAGGACCCTTCATTCAGCAAGTGGACGGTGCTTTCTAAAAACAACACTGCTGTACTTTGTTGTGTTTGTCCAACTTGTCAGACAGTGAGCCACCTTCTCTCTCACCATCACACTCAAACTGTACTTTTAATGGGTGTTAGCATCACCTTTACAGGCTTTTTTCACACCTACCTCTCTTCTGTTACCACATTTGCATCTTGGCAACATAATCTGAAATGCTTTCATTTACATGGCATACATCAATATGCAGAGGTGAAAACACATTGCTATGTTCTGCAAGAAATGAAGAAAGGAAATGATACATCAGATGATTCTGTCATGGCATTTATAAATATTACTTAGTATTCATATTTCTGTGAGTCTTATGGCTTTTTGCTCTATTATAATACGGGCATTAGCAGAAATGAAAATAACAGTGTTTGTCTTTTCTGAAAAGGGTCAAATGGTTAATGGACAGTGTTTACCACCAAATGTTCATCTCTGCAACTGTAACTTGCTGCTGTTTGAAGCAGTATTTTTTGGCATGCAAAAACAATGAATACTAAAATGCAATTGTTTTTTGTTTTTTTTATAAAAATAAATTAGCAAATTAGTAAAAAAATATATAAAAATAAATTCAGGGCTAAATTTCACACTGAAAAAGGGAATGCAGCTCTATTTAAAATAGTAAACCAGTACACTTGAAATCAATTTTATACTTTCATGTTTGAGATGAGAACATAATTATTTTGCGTAAAGCCCGAGTGATATTCAACACAGTCTTCAAAAAGTGAGAGAGCATGTTTTAAAATAAATTAAACAAGTAGGAGACTTGTTAGTGTTTAATGTTCTGTTATGTTGGGATTTAGAGGAGTTTCTGTCATGTTGAATTTTTTTGGATGTTACCATTGTGGAGAAAAGTAGCGCTAATGGTTAGGTTGAGGTTGAGTACATTTATACTGGGAAATCAGAGTGTATTTCTTTTCTCATGAAGCAAAAAATTCTTTGTTAACCCTGATATTTTTTTAACCCAAATAAGTTGAGTAAAACAAACATAAATCTTGCCAAATTACCTCCATTACTTAAGTGTTTCGAGTTAGGTGGATGAGTTTCATGATGTCTGTCATTATACTCTATATTTTTTAGTTTAGTCAATACATATGAGCTTGTTTTAGTCTGTTGCCAATCTCAACGAAAAAACAAGAATTTTAATATTATACTGAAGTGCTTTTTTTAAGTTGACACAACTAACAACTTAAATCAGTATTACATGTTAAGTTGTCATTGTATCAATTTGTATACATTAGTTGAATTAACACACATATTTGTCACCCTAAATAAAAAAAAATATTGAATCAACTACATTCGTTCTCACATTACACTGCATTATTTATTGCAAAACCTTTGAGACTAAGAAATGTAAATTACTTTGAATCTAAACGCATGAATCAAACAAAATCACCCTAGATTAACAAAGTTGTCTTAACTAACAATGTCATTATAAACAATGGTGCTGATTTTCCAGCTCAACATCAACTTGCTCTAATGACGATAGAAACACGATCCAGATCTGCACACCAGACCTCAATGCTTGGTGCATAAAACATGATGACATTTAACAATCAACATTGACCATGAGGGTAATTTGTGTAGAAAATAAGCTTCAGGCTCTACTAAACAAAAAGTTACAAAATGTCAACAAAAAAAACGATGGATGGGGAGACGTGACGGCATGCGGTGATTGGATGTGTGAACGGTGAGCTCTGCGCACTTTGCTAGTTTTAATACTTTTAATGACATAAACCGGTGAGATTCAATACACTCTGTTCCATAACTGTTCTAGGAGGACAATATGTCAAAGAATTCAAAATCCTCAGGCTCTGGAGACATTAAAAGACACTGCGAGCAGGCCGCAAGCCTTGGAGTCGATTTATTTGGGTATTTGCGGGAAATGCGCACTTCACAGGTGTGCCTTGTCAGGGTTAAATAGTGGACTTTTTTCCCTTATTAATGGGGTTGGGTCCATCATTTATTTTTCAATGACCCCAAACACACCTCCAGGCTGTGTAAGGGCTATTTGACCAAGAAGGAGAGTGATGGAGTGCTGCGCCAGATGACCTGGCCTCCAGTCACCAGACCTGAACCCAATCGAGATGGTTTGGGGTGAGCTGGACCACAGAGTGAAGGCAAAAGGGCCAACAAGTGCTAAGCATCTCTGGGAACTCCTTCAAGACTGTTGGAAAACCATTTCAGGTGACTACCTGTTGAAGCTCATCAAGAGAATGCCAAGAGTGTGCAAAGCAGTAATCAGAGTAAAGGGTGGCTACTTTGAAGAAACTAGAATATAAGACATGTTTTCAGTTATTTCACACTTTTTTGTTAAGTACATGATTCCATATGTGTTCATTCATAGTTTTGATGCCTTCATTGAGAATCTACAATGTAAATAGTCATGAAAAGAAAGAAAACGCATTGAATGAGAAGGTGTGTCCAAACTTTTGGCCTGTACTGTGTATATATATATATATATATGTATGTATGTATGTTTGGGGTCTGGGTGGGGTTGAGGATTGGGAGGGGGAAAGGGAATGATGGGGATTAAAAGTTGATTCTGTGCTTTTCTGTTTCATTTGTTGGAATCAATAAAAAGTGTTAATCGAAGAAAAAAAATGTACATAAATAAAAACTATGTAAATAAACTTCAAACCATGCATGTTTATTAATTATTCAAGTCAGTTGCATGCTGGGAACAACAGTTTAGAAAAGTTAAGTAAAATGTACTCAAATTAGCAAATAAATGTTACAAGGTTTTCTAATTTAGGGTTGAAACATGATGACGCATTGTTAAGATAGCAAACAATCATAAATAATATTAACTTACAAGCTATAGAGCGTTCATTTTTACATGTTTGAATTAAATACAAATGTAGAATTTACTCAATATTTTCAAGTTCAAGCTTTAACTTATTCAGTGTAGAAAATACTTAATTTTTCTGCTATATTTACTTCACCACAAAACCGATTTTTTTTTCAATGTAAATACATTTATGTTATCTATTTTTCTACATATAATTATTATGTATGATGTATATTATGTATTAATATGTATACATATAATTTATCTTCTGTTCTGACATGGAACAGTGTTGATAGCATGGTACTTTGAAGTATACCATGTTACTAAATTAGGCCCTACAGTACTATATTAGTGTATCACGGTATTTACAGTACATCACCAATGCCCTTCCAAGAATACCATGGTATTACTATGGTTCATGTCACATAGATGGAAACTTGAGTCACAGTTAAAGTGTAAGTTCTGGTGCTTCTGTGTTAGTGACATGACAGCAGAGGTATAAACCAATAGTAACCATCATTTGACCAGCATTCTCTGCGTCTTCTGAGCTCTTGGAAGAACAAATCAAACAGTTCTTCATTGGAAGGCATAAATCTTTCCTCCTTCAATTTAGTCCAGTCAGACCCTCAGAAAAAGCGATTAGTCAATCTCTCCGGGGAAACACAGACATCAAGACCGCAACCAGTTGTTTGTTAGTTTTAAAAATTGCACTATTGAACTGTGAAGCCATTAAATCCATTACCAATATGAATGTTTCTCAAGGAACACATCATAACAAAGACACAAAGGTACAAGTGCGCCGCTACCAAACAAGGTTGTAGTTTATCTTTGATGTTTATAGTCTAATAAATCTGTTGGAGGTGGGGTATGTAAGAACATCACTGGGACCCCCAGATGAGCGTTTGATCAGGCCAGTGGATCGATGGAGAATGTGTGGCTGGAATGATGCTGGAGCACTCAGAGAGCGCTGCCAGTAGACACACTGATTGGGCCTGTAGAGAAGAACACAGGCCTTCATCAATATAGAGTAAATGGAAATGATCTGTTCACAGCTACTGGACTCACTACAGTGTATTCTAGGCAAAAACACAGATGAACTAGATGAAAAAATAAAAAATAAATGCTGTCATATTGGGGTCAGATGACGCAATGGAAACTATTAATAAATTGACAATTATAGACTTTTCATCTAGTTTAACATGGTTAAACAATTATGAAACAAAAAACAATTCACAAAACACTATACATGTCAAATGGAATTGTGGGAGGGCAGAGGGCGGGGCCAGGTCATGATTCCGCACACCCGGCCCCTAATTAGGTGGATGAAGCCTGAGAGGGATAAAGGCGACCGGAGATGGCAGTGTGACAGAGAGAGAGCTTTATTTCTTTTAAACTCAAAAATGTATGATTTTCTGTGGTCACACTCAGAAACTACGCTTTTCAGCAGACATAAATGAACAGTCCTTCTCCATCTCGTGTCTCATAACTCTACTCCTCTGACTGGCATCTGGCTCATGCTTAAAGCCCATCTCCACTCTCACTGCAGTGACAGCTGTTAGAGACAATCATTGCCAGGTGATGATACTTACCATTCTCATCTCCTGATCTCACTCTCCATTCACAAACCGGCGCTTAACCAGGTCCCCACCACCACATTTGTATAAATGAATGACATTTAAAATGCATGTGACAACTTGCCCCAACCTGACATCTGAAAAACAGAATTGTCCTGGGAACATAGTTCAACCTTTAAAAATGGAACTTTATTATATTGTTGACTCTTGCTTGAATGTATGGTTGTGTGGTTTAATTGTGTTTATTTCCCAAACAGTTCAAGTAAAAATATGATGATATTGAAATTTTAGTGTGGAGGAGAATTCAGAAAAATCTATTTGAAGATGGTTTAAGTGTTTTCCAATATAAGAAACTCCTACTACTAAAACCAACCCATCCACCCATCCATCCATCAACCAACAGATGTGCATTACATTTTTTTCTTTATTTATTGATTTCAGCAATTATTTATTAATTTGTGCTTTTGTATATTTCACTCCAAAACATGTATTAATTAAAGATTTGTCCTGACCTGATATTTATGAAAAATGTAATTGTCCAGAGAACAAATTATAATCTTTCAGTTCAAAACTGCATTTATTGTATAGCTGACCCTTGTCTGTATGTCAGTATGGTTTTATTGTGTTTACTTGTTTGCCCACCAAAAAAAAAAATATGATGACGTAATTTTAGTTAGGAGGATAGAATTCACAAAAATAATTATAATTTAAGAGGGTTTTAAACTACATGTTTGAACATACAAAACCACTGCTAGGGAAGCACATTTGTGTAATTTTAATTTTGGTTAACTAACTAACTAACTAACTAAAAATAACTGTAAGGCTGACATCAAGATGTCGTAAAAGTCAAAGAACTCGCGGAACCAAGTCATAAAAACTCTCACATCAACATGAGTCAACACATCCTACTGAGCAAGGACAAAAAAAACACAAATTTCACATCTGACCTCTACCTCGCCTCAGGCCAATTTAGACCTATTCTCGAAAAACTCACAAACATCTGCCCCCCTCTATTCCTCCCCTTCCCCTTCAGCTCAGAATCACTTCAAACTCATCTAAGATGTCTCAGTGTGACTGGTATTTGGTCTCTTTCCCATGTTGGTAAATCTATTGGTAACAAAGTTATAAGGTCTTTGCCAAATGCTTTATAATTCTGGAGGTCTGTCCCCATCTCTGCCTGTATGTTAATGAGGTATGTCCCCAGGACTTCCAAACCTAACCACTCCCTAAATTGCCTTTGTTCATGGTTTGGGTATTTAAGGAAATGTGACACATTGTTCATGGTTCTCTGTAGTCAAATGATTCCACACAATTTGAATTTCTTATGTTTTGATAAAATGTCTAAATTTGACTTATTATTGTCTAATTGGAATTGATGAATTTATTATTTTACCTGGTAAATAAATTGTTACATTTGAGTTTATTCTGATTTACTCTGAAACTATTGTCTTTAGTAGATTACGTTAAATCCATGTTTCCGCAAATCTTCGACCAGGTTAGCAGCGGACTAAAGCCGGTTTTGAGTAGAGCATGGGGCACACCGACTGAGACTTTAGAGCTCCGACTAACTAATTGGCATTATTTCAAGTGTACTTAGCGTGTACAGGCTCGATAGGGAATTTCCATTTAGTTTCAATCAAGCCTAAATAGGGTGAAGTCTAAACCTCTGGTTATTGTAATAGTTTCTAGCTAAGTGTACATAGGAAACTATGGCATGATCATATAAAACTATTTTAACTTGGGTATGTTGGTCAATCTTTGTAATTTAGTGGTCATGACCTCTGGGTAGAAATGTTACTGTAATTAAGTGTTTACTATCTAAGGGGACTAAACAAAATACTTGTAGATAAAAGGGCAAGCATGACCAGCCATCTAATTAGTATTTAGTCAATTACTGTTTTAATGACCAATACTGGCATATTTGTGACCGTGAGATCCGTGTTCACGGCCTGCGCGAGACTCTCTAAGCGACAGGAATCCTAATGAACGAGTACAATATAAAATAGAGTTAAATACGATGATTAAATGATAAATCAAATTTAATAATAATAACTAAGATTTGAACATTAATATATCCTTATAAACTTTTATAATTGGAGTCAGATAAAATAAATAAGGATCTTAAAATTAATAATATAGTTATTCAGTTAATATAGTTAATATAGGGTGGCTTCCCTATACAACATTTACCTTATCCCCTTTCCCCCTTACATAACTAACTAACTATAAATAACTAACTAACTAAAAATAACTAACTAACAAAAATAACTAACTAACTAACTAAAAATAACTAACTATAACTAACTAACTAACAAACTAACTACAAATAACTAACTAACTAAAAATAACTAACTACAAATAACTAACTAACTAACTACAAATAACTAACTAACTAAAAATAACTAACTGTAAATAACTAACTAACTAAAAATAACTAATTAACTAAAAATAACTAACTATAACTAACTAACTAAAAATAACTAACTAAAAATATCTAACTATAAATAACTAACTATAAATAAATAACTATAAATAACTAACTTAAAATAACTAACTATAACTAACTAACTAACTAAAAATAACTAACTATAAATAACTAACTAACTAAAAATAACTAATTAACAAAAAATAACTAACTATAACTAACTAACTAACTAAAAATAACTAACTATAAATAACTAACTAACTAAAAGTAACTAACTAACTAATTAAAAATAACTAAAAAAATAACTAACTAACTAACTAACAAAAAATAACTAACTAACTAACTTAAAATAACTAACTAAGGAGGTGTGGCTGAACACTGTGCTGTGGAGAGTGAAGCAGGGGTGAGTGTTTTTCACCTGTGCTTAACACCTGTCTTGTGTTTCAGTGTGGAGTGATTGGGGGCTTTTAAGCCAGCTGAGAAGCTGTTTGTGTGTTGGCCGCTGCCATTTTTCAACATTTGAGTGTTTAAGTTGAAGCTTCACTGTTGCGCTTTAAGCGAACGTGTTTATTTTCTTTGAATAAAAAGTGACATTTCCAGAGTTGGAATCGCCGGACTCCGCTTCCATATTCTTTGAACCTTATTACACTAACTAACTAACTATCTAACTAACTAAAGTTAAAGCATACATTTTAATTCTAAAAAAACAAATACATTTTTTTTCTGTAAAATTATGTGTTGTTAAATATAATATCATATTTCACTGTGTATAGAAACTATACCCATTTAGCAAATAGCAAATAACAGTTTTACATATATAAATATGTTTGTTGCTAGATTATAATTTCATATAAATGAAACAAATTTTTATTGTATGGAACCAATGTCCACAATTGAATTAAGTTAAACCAACAAAAAACATTTTTTTCAGTGCATAAAAATGTAACAGCATTTATTTATTTATTTACTTGTTTGTTAGTTAGTTGGTTGGTTGGTTAGTCTGTTTGTTTACAAAAAAAAGTCTAATTACACAAATGTGTGTTTCCCTAGCAGTGGTTTTGTATGTTGATGTCAAATATCTAGTTTAAAACCCTCTTAAATGATAATTATTTTTGTGAATTATATCCTCCTAACAACACAATAAAACCATACTGACATACAGACAAGGGTCAACTATACAATAAATGCAGTTTTGAACTGAAAGATTATAATTTGTTCTCTGGACAATTACATTTTTCATAAATATCAGGTCAGGACAAATCTTTAATTAATACATGTTTTGGAGTGAAATATACAAAAGCACAAATTAATAAATAATTGCTGAAATCAATAAATAAAGAAAAAAATGTAATGCACATCTGTTGGTTGATGGATGGATGGGTGGATGGGTTGGTTTTAGTAGTAGGAGTTTCTTATATTGGAAAACACTTAAACCATCTTCAAATAGATTTTTCTGAATTCTCCTCCACACTAAAATTTCAATATCATCATATTTTTACTTGAACTGTTTGGGAAATAAACACAATTAAACCACACAACCATACATTCAAGCAAGAGTCAACAATATAATAAAGTTCCATTTTTAAAGGTTGAACTATGTTCCCAGGACAATTCTGTTTTTCAGATGTCAGGTTGGGGCAAGTTGTCACATGCATTTTAAATGTCATACATTCATTTAACATATTAATTTGAATATTTACTAGCATCCCATTTGACATGTATAGTGTTTTGTGAATTGTTTTTTGTTTCATAATTGTTTAACCATGTTAAACTAGATGAAAAGTCTATAATTGTCAATTTATTATTAGTTTCCATTGCGTCATCTGACCCCAATATGACAGCATTTATTTTTTATTTTTTCATCTAGTTCATCTGTGTTTTTGCCTAGAATACACTGTAGTGAGTCCAGTAGCTGTGAACAGATCATTTCCATTTACTCTATATTGATGAAGGCCTGTGTTCTTCTCTACAGGCCCAATCAGTGTGTCTACTGGCAGCGCTCTCTGAGTGCTCCAGCATCATTCCAGCCACACATTCTCCATCGATCCACTGGCCTGATCAAACGCTCATCTGGGGGTCCCAGTGATGTTCTTACATACCCCACCTCCAACACATTTATTAGACTATAAATATCAAAGATAAACTACAACCTTGTTTGGTAGCAGCGCACTTGTACCTTTGTGTCTTTGTTATGATGTGTTCCTTGAGAAACATTCATATTGGTAATGGATTTAATGGCTTCACAGTTCAATAGTGCAATTTTTAAAACTAACAAACAACTGGTTGCGGTCTTGATGTCTGTGTTTCCCCGGAGAGATTGACTAATCGCTTTTTCTGAGGGTCTGACTGGACTAAATTGAAGGAGGAAAGATTTATGCCTTCCAATGAAGAACTGTTTGATTTGTTCTTCCAAGAGCTCAGAAGACGCAGAGAATGCTGGTCAAATGATGGTTACTATTGGTTTATACCTCTGCTGTCATGTCACTAACACAGAAGCACCAGAACTTACACTTTAACTGTGACTCAAGTTTCCATCTATGTGACATGAACCATAGTAATACCATGGTATTCTTGGAAGGGCATTGGTGATGTACTGTAAATACCGTGATACACTAATATAGTACTGTAGGGCCTAATTTAGTAACATGGTATACTTCAAAGTACCATGCTATCAACACTGTTCCATGTCAGAACAGAAGATAAATTATATGTATACATATTAATACATAATATACATCATACATAATAATTATATGTAGAAAAATAGATAACATAAATGTATTTACATTGAGAAAAAAATCGGTTTTGTGGTGAAGTAAATATAGCAGAAAAATTAAGTATTTTCTACATTGAATAAGTTAAAGCTTGAACTTGAAAATATTGAGTAAATTCTACATTTGTATTTAATTCAAACATGTAAAAATGAACGCTCTATAGCTTGTAAGTTAATATTATTTATGATTGTTTGCTATCTTAACAATGCGTCATCATGTTTCAACCCTAAATTAGAAAACCTTGTAACATTTATTTGCTAATTTGAGTACATTTTACTTAACTTTTCTAAACTGTTGTTCCCAGCATGCAACTGACTTGAATAATTAATAAACATGCATGGTTTTACTGTTTTTGAAAGTCTATTTACATTGTTTTTCTTGTTGATATTATGTAACTTTTTGTTTTGTTGAGCCTGAAGTTCATTTTCTACTCAAATTGCCCTTTCATGGTCAGTGTTGACTCTTACCATCATCGTGTTTTATGCACCAAGTGTTGAGGTCTTATTTCTATTGCCATTAAAGCAATCTCATGTTGTCTAATAAACAACATAGCATGCATTAAGCTATATTGTGGAAGACTTTCATGTGTCATTTGGTACATGAATAGGGCTTTACAAATAATTGATTTGCTAGTACAGTTTTAAAGCATGGCTTAATTCAATGTGATATTTTTTGAGAAAAATATCCACACACACACAAAAGAGTAAGTAAAATGTACTTAAATGTGAGTGTTGCAAAGTAGACTTTACTAATTAAAGGCAACAAGAATTGTGTGTTGCCTTTACTTGAAAATATGGCAATTTCTGCATGGAATAATTTCCAAGGTTTTTTGAAACCTTGTTGATACACCACTCCATATTTATTTATTTTAAGTGATGGTTTCTGTATAATGATGTGTAGATACAAGATATGAGTATGATAATTAATATACAGGGTATGCTTTGCATGAATAATAAATCAAATCCTGTCAGTGAGATAAAAGCTTGTGGAAATTTATGGCAGAATATATGGAAACAAATTGTTTCAAGTGGTTGCTGTTTGTCCTCTACAATGTGAAAATATCCCTTATTAGTATACAGCATGCACTTTCACTGTGCTTTCAAAATATGTATAATAATTGTGTATTTCTTTCTGTTGGGGGGCTTTTATAAGTGCATGTACTCTGGATAATGAAATCATTTATTTGATAAAACCTCCATTCAGCCAAACACCCCATATTTGGAAAAATTGGCTTATATTGTTTGTCTTTCCATATCTGTCTGTCTGCCTGTCTGTCCATTTGAATATATCTCTCTCTATCTATCTATCTGTCTGTCTATGTCTGAATATCTATCTATCATCTGTCTGTCTCTCTGTCTGTCCATTTGAATATCTCTCTATCTATCTATCTGTCCATTTGAATATCTCTCTATCTATCTATCTATCTATCTATCTATCTATCTATCTATCTATCTATCTATCTATCTATCTATCTATCTATCTATCTATCTGTCCATCTGAATATCTCTCTATCTATCTATCTATCTATCTATCTATCTATCTATCTATCTATCTATCTATCTATCTATCTATCTATCTATCTGTCCATCTGAATATCAATCTATCTATCTATTTATCATCTGTCCATCCGTCTGTCTATCTATCTGTCTGTCTGTCCATCTGAATATCAATCTTTCTGTCTGTCCATCTGAATATCTATCTATCTATCTATCTATCTATATATATATATATCTGTCTGTCTGTCTGTCTGTCTGTCTGTCCATCTGAATATCTATCTATCTACCTATCTGTCTGTCCATCTGAATATCAATCTATCTATTCATCATCTGTCCATCCGTCCGTCTATCTATCTGTCTGTCTGTCCATCTGAATATCTATCTTTCTGTCTGTCCATCTGAATATCTATCTGTCTGTCTGTCCATCTGAATATCTATCTTTCTGTCTGTCCATCTGAATATCTATCTGTTTGTCTGTCCATCTGAATATCTATCTGTTTGTCTGTCCATCTGAATATCTATCTATCTATCTATCTATCTATCTATCTATCTATCTATCTATCTATCTGTCCATCTGAATATCTATCTATCCATCTGTCTGTCCATCTATCTGTCTGTCTGTCTGTCCATCTGAATATCAATCTATCTATCTATCTATCTATCTATCTGTCTGTCTGTCTCTTTCTGCTACAGTATATATACTGTATATTACTCTTTGCTGATATATTCTTTGTAAATTAAGTTCAGGAATATCTTGCATAGATTCAATAATTTGGTTATGATTGTATTATATAAACAGTGGCTATATTTAATGCATTTTAAAAGTGTCAAACATTAGTTATTTGCTTGGCTGAGTCTTTTGTCTGTTTTGGGATTTATGTGATGCATTGTTTAAAAATAAATGTTTCAATCCAATATTTCCCACCATCATCATCATCATCATCATCATCATCAAGAGAGCATCTAATTCTTAAGGCCATGTGTGTTTCTCATTGGTTCGTCTGTCTGAAGGTGGAGTTGTGAGATCGCTTTTCCAAATCAGAGCCATTTGAGTTTGGAAAAGAGGGATTTGGTTACAGGAATTGGAGTAATGCACAAAACTCAAAATAAATCATAAAAGCAAATATGATGGGTGAACTCAGATGGGCGCAGTTTATGAAAAGCAACTTGTGGGGGAGAAGCGCTCAAGTTTCCTAACGCGCTTGACAATCAGAACAAAGCGGCGCAAGTGGACGCCAAATCATGACGCGCGTCTGTGCTTGAACAATGTGTGGATTATTGTTGTTATTACTAATATGAGTGGCCATGGCGTGGTGTGACCGTGGGATTCAGATGCTGCTGGCCACCATCGGTGCTTTTGTGGCGTTTAGTTTGATGAGCATTGCGATCGGGACCGACTATTGGCTTTATTCTCGGGCTTATATCTGTAATGTCACCAACATCACCACGGACGAGACGCAGACGCAACCCATGAAGGTCCGCGGTGATCTCACGCACTCCGGGCTGTGGAGGATCTGTTGCATTGAAGGTACCATGCGTTTTATTTTAATTGATGTCATTCTTTGTTAGACTTTTTTGTTGTTGTTAAGAGAGAGAGAGAACTCATAAGTTCGTTGTGGCTTTGTCTTCAGACAATGAAGTCTGGTCGCGTTGGAAAGCTTGTTTCTTATCTGCATCCAAGTGAATTCAGAAATAACAGATGTAGCACAAAAGGAATGAAGATGTTTGAGTAAAGAGCGTATTTGACAATGTGATTTAGTTAAAGTGTCTTAGCATACAAAAGGAGTTTAACCTACCTGGAGACACACCAGGAAAACCAACATCACCTTTTCCTTCCCAAAAACTGGCCTTCGCAAAATTAGATATCTTTAATGTCTCAACTGTTTCTCTTAAAAAGCAATACAATTAAATTGAGACTTTAGGAAGAAATTTTGCATAGGAATTTTAGTAGAAACATCCTAGACAACGTTGATTCATAAATGAAACATAACACTATCATACACTCACTCTTAATTTGTTCCAAAACTGTTAGGACTTTCTTTATTTAGTGAACAGGCAGAAATTTCTCAGTCACCATTCACTTTCATTGTATGGAAAAAAAGATGCAATGGAACTGAATGGTGACTTGGGCTTTTATCTTGCCTAAGTTTTCCTTTTGTGTTCCACAGAAGAAAAAAAGTCCTACATGTTTGGAACGAGATAAGGGTGAGTAAATGATGGCAGAATTCTCATTTGGGGTGATCTATCCCTTTAATATAACTCAGCATTCACTTGGAAAGGACCGAAAATGATTTCCATTTCTCTGACATCAACAAGTTTCTTAAATGTACAAAAAGACATAATCAGTCCAGAGATTCTCCTCATAATCCTCCTCCTTTATTCATATCTTTCTTGCATTTGATGCCGTTGCTTGGAAACAATATGTCTGAAATCGCTATGGTAACGTGGCCAATGTTTTAAAAATAGATGAATCTGTTGCTTCTTGCCATTGTCCGTAGGAAAAAAAAAAAAAAAAAAAAGGATGGACAGAATAGAAAGAGAGACAATAACTTATAAAGTACTTGTGTATTAATTCTAGAGTTTTTTCCCCCAGCATATGCAATTTTGTATGTGAGGTACTTTGGCTCAGATAGACAGACTGGTTACATCATGTTTGCGTACACAGGCTAAACCCGGACATCACAGGTAACGAATACTGGCAACTTACAAATGGAACATCTTCAGGCTTCAAACTAAGGGGAAAATCAACAGTTTTGTCTTTTACAATAGAAAAAATAGTCGACACCGGAAATGAATCAGCACTTAGTCAGTTGTCATTTTATAATGTGAAAAGTACTGATGACTGAGTATTCACCCAGAGAAAGAAAGCAGCATCAGATTTATGTACAAGGGGAATGAATAAATGTGCAACAGCCTCCTTACTGCACTTTTCCTGCTGATTTCCAAAACCATGAGGGTAGTGACCACATTATGCCATTTTGTTCATTGTTTTGATTTAAATTAACATTAGCTGTGTCCCAAAATTCAGCACTATTCTACACCATTTTGTAGTGTAAGTAGTGTGAGTAGTACGTTTACACTGAAAATGCAGCAAAAAGAAGTGTACTTTTAAGTTTGCGATCATCTGATCAGCCTCTGTTTTGGCGGCACGAGGGGGACATACACAATTTTAGGCATTTTTTGGTTTTAATATTGTGGCTGAACGGTGTGTGTGTGTGTGTGTGTGTGTGTGTGTGTATGTATATATATATATATATATATATATATATATATATATATATACTGATGAGCCAAAACATTATGACCACCTGCCTAAGGTTCTGTTGGTCCTCTGCATGTCGCCAAAACAGCGCTGACCCACCAAGGCACTGAATCTACAAGACCCCTGAAGTTGTCCTGTGGTATCTGGAATCGAGACATTAGCAGCAGAGGTCCTGTAAGTTAAGAGGTGGAAGGTGGAGCCACCATGGATTGGAATTGATGGTCCAGCACATCTCACAGATATTCAGTGGAATTGAGATCTGGGCAGATATTTGGAGGCCAGGGCAACACCTTGATCATGTTCCTCAAATCATTCCTGAACAATGTGTGCAGTGTGGCAGGGCGAATTATCCTGCTGAAAGAGGCCACTGCCATCAGGGCATACCATTGCCATGAAGGGGTGTACCTGGCCTGCAACAATGTTTAGGAAGGTAGCACGTGTCAAATTGACAACCACATGAATGGCCGGACCCAGGGTTTCCCAGAAGAACAATGCTCTGAGTTTCTCCCTCCTTCCACCGGCTTGTTGTCTTCCCACAGTGCATCCTGATGCAAAATTTCCCCAGGTAAACAGCACACATGTACACAGCAGTCCACGTGATGTTAAAGAAAATAGGACTCATCGGACCAAGACAACCTTTTTCCACTGCATCAAGGTCCAGTTCCGATGCTCACGTGCCCATTGTAGGCACATTTTATGGATGACAGGGGTCATCATGGGCACTATGACTGGTCTGCGGCCACACAGCTTGATACGCAGCAGGGTGTGATGCACTGTGTGTTGGGACACATTCCTCCCTGTGTCTCATGCATCAGTGAACCTTGGGCACCCAACAACCTGTCGCCGGTTTGTGGTTTTTCCCTCCTCGGACCACTGTCGGTACATACTCGCCACTGCTGACCGGGAGCACACCACAAGCCTTGCCGTTTCAGAGATGCTCTGACCCAGTCATCTGGCAATAACAATCTGGCCCTTGTCAAAGGCACTCAGTCCTGCCCATTTCTCCTGCATTCAACATGTTGACTACAAGAACTGATTGTTTGCTTACCATCAAATCACATAGGTAAATACTACTCGCATTTTGTTCAGAAAAATTGTTTATTCAGTCAATCCTTTCTTTTAATGATCTTGTTTTTGAGTTTGTATAGTGGCATCTGTTGTGGATGATGAGCTGTAATGAAAACTACATTAAGCTGAAAGGTAAACTAATTGAGTGTTATCAAAACAAATAAAATATGATTTATTTGTCCAAACAGGTCTAAAAATGAGGCCTAGCTAGTCTCCTTCCCTCAGTCTGGCTACAGCATTGATTAGAAATCATTGAACTGGTTTTATCTGGAAAATTAATGTATTAATGCTGGCTAAACTGCTGATCTTGCCTGCTAACGCTGAAGAATGACATGCTTCCTTGATTTGTAACTTTTAAATAATTTCAACAATCTTCTCTTTATACTAGATGTCAGGTATACAGTATAAATGTAAGCAAATACGCTGGTCTCTTGGTCACAGTACAACATATGACATACAAAACATACAATAGTGCAAAATAACATAGACAGCAAACTGTCTGGTATATTTCGGTAGAATGTAGCTGTATGTGTGTATCAGTATGCTATGTTAGCTAATAAGTAGTTTTAGTTTAGTCTCAAAGTTTGTATTTATACAATCATAACTGTGTAATTTTAATTATGCTTCCTCGTCTGTCAGCATGATGACGGTGAATCACGTTCAGTCTCTCTGTATGTTATGTCATTGATTTGGTCGATGCTTGCTCGCATCCCTATGGAGTGTATGCATGAGCACAAGCAACAGGCATCTGGCTGCAGTTCACTTAACGGCCACAGGTGTCATTAATAACAAGGGTTCCTCAATCGTACATTCTGCACCTTTATGGTAACTATTGCAGGTTACCACAGTGAAGATTATAAACATTACAATAAACATGTTATGACATCAACAATCAGATTAATTTGAATCCAGTGCTTTCCAGTGAAACGCTTTTAAACAGAATCTTGTAGATGTACACGTGCTATCTGGGTGGCCATTTGTTGTAAAGTCCCACCCATTTAAGAGCTTCTCCAATCATCATATAGAGAACACAGACTCATAAAGCATTTAGAGGCTTTAACAAATGCAAATAAATGTTCATAATGCTTTCAAATATACTCAATGCATCTGTGTGTTACCAAAAATGATGCGTTTACAGCCTATTGTTAAATGAACAGTACCCTGACATAGGCCCAACTGTGCTGAAGTACAGACAAGCGGCATGTCCCATCAGACATTTTTTCATCTGTTAAAATGTGTTTTGGCCCTGTGGCCTGACTGATAGTGTGTTGAGTCAGCTGCATTCTCTTCCTATGTTTAAAACTAGCAATTGTGTTTGGATAATCAGAAATGAGTGTGATTTGGAGATGCTCTCTATGATTAAATTGTTGCTCCACTGATGGTTATGTTTAGGGCTAAAAACAACTATATTAAACTCTCTTTTGTCGCTACTTTGTGGACATTTCACCCAGAAACTGGAGCTCACATGTGCCCTTACGTTCAAAAACGCTTCATGCTTTCGCCACTGGGGGCAGTGTTTCGAATATCTGGAAGCACATACTGAATTTAGCTCAAGAAAATTCAATCTGCTGTTTTCATGTTCACTGTGAAATCAGGCTGGTTACTTACAGCACAGTAAAGCTGTACAGGTTGTAGTCCAAAAACCCAGATGAGAAGTAGCATTTTTGGGTCATGAGTTCCCTCAGTTTTTATAATGGCAGTTTTGGATTTATGAGTTCTAATAATAATAATGGATCTATTGTCACACATTATACATACATTTCTGCATATATACAGTGAAATTTTTTTTTTTTTTCACATATCCCAGCTAAGCTGGGGTCAGAGTGCAGGGTCAGCCATGATACAGTGCCTCTGGAGCAGATAGGGTCAACTTCTGGTTTACCGAGTCACATGACACAACAACGTTGTTTTCCGTAAAGCACTTCTATGAGTGCAGAGTTAACAAAATTACCTCTGGTAAGAAATCTAAGTTTTTTAATTAAAAATGTAATTGTTTGGGTGTAAAGAGTAGCATCTTTATTTTCGTTTGATATGCCTCTTTAAAAAATAAATTTGTTTAGCATGCGTTAGCGCGATGATTAATATGATGTCACATATTTGAATTTTGGGTCATTATTCCCTCAAAAGTTGAAAAAATTATTTTGAATAACTTTCAACAATAAAACATCTAGCGGTCATTTCGCTTAATTTAATACATTTTGTTACATTTTATTTTGTTATCACTGTGTACAGTAAATACATTCATATATTCACTGTTCATTTTCACATTGAGAATCAATGTTGTAAAATGTTGCTTTCAGAGGATTTATATGGAGTTAGGATTCAAATAAGGTGCATTTCGAACTGCTCGGAGACCAGTGCAGACAGACAGCACACTGGAGGTCAAGTCATTCACTACATATGGAGGAAGTGAGCATCTGATAGATTTCCAGTAATGCCAAGTGCATTCAATACAAACTTCCTATCAAAAGTTTCAGGCTGTAGAAGATGTTTGGAACACTCAACATGTTTGGCAGACATGGGACAATGCTAATCAGTACATAGATTCAGAATTTATAATGTATAATTTATTTTAACATGGTTGGCAGTGATTGGATGATACTGGACATTATTTTGAATCAGAATTAATTATGCTAATTTCTGATGCAATGTCTGTAACATCTCAAAAACATGAATAACCATCAGTCCTGGAAACAAACAATTTGATGAAAAAAAAAATCCTTCTATAGCTTGGTATTATTTAACATTTCACAACTTAGTCCCGCTGTCCACATATGTGGACATTCATTTTTAGGAAAACTATTTGCTCTAAAAATGATTATTATAATTATTTGCTTGTTTATTAGGTGCTACTAGTTATGCACACAGCAGTCATGCTCGGGTCTCTGTAGCTGGTTTCTAGTTGGTCTAAAATGGCCATGAGCTGGTCGACCAGCTACCTATCTTCCAAAGACCAGCTTGACCATCTTTAGCTGGCATGATGAGAGAATTCTATTTTTTTGGGTGAACTGTCCCTTTTATACTAGGGTGTTCTTGGGTGGTTGCTTACTGGACCAAGTCCAAAACGCCCATCCCCAAATCTCTATGATATTCTGGTCCAGATATGGTTTCTATTGTATTTATTATATCACCTTTTTAAACAATGTTCCCAAGAAAGAGAGTCTTGTTCTACCTCCATATGCTTAGATTTGAGATGACAAATAAGGCCAGCCAAACAAAAGCACACTGCCCTAAAATTCAATGCCATGATTGGTTTAACCTCTCAACAAGGCACATGATTGGCATTGCCACTATAATAATTCACTATAATGACAAAATGCATGCATCAGGCAGCTCAAGGCGTGGAATGTGGCAGCTGTTTCCTCGCCATGCCCAGTGGGGATGTGGTTTGGAAGGCAGGAGGGGTGTTTTGGCATTGGGGGAAGAGCAGTGTGCTGCTGTATTAAACCACAATGAAGATGTCAAAAGGCATCCTTGGAGACATTATGGAAATCAGATTGTTGGATCAGATCAGAGGTTGCCATGGAGAAGACGATGAGCATTGTTACCTCCAGGCAGGCTGCAGGGACAGAGCGCTTGTTTCCCTCTCTCTTGCTCTCACTCTCCAATGTGTCTTCATCAGTCAAGCAAGGGTCTTTATTTTGTCTTTATGAGGCTGGGTGATGTTCTGTCACTGGGACAATCTGAGCAGCTCTTTACCTGAACTTCTGTTCTTATTCAGAACTGGCTGAATTTTGTAAAACATACTAGAACCATGTTTTCATGGTGTTCGGTTGGGAGCTTGCAGTCAATTGAATGTGATGAGACAGAAAGAATGGACGATATAATACAAAGATATTCAGCAGACAAAACATCTTTCTCTTGCGATAACCATGTACAAATCCACACAAAATGACCAGTGTAGTCTGTGAAATGACTCTTGTGAGCGGATTCTTTAAATGGATTAATCAAGAGATTCACAAATAACTCTCGATCTCATGAGTTTTCATGTTTTGTTCAATCTATAGACATACTGAATCTGTTGAAGTGATGCTTGAGCTAATCTGTGAAAACAACAACTGTCAAAATTAACAAGTTAACATATGCAATTAATTAAAAATGTTTAACATGCTCATTTAAACCCCTTTTCTCTTCATATTCAGTTATTGAACAGTGCAAGTTAATCCCATTGCTGATGGATGTTATTAAACAATCTTTGTCACAAGGGGTTTCAAGGAGAGGTCATGACCCAGGAACAAGATATAATGCTGTATTTTTGACAAAGCACACTTGTTTGTGTCACAGGTGTTTACTCCACTTTGAGCTGTGCATCATCACAGTGTAATTGTCATACATATAGTTATAAAGATATATTGTTATATTGTTCTTCCTGATTGTTTAAGGTGATTAAAGGTCTCATACTAAAATGCATGTAAACGAACTTGAAGTCAACACGAAACAGTTGAAGTCAACATGAAAGTGTTTGCATCTAATTTTACTCGCGTAATGTGACATGTGTCTGAGTGAAAATGGATATTCAATGAGGAAAAAATGTAGAGCGAGACTTCAATTAATCCATTGTTAATTAATAAGATATATATAATATAATATAATATAATAGGTTTTCTATGACAGTTTTTATGCATTTGTCAGATGCTTTTATCCAAGCAACTTAAAGTGCATTCAAGGTTTACATTTTATCAGTTTGTGAATCGAACCCTTCATGTTGGCTTTGCTAGCACCATGCTCCACCAGTTGAGCTACAGGAAGAGGGCTTGGTGATGTCAGCCAAAAAGGAAATTTGTTTCAGCTGATGCAGGATCAAGTTAATACATTGAAATATGAATATTACAAAGATGTGAGTATTACAAAGGCAGCTGCAAAATGTAATCCAAAAGACTCCAGTGGTTCAGTCCATGTCTTAAGTAATAAAAGTGTGGGTGAGAAACAGATCAATATTTAAGTCCTTTTTACCATAAATCTCCAACTTTGACCAGCACCAACCAGTAGGCAGCTAAATATAAAAGTGAAAGTGCAGATTTAAAGTAAAAAAGGACCTCTGGAGTCATATGGATTACATTTATGCTGCCTTTGTGCTTTTTGGAGCTTCTAAATTATGGTCACCATTCACTTGCATTGTAAGGACCTACAGAGCTGAGATATTCTTCTAAAAATCTTTGTTTGTGGTTAGCAGAAGACAGTCAAACACATCTTGGATGGAATGTGTGCGAAAATGGTGAGAATTAAAATTTTGGGTGAACTATCACTAAGTATATGAATATATTTCACATATTTATATACTAAAGGTATTTACATGGTACTCCATGGCTTTTTTAAAAAATACAATATTTTTTACCATAGTACATATCCAGAAAACCATTATAGTACCATGGCGCATGTTCAAAACAAACCAACAAAAAACATAATGCCATGGTGCTTTTTTAAGTGTTTATAAGCTAAATATGTGGCATAGAGTTTCATGTTTAAAATCCATATAATTTATGTATCATTCTTTTCTTAAGATGTCTTTTTTTACAATGACTACACTAGAAAACATGCCCCACTTTCTCAGACCTATTTAATGCTAATTAAATTGCTCCTTTTTTAACACTAGACCCAATTAATGGCTTGCTGGGCCACACAAAAGCTGTGTCACAAGAAGTAGACTTCACCTGGAGATAGAGCTAAGGGAGGGAGGGTTTACAGTGTGTCTCTGTATGATGAACTGTACATATGTTAAGAACATTTATCTCCTTGTTTTGAGTCAACGTTAAATCAAAATTAAATAGGTTACTTCAGTCATGACAACTCTCTGAATAAATTTAAGGTGTGAAAATGGATATAAGTTGGTTGGTTTAATATTTGCAGACTAGATCTGCTGCTGCTGCAGAGCAAGTACGACGACTTGCTACTGCTAGACATACTCAGACACACTGTGTTGAGAATGTATGACATACATTAGACAAACATACAATCCCCTTGAAGCAGATCTAGACCGATGGTGCTGGGGTGAAGGAGGGTTTCAGAGATAAACTCTTGTGGAACGCTGCAGTAAAACCAGCTTGCCTGCAATCAACTGAGGACATTTTATTTACATAGTATGAGAGTTAACTTGGCCTATGGAGAGAGGCGTGAACGATTGATCACACTTGGCATGAACAATTGATCAGTGTATTTTATTTCAAATAACTTTTTTTTTTTAGCCTTCGTAATCTTTTATCAAAATGCAATAATAATGTTTCACTTCTGAAACGATTTTAGACACTATTTAGGCATTGTTTTATGGTACTGTTAAAGCTAATGTTCTAAAACCTTGCCAATAATCAAATCTGTAATATAATGCGTTTAACGTTAAGATTATTACCATGATAGCAAATAATAGTAGATTTGAAAATGAAGTGTTACTATTGGGATACGTTGAGATGCTTGTGAAGGTAAATTTAACCTTCAGCCAACACATCCTGGTCAAAAAAAAACCTTAAAAGTGGGTGCTTGTAGAATTTCAAAGGGGAATATACACTGCAAACTCGCATTCAGGTATGGAAAGCCTAAATTTTACAATCCAATCCATTTGTGATGCATATAATTTTTTCTTCACTTGAAAATATGTCATATTATAGAAGTAATCTGGGAAAATGCTGTTTTGTTACTTCAAAGCATGCCACTGAACAATTCTAACAAAAGCCGCTTTTCCACTATCGGGCCAAACGGTTCTTAGCACAGTGAGTAAAGGTTCCAGTAGCATTTTCACTTGAGTATGGTTCGGCATGACATGACTACAAACCGTTCTCAACCTGGAAAAGCTATCTTGTCCATGGTATTTTCAATATTACACATTTTAGTTTTAACTGACTGCATTGAGCGACAGGACGTTTCGCCGATCACTTGGTTTCTATTTCTGTGGTGTTGTGCTAGGGAGCCCCACCCACTGTGAAATCTTATTGGTTCAAAAATCACACTCCTCATATTCATATTGGCTGAACACCATCTTGTGACATTGCATCTGTTCAGAACGCTGTGTGAGGGTCAAAAATCTCCAAATGTGTTATCTACTTCAAAACACAACAAATTCTTCTATACACAGGATGCAATGAATTAAGCTTGGTCATTCATTATGTCACCACTGCTCTTAATCTTAACTGGTTTCATCATTTTGTAGGTATTAACAAAGGAAGTTGTTACCGAATCAATCATTTCCCGGATGATAATGATTATGACACAGACAGCTCAGAGTATCTCTTACGTGAGTGACTTTCTCTTCAGGAACATTACAGTGTTACTGTATATTTCTAAACTGTTGTTTTTTTTCATGCACCATTCGCTAACTCCCGTTAAAGTGACAGCCGTGTGGTTTGTGTGTGTATGTGTTTGTACACACAGGTATCGTGCGTGCCTCCAGTGTGTTTCCCATCCTCAGTACCATCCTGCTGTTGCTGGGGGGGCTGTGTGTGGGGGTGGGACGCCTCTACAGCAAGATGAACAACATATTACTCAGCGCAGGAATACTGTTTGTTGCAGCAGGTAAACATCTCTAACAAGCACACAAGGCCTTTCAAGTTAGTAGAACACCACTAACTATTGACCCCTTAAAAAATAGTTTAAAGGGGTCATGAAATGCACTATTTTTTTTTAATTATAATACTTAGACCACTGATAATGTTATTAAGGCTTTTTTTGCACCAAAACAGTCAAAACCGAAATCAGCCATATTTGAAAATGAATCGGAAGAGAATGAACAACCCTACAGTATTATAAAACTACATTTCAGGGTTTACACATAACGCACAAACAACACATTTCATCAGAATATATTAAACTGTTCATCACAAGCATAACTAACACTCAGCACCATAAACTATCAAAGAGTCATTAATGAAACCGTTTACTTAGGTTTTGATCAGGTCCAGGTGTTTTTAACTGTCCCCATTCTTCAATAACTACCTTTGCAAAGCTTAAATTGTATTATGACTGGTTCACAAGCAGTCAATGCTGAAATAAGCTGATGACACATCCACATGATGCACACACATAGTCCAAAGAGCAGTGTGAACTAGACACACACACACATCATCACATTGCCAAAAATGTATCAAAATGGTCAAAAACATCCATCCAGTGCATGTTTTACACCAACAATAAAAAATAGCACAGATAGGCAAAAGAACACTTTCCATGAAGCGTTTGTGCTGAAAACTACAAGAGGCAGAGCAGCTGAAAGAAAGAGAATGACTCCTTTTCAGAGTTTTAACTTGACACAGTGTCTTTTAAAAGTGGACTGAGATATGTATCAAGTGGTCAAAAATGTCTGTCTAGTGCGTGAATGTATACAAAAAGAATCCAAAATAGTCCAGATGGGTCCCCTTTGGTGTTCAGGAATAGTGAGGCCACAGTAGGCCTATGTCCTTCTGTCTCTCTCTCTCTGAGTACAAACTGAAGCGCCAGTGGGTGGGGCGAAGGGTGCGATAATGTGAAGTAGGTGTTGATGTTAGTTGACTGTACTGAAAGTGCATTCATGGTATAGACTATGACTCAGTTCCAAATCCTAGTGAGCTGTCTATATATGCAGCATTCTAACTAAGATGGAACCTCATACGTGGCTGTTTTGGAATGATCTACATAGGCAACGATTCCAGTAGAGTTTGCCATTAGCACAACTACATCACATGGGAAGATGTCATGTTGCTACCAAATGTTCCAGTACTCTGACATCGACCCCATTCTGCTGAATTACCCTCTCCTATCAGACATCTTTGCATCAATTCAAATGTGTTTACTTTTTCCTTTGGTGGAAACCCGGAAGGAATTCCGATCACATAAACAATGGTCAGTGTGATTCAGAGGTTGCATTTTCCTGTAAAATTACATTTGGGGTTAGGGTTTGGGGTTAATAAAGACATTTCTGCTAACTTTATTACATAATTTACAACTAAAAAGGCAACTCGCTTTTGGCACCATTCTGTGGATGTTTCACAAACTGGAGCTCACACTTTTGGCTTCGGCCTCTGGGGGCAGAGGTTTTTTTTTTTTTTAAGCACAGACCAATTTCAGCAGCAGAACTTTCAACCTACTCTTGCTGAATTCACAGTGATATCAGTCTGGTTAGCATGTTGCAATGACATGATAGTTTAATAAGCATAGGAAAACATAGCACACTGAATTTTAAACTATTTTTAGATTGTATTTATTATAGTAATACTTTTTGTTATTAAATTAATTATAAGTATATTTATGATCAACATTTATCTCACTTTGTCCACCCTTCTTGTATGGGTTTTGTCATTGAGCTTGTTACAATGCATACTCAGATTGCCTTTTATGTGAAGAACAGCATTACATGGACAGAATTAAATCTGTTCTGATATTGTATCTGAATCTCAAATCAGTGCAGTATAACTACCATACTACACACTTCATATCTGCACATCTGCTAAATTTATGAACCCTACTAAGGCTAGGCCCGTGTAAGCATGTATTTCTGCGCTAATTTAAATGAATTTGTATCAAATGTTAAGCTTTGTTTTTAAGATTCAGAATGGTTTTCTATGATAACTGTAGACTGCTAGTCCATGCTCAAGTTAACAAAGACAAGATAGCATGAACTAGCAAGGCATGCAAGCGGTTTCCTTTACACTCTCTTGGCTCTGTTTTGTATCTTGCAGGTCTAAGCAACATCATCGGCATAATCGTCTACATCTCCAGCAATGCCGGTGACCCCAGCGACAAGCGAGATGAAGACAAGAAGAACCAGTATAACTATGGCTGGTCCTTCTACTTTGGAGCGCTCTCGTTCATCGTGGCAGAAGCAGTAGCTGTTCTGGCCATTAATATCTACATTGAAAAGAACAAAGAAGTACGCTTCAAAGCACGGCGTGAGTTCATCAAGTCTACCTCATCGTCTTCACCTTATTCTCGCATGCCTAGTTTCCGTTACCGCCGACGGCACTCACGCTCCAGCTCTCACTCCACGGAAGCGTCCCGCGAGGCATCACCTGTGGGCATGAAGATGATGAGCTCAGTGCCTTTAGGAGAGATCAGCATGTACACATTGACAAGAGACCCCCACAAGTCAGGGACAGACAGCTCCTACAGCCCTGACCATGATTCTGGATTTCTCCAAGTGCACAATTGCTTTTCCAAAGATCTTAATGATGGTATAAACAGAAGGACAACACCTGTATGAGGGTACAAAGTGGAATGGAAGGGATAAAGATATGGCCATAATGAACAGATAGCCAGCGAGCTTAGTGGCCTGTGGCAGATGCCAGTGGAAGCGATACTCATTGGTGAAGCCAGTAAACCAATGATGTTTCTCATTGGAGAAGGAAAAGCACTGTGTTCAATAGGATGGGATTTGGTCTTGAAACTCAACTAACTTGAACATGCTAATTCTTTTTTCCTGTGTTGCTTTTTACAAATAAATGGAAATTCTCAAAAAGTCTTAACTCTCATCCAAGGGCAAGACACAAAAATGTGAAGTGGATGGTCTTTGGACAAGGCGGCGAAGGGCTTAAAGTATCAGAACTTTAGTAAGTAGTCAGTACAGTACCATACTCTTAATGTATACCACTATGAAAATGTACATGAGATGGTGCTAACATTGGCTCACAGTTGAAGCCTTCCCCTCAATGTGTGTTCACTTGAAACCTGATTTGAATACTGAATGTCTTGCTTGTGTCAGATGTTTGTAGCCACAGTTGTCTAGCCCTCTTCAGTGTACCTATCAGCTTGGCAGTGTGAACTGCTCAGACTTACTTTGGAGCAACTTTGAAACACATTTCATTGTTGTGCAAAACTGTATTCTTCTGTTAGTGTTGTTGTAAAACATAAATATCGGTTTATTTAAAAAATATTAATTAGCACATTGTACTCTAGGAGATGTATGACTATCAGTTGCTTATGAAAACCCTGCTGAAAAGAACATCTTAGGTTAGATTCATGCTGGTTTATGCTGATCAGTGTGGGTTTGGTGCTGTTCTAGTTGGTTGACCTTAGCTTTTGAAGCTGGTTGACCAGCATGGTCTTTTTAGTAATGCCGGTTGACCAAGAGATGCCGGTTAAAGTGTCTTCAAGAAGTCATTGAGCACTTTTCCACCATTGGGCCGAATGATTTTCATTGTGGAACCGTGCTGATCCGTACCCATCCAGGCTTGTTGGCACAGTTATGGTTTCTTTTTCCACAGCAGTGAACCGAATTCAGGATTGATCTGACTTGGCAAATTACCAGTTATGATGTGCAGCATCACTAAAGGCATTTCACCACAATGTTGTACTGTCCTGAGTACGGTTACCTAACAGTGCAGAGAAATCCAGGCCATGAGCGGTTTGTGGAAAAAATCAAATGGAAAACCTAATGGGATTGTTACTCACCATGCTCAGAACCGTTCGGCCGTTTGTAGGGAAAAGTGCTTATTGTTGACCACCTCCGATTTAACTTCCATAATGTGAAATATTTGTAAGTAAAACAGAGTATTCAATGATTGGAATTGGCAATTGATTGGATCATGAAAAGTGGGCATTCAATACTAAAACAGATCCAGACCTGAATGTGAGATTGCATTTAATTGTGGAGGACTACTACCCTCCTAAAACACTGCCAGTCCCTGTTGGTTGAAACTTAAGTAGACTTGGTAACATCATCTGAACAGGAAAGTCATTTCAGAGGCGGAGCAGGTAATTACTTTTAGAAGTAATTACTTTGATGAAATATTAGGCAAAAAACATTTGCTTTAGAATAACATGCTCCAATGAATCTAACAAAATACAACAAGTAAATGCGGTCCATTTTTTTTCATGTTGACTTCAAGTTATTAAGAAGCCTGGTGGGGACACCAACACACCAGAACAACTTGCTTAGGACCAGAGCCTAAAAACAACATGCACCAACTACAGTGGTCTTTTCAGCAGGGCAATATAGCAGTTATATATACCATTGATAGTCAGTCAGCTGTCAGTAGCCTACCAGCCAGTGTTGCTTTCTGTTTTGAATCGCTCAAAGAGTTCCTTAGTCTTCATCTCTACAGAGGGGTTTAACCTCTACTTAAATGCTTTGTATTTGCCTGAATGTGGGTCACATTTAGCCACTCCTTCTCTTGAATTTGAGTGATGGCTGTGGTGCATCTGAATGGTGCACCATTGGGGATCTGACATTGTGTGTCCAGTGATAAAAAGAGGGCTGAGAAATGTCGGCCATCCGGAAATGAAAGACCCATCAGCCCTGAGAAGCAATTCAGCGACTACTGATAAATATCTATGACAGAGCAGTATGAAAGACATCCGTGTGGCCTATCCAGCCCATTAGAAGACCATTCAAAGTGTCTTAGCCTCAACAGAGCCTTATACCTGGAATTCTCATGGAGTCGACAGTATAACCACACCTCTATTTTGTTACTGGATGTTTCGCTCTCCCATCCCATGTTTTCGTGCAGGTCCTTTTGTGAAAAGTCTATCCCTGCATCCAAATATGTTTCCTTCCCTGCTATATAGTATGCAAATACAGTACATCAAATGAGTAGGCTGTCAGAATCTGACTGGTCGCACTGTGAATTCGACGATAGTAGGTCAAACGTTCTACTGCGGAAATTGGTTTGTACTTTCCGAAATTTGAACCTAACCGTCAGTGGAGCAAAAATGCATCCTCCAAATCGCTCTCACAATTGTTTATGTAACGCAATTACTTCACGGTTTCCATGAGACCACAACCAGTGTCCCTGAGGTAAGAACAGGTAAACACATTTGAATAATACAAACGTGTCTGATGGCGAATGGCGCTTGTCAGCAATTTGCCATATTCAGTAAAAATTTGAAAGATCAAATTCAATAGAGACGTCAGAGAACTGCAAGTTTTGAAGCTCTTCAAGTGTAAGTGCTATATATACCAAGAAAGTTGTTACTTGTGGTAAAATTGTACTTGTTTAACCTAACCAGAGTAAATCATTTTTGTGGTTGTTGTTATACATTCAGGTCACAAGACAAAGTCCACACTCCTGTATAATGTATGTCCAGGTATGTATCTGCCTGAATACCTACTCAACGTACTATGTTAACAATCATACAATAAGTTCTTCATCAAATGCAGTACATACTCTGAAAGTATGCGAATGCAGCTCCTTTCCCCACTGCAATCCAAGAAGGCTCCAATGTGTCACAGTGGATGGTGTCGTTAAAGGTGTTTCCTCACAAAAAGAGAGGTCACAAATATATGTATATATCTGCTAAGTGTTTGATGAAATTGAAGCATTTACAGCTACCTTTTCTTAGTGAAGCCATTTTGACATGAGCTTTCAAGCCATGGCTGTTTGTAGAATGGTGTATGGTGGGTAGATGTAAATGTTTGCATGTTTTCTCTAACCCATTGACTTTGTGTGCTTTTAACAGTATTATTAACAGGATGACTCACTGACAAGCATCCCTCACTATAAATACCTGTAATGTTCTCTCTGTTCATGGAAGGTGTTTTTCACTTCTGGTTTTCTTGATCTGCTAATGTTGTTCTTAGTATTTCTCTGTATCTCTGACATTGTCGACATATTGCTGCTCACATAAATAAAGTAATTTGGGGTATGTTGTGTCGCTCATGCATATATGCTTTGTTATGTGACTAAAAAGTACAGCCCAGCAGCTGTATGTATTTGCAAAACAAAGAACAATGTTACAAAGGGGATTTTTTTATTTAAAATGAATCCAAAGGCTTGACAGATCATGGAAGTTAAATGCAAGCTACATAAATTAAACATTTGAGTGGATGTGAATATACAGAGACCACAAACTGTGTTCTTTCACTTCTTTGAATGGATGTTTTTATAATCTAAATCTACATTTGGTCTCAAATCAGAACCATGTGGGAACATCTCTACACTCATATTTAAGTTTGCGTATTTACATGAAGGAAAATTATTATTCTATAACTTGAAATCCCTATTCAACAAAAGTATAGTAGAATGAACTTTAGCAAGCCTGTCTATGTCCTTGCCAATGACTTGTTTGCCTCCATCCTGTCTAATGGCCCTCATTAACAGACCATTTACTCAATATTATGAAATTAGTGTATCTGAATTGCTCTGATCAGCTCCGTTCTGCCACACTAGTGCCCATCCAGTGTGTGGCACAGATTTAAGCTGATGGGGAAGGGTACAAACTGATTTGGTATGCAGCAGTTCAATTTTCATTGACCTTTATGGAGATGACCCTGAGGGCTTGGATAATCTAATTTAGCATAAATAATATTGCTTGTCATTGGGAAATCCATACCTCCTCCACTGGTTTGCATATAATCTGAAACCAGTCAGAATTGTCTTTCCATTTGGGCACAAGCATTTAAAAGAATCAAATTGTTAACCATTTCTTTTGTATTCAGAGGAGGCTAATGAAATGCTGGAGACAAGATGAGATTGATTTAGCATTATGACTATCATGTAATTTTGTTATGCACATTGAGCCTCGGGACTGTGGTATTTGTTGTTTGTTTTTCATTTATTTTGTTTGTCTCAAAACCGATTTTTTTAATGCCAATATTTGCATTAAACTTGAAGTGACTTGAAATGAGTCAGGTGGCAGACCAGCTATTTTACCATGAATTTGCATGACAAATATTCATGAATTTCTTTTTGGTTTGAAAGAACCATTCATCAGCAATTGGCCTCAATTTTTTGGTTTGCATTTGGTGTGAGAGCCTAAACAGGCAAGACACGATTTAAGTCCCGTTCACACTGTCAGCGAATTTGTTGCTAGATGTCGCTAATCTCTGTACTCTGTGTCACTAGTGGGCACTCCAACTGCTGCCGCTCTAACATCATTGGTCGGTTGCACAACTGGACACAGCTGTAGAAAATCTGATAACAGATTATATATAATGCAGGTAAAACTAAGATGTCATTCTTATTTGACTAGGAATCATTTGTTTTGCCTCTAATAACGTTCAGCATGGGAGAGTAATTTTATATAATTTGCAGCCGTGCTCAATGCTTAATATCATGAACAATCTATTAATGTATGAATAAGGGCTGGGCGATAGAGCCAAAAATATTATCATGATATTCTTTTTCATATCGTACAATACCGTTATTTATCATGAAATGCATTTACATTTGAACATTGCACATTTTTTACATTTCCAAATTGGCAGAAGAAAATCATAAACAGTCAAAATAATCTATAGAAAACTGCATTGGATGCCCAGAGACAGCCAAACCTGTGGTGTCTGAGGGATCTTCTACCAAAATATTGCAAATATTTTATAGAGTTTACCAGTCGAGTGAAGTTTGATATGAATGTTGAAAGATCATCTGTTTGTTTTGAAGATTAATGAAAGCATGTCAATTTTACATTCAAATTATTTTAATATTTTGTTACATACAGATTCCCAAGTATGGGGGCGTAGAAGCCCTTGTGACTGAGGAATGACACTGTATGGGGGATCAGGTGTATCCCCTGAGAGGAAATTTAGAAAATGTAAAAGTCTGAATGGACCATTTATATATTTTCTTTAAAGTGAGAAAGACTGGGTTACGCACTTTTTTTTATTTTATTTGACCCCCTTTTCTCCCAAGTTGGAATTCCCAATTCCCACTACTTAGTAGGTCCTCGTGGTGGTGTGGTCACTCACCTCAATCCGGGTGGTGGAGGACAAGTCTCAGTTGCCTCCGCTTCTGAGAGAGTCAATCCACGCATCTTATTACGCAGCTCGTTTTGCATGACACCGCGGAGACTCACAGAAATTGGAGGTTCATGCTACTCTCCACAATCCATGCACAAATTACCACGTGCCCCATCGAGAGCGAGAACCACTAATCAAGACCACGAGGAGGTTACCCCATGTGACTCTACCCTCCCTAGCAACTGGGCCAATTTGGTTGCTTATGAAACCTGGCTGGAGTAACTCAGCACACCCTGGATTCAAACTCATGACTCCAGGGGAGGTAGTCAGCGATAATACTCGTTGAGCTGCCCAGGCCCCCTTCATTCTCTTTCCTTGTCATCCATGCCAGAGATGATGACATCGAATTAATTTTTATAAAATTAGAACAGAAATCTATTTGATTTTTATCAAAGGCTCGTAACATGCTGATTAATAATGTTAGTTAATTTAGAAGAAAAAAGCATTATGGTCTTAAGGCGCTCTGGAATCACGTTCACTTATTCAGCACCTCATGTCTACTCGCATGCAGGGAAAAGAGGAAACGCATGCAGAGCGGGACAGGGCAGAAATGAAGTGTGTTCTGTGCTATAGTAAAATATTCAAGACTACAGTGCAGAAAGATCAGATCCAGTGTACACAGCACTGTTGTTTTGTAGCATTGCTCACTAGAGAGGATAAGATAATCATTGTCATGATGTCTTGCGGCCCAGATGGAATCAATCCTGGGTCTGGACCTGGAGTCAGACCACGGTGACTAGTGTGTCCTTATCATTAGCAAGGCAACTATTCAGCATCATACAGTCTGAAAAAGCTTAAATGTTTGCATTTTAAGTGACACACACACTTATTCATCTAGATGTAGAACACAGGTTAAATATTGAAAATTTCTCAAAAGCTTATCATTGGTATCATGGAATTTTTTTATCAGGATAAATATTGAGATTGTTTTATTCCTCCATATTTTCTGCACTCTACTACATTATCTCACGGGAGATAGATAACGTGAGCTCCACTGTCTTCTCTCATTGGTAGTTGCTGTGTGATTTGCATAAAGTTAAACTTTTCTTACCTTTGTTGAGTCTCTTGTTACATCCTGTAACCAACGGTCTCTGTCGCATGTGTCACCGGAAGTCGCCAGCTCTTATTGAAAATAAATGAATGGTCTCCAGTCGCATCCAGCGACAAAATCAAGAAGTGTCCTACAAGACACGTCCACTACAAGGCTCATCTACTACAAGTAAAGCCCCCTTCAAATAACAGGTGAAATGCAAAAGTCTTGCAACAGTTGACTTTCACATTCATACACTATGTTTGTTGTGTTAATTTGAGGCCCACAGCAACCCCACAACTAGTACACCTATCCCTACCCCTAAACCTAACCACCAAACCAAACAAATTATTACATATACCGCAAGCTAAAAGTTCTATTAATACAATCATACTGCCGTATCAGTAGGTGGTGACATGAAATGTGATGAAAATAAAGATGAGAAGAGGCTAGCAGCTAATAGGCTAACTGAATAGGTTAACAAGAAAACAGAACAGAATAATGTTTGATGTCACAATTTATATCTTCTGTTTAATAATATAATACATGAAATATAATTTAAAAGTTATTCTTTGTCAAATTTACACAGTTAAGACAATATGAATCCTACAGCGATTAGATAGGATTTCAAAAGTTATTTTAGCCAATAGAATCACTTTAGGATCCAATGGGAGTGTTACTTGGAGTAGGCGTGTTGTGAAGTTGGTGTACCTTGTTGTCTTGCAGGATGCAGACAGATACTCTTGACAAAATCACTGACAATGTGGCTAAAACTTTTTTTATCCAGCAGCAACAAGAGATAAGCCAACAGTACATTTTATTGATGGTTTCTATTGCTGTAGTGTCATGTTGGGTAGCTACGGCCATTGTGAATCCTCATTAATCCAAAACCGTACAATCTTCAGAACTGCACATTAAACATCAAATGCATTCTGCTTAGCTGTGATTGTGCCGCGTCGCGCAGCAGTTTCGCGTTCTCTGTGAAAAGACAAATTGCTTGATGCTGGAATCTTGTTGCATCACATCTGGTTAGGACACAGTGTTAACTGTGTCACAGATTGGAAATCAGTTTGTAAGACTAGCACTGTTCTCGGCAGTGCTGTAGATGGTGTCAGACAGAGGTTAGGAAGCTGTTGTGTTGATGTTGATTGTGACAGACTGGGTGAAATGTTTCTCATCTGGCTGTTAAGCTGGTGTTTGTGACCCACAATAAAACTGTACCACAGCTGACTGATGATCCTGAATCAGGTTTATGGTCTGTATTAAAACACCCAAGTCAAAAAAAAGGTTGATTTAACATTATAAGCCACATCTTTTATTTAGGGGAGTCAATTGATGTACAGATGCTTTGCGAAACGGTTTGGACAAATCCTTCTATAGAATCAGTTGAAAAGAATGATTTGTTCTCAAATAACAAAGAACTTCTGAGCGAGCCTGTTTTCCCCTAAACGTTCACTGGCAAACACAACTCTTGCCGTTTTCTTTATTCACACATGGAAATCATGCTAAACCAATTGTTTGACATCTGCTTGTTATTTAGCAACCCAGTTTCTACAGAGCCCAGTCCATTTGTTGCTCACAGGTGTTGAAGAAACTACTTTCTATTTTGGGTGTAAAAAAATTAATAAAAGCGTATATAATCCATTTTTACAATATAACATTTTAAACTGGGGTGTAGCTGAAATGTGGTAGTCGTCCTTTCAACATCATCACTGGAGGACAATGTATTGTTGTAAACAGCATCAGTAGGGTAACCACTTCAGTAAACCTGACTAATTCGAGTCTATTTATAAGAGTTTGACGTTGATATGGAGCTTTGGGTTGTTTTGAGATATTTTTATTGCAAAATATCTCATTAAAACAACAAACAGCCATACATTGGCTCTGCTGGCTACCATGAATATCTGGTTGTGATCTTCACATAAAAAAATAAAATAACAATAAAGGACACCAAACAATAATTCTGAATAAAAGCTAGGTTCAAAATAGTCTCCTCAATACATGCAAACGTTCCCTGTTGTTATGAAACATTTATAAGTGGTGCTTCTCATTTATAAATTCCTGAAAAACTGATGCGTGAATGGAGTGTTTGGAACTGCAACGGAGTGCAACCTCTGTTCGGCATATAAATCCCTGTTGTATCCTAGCTACCATACAGAGCCTGTGAATGAAAAATAAATTCAAGTGAGCCCTCCAACTCAAATAATTTGTCCACCATTATTTACACAACATACACATAATGTCCAAGATGTTGTCCCCCAGGATAGCAGCTCTTTTTTGGCCGCAAGCTTACCATTTTTGCCATCTTTTGACATGTGTTTTGTGTAAAAATGTAAGGTTGCGAAAGACTTGTCACTAAAGAAAATGGGCCAGAGACCTGAAAACTGGGCCACAGTGTTTTATAAAAAGCTCAGACATGATGGTCAGATAACGTTAACACATGAAGGTGATTTAAGTGTGAGGGGTATTCAGCTATTTACACTCTCTCGGCTTCATCTTCTACAGTGAGTGGCATTAAAAATGATTAAATGAATGAGCAGCTGTGTGAATACACCACCAATTATGATGGGTAAACTTTCTAGAATGTTCATCTACATTGAATCAACTCAAACTTGGGAATAATCTTCTGCCACTAACAAAACAACACTCCCAAGGTAATGTCATACATTTTGAAAATGTACCATGGCATAACCATTGCATAGTTTGAAGTAGCCTACCTTGGATTACTATGTAAATACCATTGGTCATTCAGTATTATGGTTAAAAATTACAATAAGTTGTAACAAATATATATTGCAGTGTTAGTCTTCTCTTGAAACTGGACTATGATATTTTGATTTCCAAGTGTAACCACCGCCTCTCACTCTGACTGGCGGTAAGTAGATCACATACTAATAAAGGAAATTTCGAGCCTCTTGGATCAAGCGAGGAACAACAAAACAGGAAATAGTTAAACTGCCTTCCTTGAAAAAGCAATGCACAGGATGAATGAACACGTCATCAACATCAAATCATGCGAGATGAAAAATTATATTCAAGCCATGCAAAATGTATTTGATGTCCAGAGTATTGTGTTGTTCCTGTAATATTTTGTTAAGACATAATCTAACATCTACACATCCATGTGCCCTCTGGCTTGTAAACAGTGTGCTGTTAGATGATCGATGATATTAGGTGTCTTTATCCTCTGTGTACTTGTAGTAAACATTTGATACAGTGCACTTAAGGCCCAATATACTTTCGGGATGTTCTTGGTTCAGGGTTAAAAAGAAGTTTGAAACAGCCAAGCAATGGTATACTGTTTGCAAACATTGCGACACCCGCCAAACCGCTGTTGGAGGCGTTTAGAAATACATTTAAATATGATGGCGCTCAGTAAAACCTTAACTAATGTGTTGAATGACACATTCATTTAATTGTGTTGTGTTTGAGTAGAATTTACACGAGATTAGTAAAAGGAGCTGATTTAACCACTTGATGATGATTTAAAATAATATATATTCAGTAAAAAAAAAAAAATGCACAATTTGTCTCATTTACATTCTGAATTCATGATGACGCTAATGCTCTAACACTCTATGTGGCCATAATATGTGCCGAATACACTGTTATTGACTGGTGTATAAAAGAATGTTAATGCGAAGAATACAGACAAAATAATGATGATAATGTGGGCACATGGCTTCCTCTGCAAAAGGCACAAGAGTGAATGGGAGTATGAGTAGATATTCTTTTTTGTAGGTAAATTTGCACCATCTTGCTAATAACTGCACGCTGGTGTGTTCAGTTGGCTGATCATAACTGACTGAATGCCATGAACAGAATTAGCTGCCAATGTCACGGACCAATGACCGTAAGAATGTGTTTAGCAACCTAAAATTTCACGCAGGTGAGCTGTTACGAACCACCGAATCAAACTCAAAAACGTTTTGGCCAGATTTAGTTCTAAATGACATCACACCCCTTCATTCTTTGATTTCGTATAAAGTATATCGGGACCTTTATTGTGTACATATGTGTTGTTACTACATTTAGGGTGGGTGATTAGATGGTAACCCTTCTTCATGCAAAAAGAGATTCTTTCCAATATGAACGTGATTATTCATACAATGTTTATTTGGAGTTTTACAGCAATCCTAACATCACATATGTACACAATAAAGGCCCCAATGTACTGTTTACGAAATCGAAGAATGAACGGGTGTGATGTCATTTAGAACCAAATCTGGCCAAAATGTTTTTGAGTTTGAGTCGGAAGATCGTAACAGCTCACCTGCACAGACATTTAGGAAAACGTCTTACCGGCTGCTATACATACTTTCATTGGTCTGTGTCATTAGAAGGTGTGACTTGAAGATCCACCTACCTTGAGGATGACTGTCAATCAACATGTACTCACCAGCAGTTATTAGCAAGCAGGTGCAAATTTACCAACATCCAAACGATCATTCACGTAGAGACATTTTCCAAGAAATGTTTTTGTTTAATTCGAGTTTAGTTACCCTAACCTTAACTCTACCGATAACCCTGAGGTTGGTAGAAGCAACTACAAATCTCACAATAATTTTGTAGAACAAGTACGTATACAATAAGTACATTATATAAAATTATACATTTTTGTGCAAGTAGAAGTTATAGACACTTAATATAAAGTGTGATCAAATAATACATTTCTATTTAAGTGTCACCTGTGGGATCAGCAGATTTAAGAATAATAAACTCACGAAGGAAGTAATTCTAAAGGCACATCCCACTATCCTAAATATCTTACAGGGAGGGAAAGAGAGAGAGCAAGAGAGAGAAAACTAGGGCACTATTAAATGGCCTCTTTTTCTAAGCAGAAGCAGAGGTTTATGGACAGCAAGCTGGAGTGAAGAGATAGTGTGCTGCCGTGTGACTTACGTTTCCCTCAGTGCCTGAGAATTAAACTAAACCAAAGCGTAAACTCAAGGATTGTGACACTTTCAAACTACGACAAAAACTGAAAGTGAATAATTCTTCATCAGCAACCATGTTGGAAGACAAGAGGACCAAGGTGAAAATCACCTTCCTGGTAATCCTTGTGGGCATCTCTTCCATGTTGGCGGCAGTGGTGACTGACCACTGGGCGGTTCTGAGTCCCAGGGTGGAGCGGCTCAACACTACCTGTGAAGCAGCCCATTTTGGACTCTGGAGGCTGTGTAAAAAGAGTATCTTCATTGTGGAGGAAGATCCTCAGGGCAAAGGCTGTGGTCCCATCAGCCTGCCAGGAGGTAAGAAAGATTTTGTCCAAGTTGTTTTTCATGATGTTCATTGGCACATCCAACCATTCCATCTGATGTAGCCCAAAGGCATTGATCTGTCTTCCACATGGAGTTTTTGGAAGAAAACCTAATTTATCTTAAGTTTGTAAAGGGGAATTTGGGAGCAGAAGGATCCAGCCCAAGCAAACTCTATACACTTTCACACAGAACATGAGCCAAGTGAGGAGTCTTCCCCTTAACGATAACTTCAGAACACTTGTTAAGTTCTTCCTTTAAAGATTAACCAACAATTTGGGTCTGAATCTGTTCTTTGAATAGCATTAAAGGTCTTTAATGTAAATGGACTGTGTGTCTTTAAATTGCTTAGTGAGGTCACTGACCACACTGCTAATGAATAGAAAGGGCGTTGATTTTATGTTTATGAAGTCACTGGGTTGTGTAAGGCTGTAATAGATACAGTTATAGCATGGTGATTTATGAGCAAATCTTTGGCTGTGGATTAATGAAAGGCAAATTATCTGTATCTATCTGTGGGAGATGGGAAATAACTTGACTGTTCTTGATGGTACTCTAGGGAGAGATCAGTCTCATTTCATTCCTGTGCCCCAGCTCATAAGGTCAGATAGATTGAAGAGAGGGAGAAACATGTTATACAACATGGTATATAAATTTACCTGAAGTAAATGCAATTAATTTGCATGACAGTCCAGACTGATGAGGCATGTATTCATTAACACAACATTGAACATCTGCCTTCATATATTCTGTTCCTGACAATTAACCATCAACTGATTTCTGGAGACTTACGCACACAAGTATTGTAAAAGAATGATGGCAGGGTACCCTGCTGAGAAAAAAAAAAGCTAAAAACAGCCCAAATTGGTTTGTTAGTTTTAGCTGGTCTACAAGCCTGGCCAGGCTGGTCTGTTGGCTGGATTTTGAGGGGCTTTTGGGCACTTATCAGTTGGACAGGTTGGGAGACCAGCTAGACCAACTGAAGACCAGCTTGGCTGGCTGAGAGATTTAACTGAAACCAGCTAAATTCATTTTAAAGCAACTAAGAAGTAAAACAACTCGGACAGACTTGTAGACCAGCTAGATCAGCTAAAGAGCAGCTCAGCCAAGCTGGGAGACCATTTTAAACCAGATAAAACATGTAAAACAGCTTGGCCAGGCTGGCAGACCAGCTAAACTAGCCTAAGACCAGCTCGGCCAAGCTGGCAGACCAGCTTAAACCAGCTACGACTATAAAACAGCTTGACAGATTCTGAGACCAGCTAGACCAGATAAAGAACAGCTCAGCCAAGCTGGGAGACCATCATAAACCAGCTAAGACTAGTAAAACAGCTTGGCCAGGATGGGAGACCAGCTAGAGTATCTAAAGACCAGCTCGACTAAGCTGGCAGACCAGCTTAAACCAGCTACGACTATAAAACAGCTTGACAGATTCTGAGACCAGCTAGACCAGATAAAGAACAGCTCAGCCAAGCTGGGAGACCATCATAAACCAGCAAGACCAGAAAAACAGCTTGGCCAGGCTGGGAGACCAGCTAGACCAACTGAAGACTAGATTGGCCGGCTGAGAGATTTAACTTAAACCAGCTAAGACCAGAAAAACAGCATGGACAGGCAGGAGACCAGCTCAGCAACGCTGGGCGACCAGATTAAACCAACTAAGGCCAGTAAAATACCTTGGCCAGGCTGGGAGACCAGCTAGACTAGCTGAAGACCTGCTTGGCCAAGCTTAAACCAGCTAAGACCAGCAAACCAATTTAAGCTGGTTTGAGAGGCTTTTTCAACATGGTATATAAATGAAATGACACAAAAAGATAATAGCATTGGGGATGGATGAATGGATGGATAAATTCAGAACAAATGGGGTAAAAAGGTATTAGGATCCAGACTATCACCTGTGAGATGCTGGGTGCTGTAAGAGCAGTAATGTGCATCCTATATTTGTCACACCACAGGAAGTCCTGTAGGGATAAATAGAGATATCACTCTGTTCCTGTCATCCACCTGTGCTCCTTTGAATGTCTCATAGTTTAAACTTAATCTGTGGAAGTTAAATGTATAAGGAGCTGATAGACCTACAGTCCTAACAGTTTTTCACATTTTCATTATCAGATGATAATTTGGCAAAGTTTAAATCTCTGACAGGTGATTGGAGGTCCTTCTCTGTTGTTCGAATGCATTCGAACACATAAGTATTTACACAACGAACACAATATGATCCCAAATGTGGAAGTGGACACATCTCATAAGTTCTGGACCCCGTTTACACCAATCTTTAACGTCATCCCAATGAATCGTCAAATAGATCACCAACAACACATCTTAATACCAAGTGTAAATGGGGCTTTAGTAGTAAGTAAACAATTTATCCTTGAGTACACCTTCGTATTCTGCTTTGTTTTCAGGGTTATATCTTAGGCTATTGTTGCAAACGCTTTTCATGGGGAGTCCAAATTGGCGCACAACGCTGGCGTTGCCACTTTGACGTGTATCATTAACTCAGCTTTATGATTGCTGTAACAAAGCGGATAGCCACTGTCAAACGGCAGATTGAATTGGGGATATTTTAGTGCATTGTCTTTATATTGCATTAAAACAAATTAGCGACTGACAGCACAACTTACTAAATAAATAAATTAGATCTTTGTTAATATCTTACATTTTTTTCTATCATAAGAAAATAGTCATACTTTATTTCATAAGAGTCATACTTTAAAAATACTTTAAAAACAACAAGGTGTGGCGCAACATCCGCCTAGCGCAAGTTTGCATAGGAAAACATTTGAAAAACAGCGCAAACAGATGTGAACAGCCCCTTAAACAACTGACAACATCTCGAGATGTTGCCCATGAGCTGCAAGTTGAGAAGGCCTGCTTTAGACCATTAGGAGACAAGCAATTTGATTGGGTTGTGGATTGCGGCCTTGGCAGACACCTACTACTACTCCTGCTGCCCCAGTGGGAGAATACATACTGGAAAGGGTCAGTTAGTGTCTAACCCTGAAGCTCCACAGACACTGCGCAGAGAACTGTTCAAAGGGATGTCCCATGAGACAAAGTGTGGCCCAATTCAAACTAGCCTAACAGAGCAAACATCAAGTCCAGGGGGAGTGGCTAGATTTGGAAAGCCTCTTTAGCTATAAAGATGAAGCCATAAGCCAAAACATTAGCATATAAGCAGTTATATTCCTCCTTGCTCAATGATTCTTGGCATCACTCCCAGACTTGCTTCTCACAAAGGGAACAGGAGAGCTTATGAGTGCTGGCGAAACATGTCAGGTTTTCTAAAGTGACTCTAGAACATCCAATGGATTTAATTATGTTAAAAGCACCATTTAACGATTGACTTGGAACCATTGAGAGATTATGATACAGCATTGTAATTGTTAATGGAATACTTCACACATACACACATATACATATACATATATATATATATATATATATATATATATATATATATATATATATATATATATAAAAATAATAAACATGCATAATAAAACAAAACTTCTCTCTCTCCACATCCCTTCCCCTTAGAGTCCTCCAAAACCCAGCCCTCTACATTGCGAGTAGATCACTCGCATTTGCGGGTAAATTTCGCACTATACGACCAAAAAACATCTGTTATTAGCCACTGGCAACAAGTAAATATTAAAATTTCACTTGCCAGTGAAAGAGTTGTTTAGTGTCGAAGCACCAAGGCCCTTTTACTGAATAAAAAGCAGTTGATTAAGAAGCTGGATTCAGCCTCGTGTTTCCCTGCATGTCTCATGCGCGCAGTAAAAAACACTTGTGTCTCATTCAGTTGAACTCCGAGCATCTCAGGGAACCGCACCGCGGACATCACAAGAGCAGCTCTCTTGAGTGTGTGTGAAGATGAACCATTTGTTAAGCACTCTGATGTGCACGCCATCGACAGAGGCTTGCGCCAAACTCCCAAAAAATATAAACGGGGTATAAACGTATTAATTTTGTGAACGCAAAGCGCGCCAGTTTCAATTATCGTCCATGTAGTGGCAAATGTCTGTGGTCATTGTGGGTTTATAATATAATAGCTATACAGGTTGGCTGGGTTACAAAAGAAGCAAAAGAAAACAAAACATTGAAAAAGTCCAATGGATCAAAAGTCGGGTCAAAAAAGAGAGAGTTATTTATATTTTATTTAGTTATTTAGACATATTTTGATAATTAAAATGTCATTTGAATAATTTTAAATGTTATACTTTTATATTTGACTGTCATTCATATGTTTTTGAAGCCTGAAAAGGAAATCATATACCTTTATTTTATTATATGACCCAAACTATTTGTATAAATTACTTTGTGTGCTTCATGCACACAACATAGTGAGTTTGTATTGTAATTAATCATCATATTCGTGAAACACCTAAAACAGACAATTAATCATCATAGTCCTAAAACAGGTAATTAATCGTCATAATCACAATTATTTGTTTGACAATTAATTGTCAGCCAGATTTCACTATCGTGACCCCTAATTTTAATTATTAGGTTCCTAATCGTGAATTGTTTTGTTAAAAATGTATACGAAATTTAAAACAGTGACAACACCTTGTATCATTATTAAAAATGTGATTTCATGACATCATATAACTTGATAGAATGTGAAATTTGTACATTTTAAATCTAAAATGTGATTAAAATCATAAAGCTAAATTTTAAAACAAATTACAAAATACTATATTGCATGAATATATATGAAGACCTTAATATATTTTTTAGTTACATTATGCTTACATGTCATCAAAAGCGATATTTGTCCCCCAAATTTATAACTGCCCCATCGCCCAAAATACAAAGTCTGGGGCAAAGTAAAATTTGCTTCTACCAAAAACAGTACAGAGAATGTGGCACAGATGTAAATCCCTATAAATCTGAGATCTGGGAATCCCAAAATGATGACCCAAATTCTCAAAAGATCTCAACACTCCACACTCATACAGGTCACCAAGTGTATTAACCCCCCTCACAATCCACTCTGACCAACATAAATGGGACTTGTTGATACATTATTTGGGGTTCAGCCAAATCACATGCAAATGTGAGATAACGGGGTGTGACTCAACTTCTCAAGTTAGTTTGATAGAAAGGCTTTGCAATGGCAAAATAGGGGCAATGACTTCCTGTTCAATAGAAAACCAGGGAGGGGCTCTCTCAGGTGGAAGTGACCAATGAGCCACATGCTTGAGACCGAACGCCTAATAATAAAACAAAATCTTGGGTAGGCCTAGCCCACCTTTGTCAATCGGACTATGTAATTTGTTGAAATGTAGTCTGGGACAAAAACTTCTCTGCTTTGTCCCCCGACTCAAAGTATGATTCTCTTGCCCTGAATAACCAAAACTCCACTTTATGTGACAAAATTATATTATATCTGTATGTCAATCGGGTCAATTCTCTGAGGCCATCAGACGACATATGGCACTTCAGCTCTGCCTCTGCACTTTTAATAGTCCCTTCCAACTCCACGAGTTCTTGTGCTTTGGATTTTTTAATGAATGAAGCATACGTTATGATCCGGCCCCTAAGAACTGTCTTAAGTGTCCCCCAAGCCACACCCACAGAAGATACTTAGGACCAGTTGGTCTCCATATAAGCATTGATTTCAGTCTTTAACATTTGTTGGAAATCAGAATTTTGCAAAAGGGATACATTAAAACTGCAACTATATGATTTATTTTTCTCCGTATGTAGGAACACCTCTAAACTCACCAGGGCGTGATCTGAGACTAAAATGTTTCCTATTGAGCAATCAACAACAGATGAAATGAGGGACTTAAAAGACTGAAAAGTAAGATTTTCACACATCCTGTGAAGCGTCAATGTTGGTCTAAGGGGCTTACACACTTTTTCTTCACTATGATCAAGGACTGAGTCCATCAAAAGATTAAAGTCTCATCCCAATATTATACCATGAGGGGTGCCAGCGGCTTGCAACATCCCTTCAAGATCAATAAAAAAGCCCTGATCATCAACGTTAGGTGCGTAAATATTAGCCAAAACCAACCTTTGTCCCTGAATTTCTGCTAAAACAATAATGATTCTCCCTAATTGATCTTTAATCTTTTTGTGAGATTTGAATTGTAGATTTACTTATCAGTGTAATGACTCACCTGCTCTTACTTGAGCCAGCACTAAAGAAAACATGCCCACCCCATATCATCCCAAATGTTTCAGCTTCCTTCGAAGAAAGATGTGTTTCTTGATGAAACACTATCACATTTCTTTCTTCATTTTATGGGGAGCCCCAACCCATTCACATTCCACATGGAGAAAGATAACCCACTCATATTAAAATTTGACATTTTTATATAATAGAAAAAATTAATTGTGTGTCATGAACATGATTATGCAGACCACATTCCAGCATTAGTGCAACAATCAAACCCTTAACTTCTCCCAAAACCAAACAAACAGAAAAAATAAAAACGTGCGCATTAATCCCGTGCACGACAGCGCCAACCGGCATCAAACCCTCTAAACTCAAAAAGGTCCGTGTACGCATACGAGAGCCCTAGCAACAACTTAGTTCGGTGCTTCTGCACAAATTTTGTGAGGCAAAAGTACATAACAGAAAATACTTTGTAAAATAAACCCCACCCAATAGGCAGAATGAATGCAAAGAAAGTGTAGATTCATTCACAGAACTGTCTAGAAGGTGTGTTCCTCCACAAAACAAATTCCAGCCGATATAAAGCCGTTCAGTTTCCTTGGACAGACAAACAGGTGTTCAGTGAGCCGGCTGTTTATGAGTGCCGCAGATGACGTAATAATTCCAGTGTCCCACAAAAATACTCCACAAAACAAACTCCAGACAACAGGAGGCATAAGCACAAAGAACGAATAGATTCATCCACAACTGTCCCGAAGCAGTGCTTTTCCACAAAACAAACTCCAGCCACTAGGCAGAACCAGCACAAAAAAAAACAAAGCAGGCGTCCCGGTTCCTCGGATGGTCAAGAGTGTATTGAGAATATCAAATTCACTCAGAGGCAGCATAAAAAATACACCATGACTTAGTCAGTCAATTTTATAAAATACATCCTTTGTGTGGGCATGTAGCTATTTTCTTATCTTATCATTAGTATTCATCTCAATCTGGCTGGGAACTTCAGTGTAAAAGTGATCCTCTGTCCATGCCAAAGTTTCTTGGAGTTTTATTCCACAATCCAAACTCCAGCCACTAGGCGGAACCAACACAAACAGAAACAAAAATGGTGCCCAGCTTCCTCATTCATCCAGAGTAAGAACAGCGAGTGAATCCACTCTGAAGCTACATGAGAAACACCAAATGGCTTACTCTCTCCAATGTTTATGAAGGACAGTGCTTGCTGGGAACATGTAAATACATTGCAGCCATCATTAGTATCTATTCTCAGTTTGGTCGGAAACATTAGTGCAAAAGCAATCTTCTGTTGACGTAAGAGTTTCTTACATTCCTTGAATCGATCGCGTTTCTCTTGTTAAATTCGCAAAGTCTTGGAACAAGAAAATATTGTGATTCTTCCAAGAATGCTTTCCTTTGCTCTTTGCCTCACACAACACAAGATCTTTATGGGATGATCTCTGAAATTTGGCTAGAATTGATCGGGGCTTGTCCCCTTCAGCAGATCTGCGAGCTGGTACTCTGTGACTCTCGCTCGGTTTCCAGCTTATGGCCTGTTATGTCGAGCAGACTGGGGAAGAGCTCGTCTAGGAATTTCACCATATCTCTGCCTTTTTCATGCTCAGGAATTCCAAAACTCCGTACGTTATTTCATCTGCTTTTATTTTCCAAAACTTCCAGTTTTTCCAAAATGCTTTCCACGTATATTTTGTCACTAGCAGATAATTCCCTTTCCGATGACTCCAGATAATCGATTCGTTTATCAACATCTGCCACTCTTGTAACCAACTCAGAGAATTTTGTTTCCATCACTGTAATCGATCGACTTATTACAGCGAGATCCTCCAAGTCAGCAACAACCTTCGTCAGCATCACAGACATGTTGGACATGAATTTCTCCCGCCACACCGTTCAAATCAGAGTCCCTGGTCCACAGGCTGTCAGAGGTTTCAGCTTGAGCATGTGTCTTTTAATGTCGCCAGAGCACGAGGATTTTGACTTCTTTGCCATGTTTACCTCAAAGAACAAATATGTAGCTGGGTGTATCAAATCTCATCAGATTATAACATGAAAATAATAAAAAAAAAAACTATCAAAGTACGCAGAGCTCGCTCATTGCATGGCATCACATGACCACCTATAATGTTCCTTTCTGAAATAGTGCTCAAATATAATTTGCACTGACACATATTCAAACTCAGAGGAGCAAAACAAACAGATTTGGAATAACATGAGGGTGAGTAAATTACATATTTTTCATTTTGAGAACACTATTCTTTTAATATCCTTGTTTTTAAGTGGCTTTATCTCAGTTTGACAGACAAACTTTTGCAGACGCATGAAAGCCCTGGAGGAAGCCACTTCCCTTGTGTTACCCAGATACACCCTTAGCGAGTTAGCTGCTTTAAGTGTGTCCTCCTCTCACATTGACCCAGAATCTGACGGTCACTCTGTACATGGACAACAGAGGACTCCTCTGTTTTCCTGAGCCACTACTATGCATTTACATGTGAAAAAACAATACAGCCACCAAATGAAGCTTGGATACCTCACCCAAAAGCAAATTGCCGTGCTCAGTGCTCTGTTTGGATGGGCTGTAGGAGCCAGAGAGTTTTAATAAAGATTTAAAAAACTATTATGACAGCCACTGCAACCCAGCAATCAATCTTGTCCCTGAAATAAGTGCTTCCATAACAAACCTGCAAGGTCAATGATACGTGTCAAACTGCTATTTTCGGCTGCTTGTTATACGCCGCTAAACTGAAAAGGCTCACAATGTTCTTTTTAAGCTTTAGATACAATCATGCTAAAAACAGATCTGCCTACTGTACTTACAGATGCACATCATTCTCACATCCAATATGTGCCAGAGAAATAAACAACACAATTTTCAAGTGTGTCCCTTTTATCTGGGACTGATTCATGACTAGTCTGTACATGTATGCCTCTGTCAGATAGATGAAGGACACTGACAGGCCTACTAAAGTAAAGACAGGTGAAGAGAACATGAAAAGACATCCAGTGGCTTGGAAAACACAGAGGCATGCCAATGAGATCTCCACACAGAAGCATCATGCCTATTCAAACAGAGAGCCCAAACAAAAAATCTGGGTATGTGCCCCCTTAGTTTTATGTGTATTTATGTGTATAAGTGTATTTTGAATGCAATTTCCTAAAAAAGATACTCACTTACTACTTTATTAGAACACTATGGTCCTAATAAAGTGCCCAAAATGGTGTTGTGCTGTTGTAGACCATTTGCCTCAAGGTTCATCGTCTTGTGCATACTGAGATTATATTCTGCTCACTACAATTGTACAGAGGGGTTATCCAAGTTACTGTAGCTTTCTGTCAGCTCGAACCAGTCTGACCATTCTCTGTTGACATCTCTCATCCACTAAGCATTTCCGTCTGCAGAACTGCTGCTCACTGAACTGTTTTGGGCACCATTCTGAGTGAACTATTGAGACTGTTGTGTGTGTAAATCCCAGCAGATCAGCAGTTACAGAAATACTCAAACCAGCTCCTTTGCATTGGGAATTGGGCATTCCAAATTGGGGAGAAAAGGGGAGAAAATAAAAGATCCCTGAGATCACATTTGTTAAGCATTCAGATGGTTGATATGAACATTAACTGACGCTTCTGACCTGTATCTGCATGATTTTATACATTGGAGTGCTGGTTGATTAGATAATCACGTTGATTAGATAATCACACGAATAAGGAGATGTACAGGTGTTCCTAATGAGTGTAAAATGTGTTTAAAAAAAAAACAGCAGCAGGACGGCTTAAGACACTCAATTATACATGATAATAAAGAAAAACAAGACCATAATCTAAGTGTTAACTAGTAAGAGGAAGAATGTTGTAATGGTTTTATTCAATAAATAGAAAAGGCTTAATATCAATTCTTGCATTATATGTATGATTTCAATTACCGTTACATTTAAACCTAAATTTGATGTCCATATGGCATAGTTTATTCAAAATGGTTGTGCTCGATTCAGGGCTGGACTGGTAATCTGGCATACTGGGCATTTTCCCGGAGGGCCGATGCATTTTGGGGCCGTTTAGGGGTGGACTGGCCATCGGAAGAACCACGCGGGCCGGTGGGTCGCCCGTGAAATGGGCAGAATGGGCCACGATAAGCTAAAATGAGACGCTCAGTTATTCAGAACGGACCACAAAATGGCACCACGATATGCAAAGGACAGCGAACAACCCACCCCCACACTCAACTTTTGGGCCAGTTACTATGTAAAATCCTGGGACAATTTCTCTTCCCAGTCCAGCCCTGGCTCCCTTTCTCTGTTGTGAAGTTGAACAGAGACTCATTTTTGGAAAAACAGTTTTTGCGAAATTAAAATATACGGCTGATTTTAAATTAAGAACATTTAAATATCATCCATTTAATAACTTGTGATGAGTTTTATCATGTAAACGCTTTTTTTGTTGTTGTAGTGACGTCCATTCTCCACTGTGAGAGCTTAAAGCCATTTATTGAAAAATCTGTTTGAAACGACCCTTCATGGATTGTGTTACCTTCGAAGTGCCCTGCGAACGCATGATCAGTGCCAGTTAGAACACAGCCAGATGCGCCGAACAGATGTAGGGGGAGGGTGTGTTTTAGTTCAAGAAAGTATTTTATTGGACAAGGTTTCTCAACCTCCATTTGACATAATGAGTGTTACTGAATTTTTTTAAACGGAAGAGAGAGAGACTGCAGATTTAAAATGTGTATATCTTCTGTAAATGAATTGTGTCAATTTGAGAAGTTTAGAAGTACATTTTCATATAGATGATCATAAAGCTAATAGATCTGGACTAAAAACAGCAAAACTTTATTTTTGATTTCATAAAATAAACACCTCATTAAACTAAAAATTATCTTATCACTGACTAGGGATTGGCAATTTTTAGGCACTCAAATACGGCATATTTTGAACACTTTAATACCAGTTTCTCTGAAGTGTTTCATCAACTGTCCTGCTCTTCTTCCATATAGTGATGATAGAGATCAATGGCTGTTAAAATTTGTTGCAATTTTACTTGGTTTATTAAAAATAAAATTCTGTGTTAGCTCAGGACTTGAACCCTGGTGCCCTTTCATGGTAAACAAAAACTCTAACTCTAGACAAACATGTGTCATGCTTATTAGTACTAAATTTTCAAAACATATTTAAAAAATTTTTGGTCACATCTTATCCCGCTTATGACATCAGATGAGTCATTGCAACTAGTGAGCTTTCACAAAAAAAATCTAAATTAGCTTACTGCCACAAAAGGCACCAAAACACAATTTATTCAAGTCTCACATCGTGACAAAGGGGCATTGAGATGCTAACACAGGGTTATTTTTGTCCAGACAACTAACCACGACCCAACACGTGTATTAGCACACACATGGCACCAAATATCACGACCAAAAGCTCTCCAAGGTCCATTGTAAGGTGAACATCCAAAGCAGATTGTGCTAAGGGTCTGTGTTGGGAATAGTCAAATAAGCTGAGTAAATCTGTGTAAAGCAGCACAGCGGCAATGCCTCCCCTCGCCCCTGTCAGTCTGCCTTTACTAATAAAGCTAAGACCAGCCTGTTGCTAGGTAACCTATACAGTACATAGGTCTCCCCCAACCCACCATCCCTGGTCCATTTTAGCAAACAGCTCCTGTGTTTCCTCTGTCTGATACCCAATCTCCCGTCACTCTGCTGGCACAGGGGACCAAGAGGTTGCTTTAGGTTTAATCTAAAGAAGAGATGCCTACCGCTTAAACTCTTATGTTACACGACCCTTCCATTTGCCATCGGAGATACAGGGAAGAGGTCTTAAATGGGCGGGCGTGATTTTGTCGACCTATAACCCTCATGAATATATGGGCGAAAAGCTCATTTCAGTTAAATACTCCAAAAGGGGTGACTGTTTGGGTTGTGCTCAAGGGGTCAACGTTTGGCTGGTTAGCATAGTCCAGTTAGCTCCTGCTAGTAGATACCGTAATTACACCATTTTGCCCTGACCTTGGCCCTGTCTTTAATAACAGTAAGAACACTTGCAAAATGCAATCACATGCTAATGCCCACAGCACATAATTCAGATTTTATGATCCATTGCATGGACCCAAACGAATGCTTGTTTTCCATCTTCGATCTCTGAAGAAAATGTCAGGCGGCTCATTGGTAGTTCGGCTGCATCGTAATGACAAGCTATGGATGCAACCCTCAGCTACAATCACTGTTTTCATCTTTTTTTGCAGTGAAGAACTGCTCCTACTTCAAACACTTCACATCAGGGGAGGAGGCCGAAGTTTTTGAAGTGAAGACTCAGAAAGGTATGGTTTTCCCCCTTTGAAATCATGTGAAGATGCAAAGGTTTCCACTTTAGACCAGGCAGAGATGAGAGAAACTGGATTGCAAAATCTGGTTTTAGATCAGCGTGAAAGAGAAACATCTACCGGCATATGTTTGAGTAAACCCTGAAGGTTTGCAAAATTCTTGCCAAATACAGGGACCAGAATATCGTAAAAAATTGGGGGTGGAAGTTTTTTAACTTGGGCCAACAACAACAACCTAGCAACCACCCAGAACACCTTAGCAACTGCATAGCAATGCCCTCACAACGCTCTAGCATTGTTGCAATGAGTTTGTATTGATAATCACCGCTTACATTGTCTTCAGTAATAATTTTTTTTTCAAATCTGCTATTTACAATAGAACCCCATTTATCTTATGGATATTGCCTGGTCACATGAGCTCTGGGCTAGACATAATGTCCACCAATCACATGCAACCAAATGTGGCCATTGGTATTAAGTTAATTGCCTGCTTGAGCAGAGATCATCTTGGCTATTTCACACTTCAAAGAGAAACAAATCTGAATTTGATAAAGTGAGGCATGAAGCGTAGCACGAACGCTTCATCGTAAAATGCTTCCAGCACCATATCCTAAAATGTCAATAGTCATTCACACTATTGATCTGTCAGTATTACAAATTAATGACACAATAAATGCAACATTAGTGTAGAGGTCAGTCTGATTAGCCAGACAATCTGAATTAGCAGGTTAGATTGTTATATTGAAGGTGTCTACAGTGTAATATGAAAAATGTTAGTTCTTTTGTTGGAGAAATAGATCAAAAGTGATAAAAAAAATCATGAAATATAAAAATGTAAACCCTGATAAAACATGCCAAAACAGTCTAGTAACAATAATAGTCATCTTATGTTGAAACTTCAATTGGCCAGTTTTTTAGTCGAGACAGTAGTGCACATAAGTGAGCACCAGGGGCATAGATTCAGGGGAGATGTTCAAATCCAATATATGCCGTTGGTGAGCACCCACTTTTATGCAAAGTATTTTTCTCATTCATTTGAACATGGGAAAATAAATACACAACATACAGTTGTAAAGCTCTCACTCTCCTAGGCATTTAAAAAAAAAAAAATCTTTAATAAAAGAGTTCTAGGCCTCAGACTGAACCAATCAGCTTAAAAATAAATCAGAATATTAAAACATTTTGATTTTAAAACAAGTATATAAAAAAAAATACTTCAGTAGGCTAAAAGATGATATCACTTTGAAAATTTCATATAACACATCAAATCATACACCCGATTCAACACATGGAAAAATTAAACATTTATCTTTCTTTTAGTTTTCAGTAAGCTTATGGTTAGCATGCTAACAAGTTAGCTTGCAAAGCTAGATTACCCTAAATATCTGGGCTACCGATACATAATTATGGTAATTGTAAATTACATATCCAATCAAGAAATACTAAAATTATATGCATTTCTTTGTTTTCAGTTATCTTATGGTTAGCCAAACCGGGTTAGCCTTCAAAGCTAGCATACCCTCCTAGGCTACATGTAATTATATTAAATATCATGCTCTCAATATAAAATACACACATACAAAAATCCTTTGATCATTTTAAATTATCAGTGTGTATACATATTATAGTTATTTTAGTCACTAAAACATTTTGGTCATTGAAATAAAGTTATTAGAATAGTCTGACTAATATATATTATATATATTAGACTATACTATATAATCGACATCAAAGTAATGTTTAAATATGATAATAAAAATTGATCAGGGATATCAAATGGTTAACCCCAGGGGATCCAAAGGGGTAATGATTTTGATGGGTATTAATGATTTTGTATGATACCTGTATGCATAATTGAACAGGGCCTAAATGTTGAAAGGCCTGGTTTTGTTTTGATCCAGACTCACTGTGTGCTTTTCCTCTGTTAAGAGTACAACATCTCAGCTGCTGCTATAGCCGTCTTCAGCTTGGCCTTCATGACCCTGGGCAGCCTCTGCCTGTTGATGGCTTTTGGGAAGGGCAGGGACTACCTACTGAGACCAGCTGGCATGTTCTTTGCTTTTGCAGGTAAGCAATGTTTAAACAGACATATAAAACTAAGTAGTGCTTTAAGTGGCTCTTAACTGGTAGGTTATGTAAACACATTATTTTTATATAACCAATTGCTCTGAATTAAATTGTTAAATTGACAAAAAACTAACAAAACAAAAAACATTATTAGGATAGCAAACTAAATAGAATGATTATCAACTTTTAAAAGGAAGGAGAAAGCACTTACCTCCCTTAGATTGTCGCTGTCAAAGGCTGTACATCCAGTCAAACTCTTCAGTATTTTTGCGCAAAATCATATGTCACTTTATAATATGGCTAATGCTAATAAAATATTTGCCTAGTGTTTGTTCCATGTGCTGGCAAATTACCGTTTATTTTGTTGCCATTGTTTATGGATCTATTTTAGACCAAAGCAGTTTATGGCAATACTAACTTATTCACAGTATTTTGATTACAATGGCATTTTGTTATGACATTTTTGCCAAAAATGTTGGAACTGTGTGGGGCCTCTCTTGAGACTTGTGTCTCTGTAGAACAAAAATGGGCGTTTCAAAATCAATGGGTGTTTTCAAACAGGGATGGGTGTTTGAAAGCTGCTGCTTTACATAATTTGCCTACTCCAGATTCCCTACTTTCATCGAATAGTTGAGAAATGCCCATCCTGGTTTGGAAACACCCACTGATTACTACATTGAGATTCCCTCTAGTACTTTCATTCAATAGTTGAAAAACACCCATACCGGTTTGAAAACGGCCACAGATTGGGAAACTCAGTATCATAGGGCACGAGGTCGATACCATAGCACTCACGAAAATCGAGTTCATGGCAAATTTTCCGCAAACCTGACACAAATTCGCCACTGATCATTTACACCTGCAAAATTATGTTTGCGGCAAACTTGTGACATATTGTCCATATTTGCCAAAGGTTTGCCGGAGATTCACCACTACTGGCGATGAGCTGCACACTTCTGGCAAACATTTGCGGCGAATCAAATGCTCACTTGCATGTGAAAATAACAAGTGGCAAATTTGTGGCAAGCTTATGGCTAATTTAGATTTTTTGTATGGGAGTACATAAATAATGGTAAGTATTCAAGACAAGTGTCAATCAAAATACCACAAAATTACCATCTGATACTATCACTGTACCATAGACTGCCAAGGTACCTTTTTCTAAAGGGATTACAACTATTCAAGTATGTTTTAGTTTACTTTTTGGTGATTTTAATTAAAGAAGTGGATCTCAACTGGTTTTGCTTCAGATTTTTTGACCCAACAATCAAAATTTTACATTGGATATAAAATGGAGAGAAGTATATATCTGTGCGTAACAACAATGGCCGTTTCCCAATCTGTGGGCGTTTACAAACCAGAATGGGCGCTTCTACACAGAGATTCCCTGCTTTCTTTGGATAGTTGACTAGGCAAATCGTGTAAAACAGTTGAAAAACATCCCTTCCGGTTTGAAAACGCCCACTGATTGGGAAACGCCCCTTTTTGCTCTGCAGAGACTCAGGTCTCAAAGTACTTCAAGGGATGCCATTAATGTGTTCAATAAACAATGGTACATTTCATCAAACAGTGTTGGGTAAGGTACTCAGAAAAGTAATTCAGTACAAATAACTACTTCTCTAAAATTGTAATATTACTTTACTGATTACTTTATCAAACAAATAATCACATTATTAATTTAACGTTCTAAAACACTTTTCACAGAAATGTTTTTGTTTTTCCGCTCAACAAATTCAAAATAATGTCTATGAATTATAAAGTACATAAATAACATTATTTTAGAAATGTAACCCAATTAATGTACTTAAAAGTAATTACCTTAATTACATTTCAGTAACTGTAATCTGATTACCAGATTTTAAAATGTAATGTTACTTTGTAACTTTAAATGTTAATTAGATTACAGTAATAAGATACTTTGTAATCAGATTACATCCAGCACTCCAACATCCAACGTTTTTTACATTTATACGTTGGCCGTTTAACATTCCACCAATTGGCAAGTGTCAAAATACACTCACGACAAAAGCACAATCACTGCTGTCCTCTGTGACCTTCCTCACCCTCACAGGTCTGTGTATCGTCATCTCCGTGGAGGTCATGAGGCAGTCGGTCAAACGCATGATTGACAGTGACGAGACCATATGGATCGACTACTACTACTCGTGGTCATTCACTTGTGCCTGTGCGGCTTTCACCCTCCTCTTCATCGGTGGTATCAGCCTGCTCATCATCTCTATGCCACACATGCCGAGAAACCCCTGGGAGACCTGTATGGATGCTGAACCTGAGACCATAGACTAGTATGGCAGTAACTGCAGAGCACAGCACACCATACGCCTGACCGTGGATTCATGCTAGCAGTGTGAATGACAATGAGATGCATTGACACATTGTATTGATAGGTGATGATAAAGATGCATTCAAATTTTTAATTGACATAAGCACTGACACAGACGTCTAACTACTTAAAGGGACAGTTCACCCAAAATGTCAAATTCAGTAAATGTTTAGGTGAGTTCTTCCTTTAAATTCTATATTAAGTTAAATATCTATACCATCAATTTTATCTGTTTTATGGTATTCAGTAATCTGAAAACATTTGTATGTGCATTCATGCTTAAACGCAATAGATGACAGCTTCAAATGTATATTTATAGACTTTTTAAAGATATGCAAAAGATATAATGCTTTATTTCTGATTCAGTGCCACTAGAATGCAACAAATCAAGTTTTAGATGAATGTTGTGTGACAATGTTCCAGTTTCAGCAAATACAGATTACATTTGAGAATGAGGTGAAACAATTAACATTATTAATAAAGGTTCATTCTTTCAAGGTATGTCATGCTTTGCTATATTATTGTATGCATGTTACATGTGTACTTCTTTATTTTTTACTTTATTTTTATAGGGTGGGTTAAAGAGCTAATTCACCCCCAAATTAAAATTCTCTCATCATTTACTCACCCTCATGCCATCCCAGATGTATATGCCTTTCTTTCTCCTGCTGAACACAAACAAACATTTTTAGAAAAATATATCAGCACTGAAGGTCCATACAATGTAAGTGAATGGTGACCAGAACTTTGAATCTCCAAAAATCCATATGACTCTAGTGGTTTAATCCATGTCATTTTAAGCGATATGATAGGTGTGGGTGAGATCAATATTTATGGCCTTTTTTATAATAAATTCTCCTCCTGCCCAGTAGGTGGTGATATGCCCATATAATGTGAATCAGCAGTAACAAAAGAAGAAGAATGTGGAAGTGAAAGTGGAGATTTAAATAATTTTGTACTTAAACTTAAATATTGATCTATTTCTCACCCACATCTATCATATTGCTTCTGAAGACATGGTTGTATGCTGCCTTTATGTGCTTTTCGGACCTTCAAACTTCTGGTCACCATTCAGTTGCATTGTATGGACCTACAGAGCTGAAATGTTCTAAAAATCTTAATTTGTGTTCAGCAGAAGAAAGAAAGTCATACGCATCTGGGATGGCATGAGGGTGAGTAAATTTAATAAAAAATAAATCTTTTTATACAAAAATTTATTTTGTATAAACTATACCTTTAAGTTTCTGAATACTTTTTACAGCCACGGTACATCTTTGGTCCTGTACGCCAATGTTTTGAATGCAATAAAGCAGCGCTGCAGCAGTGACACAAATAAGTTTTTAAAGATTTTGTTACATGTTAAGTCTTTGCATTCGGAATATGTGTTGAAGAGCAGGGTAAAAAAAAAAAGAAATTTAGAAATAAGGTCACTTTGCAAAAAATTCTAGGGCTCAACATCTGGACTATTAAATGTAGTTTCGGTTCATGCTAAAATCATGATGTGTTTCATGTATAGGTGCAGGTGCTTTCAAATGGGAATAGTGTAGTGAATAAACTGCAGTATTAAAGCAACACTATCAGTTAAGCCTCACACTGGCTTAAATAATTAATCCCCATTTGTAAATAAATCAATAGCTTCTTCCCTTCATTTAAAGTCGATATGTCATCAAATTTGACCCCATTTACTTTCTTAATGGTCTGGTCTGACTGAACAATTCATCGGTCAAGTTTTTATCCATCTCTACATGGGTAAAAATATCGATTTTTCGATACATCGTGATCTTCGTTTGAACAATTTTGATTCTTAAATCCCAAGATCGATCTATGCACAACCCCCCACAATGCGAGTAAACCAAATCTCCAACTGTGTCCTATGTGACTAAAAAAATGTCTAGCCACTGGATGGTAAATATTCCGATTTCCCTCACCAGTGATTGAGAAGTTATTAGCACACAGGTCCTTTCACTGCATGTTGAGAGTAAAGGCCGAAAAATAGTTCACGCACGTACACGAACGCATACGCGAGCGCTTGGACTATGCGTTGTCCTGTTGCGCATACTTTACGTGTGCTCTTGCGTTGATCTGGCGGTTACAAACACACCACAAGGGGGCCATAGAGTTTTTGTTAGGCACCATAAAACTGAATCACGAAAATTTGATTCTGTGGTCCGGTGTTGAATTCAAAAAGCCATCCCAACATGTCTCAAATGACTGTATATCAATGGCTAGTTGCAGCATCACTGCGGACGCCTTTCCATTTCTTTCTGGCTCGGACAAATCGGTCCCATAGTTGTTTCCATTTTCTCTTTACAGTGTCGTTATCAGAATTTCTGGAAGCTGCAATTTCTTTTGCCAAACATTTTCAATTTTATTCTAATGGAGATAGGACATAAATATGTTTGTATAATCTAACTTGTTCGGCAAGACTCTCTTCAAGTTGCTGCTCCGTCATGACAGTTGTTGACGAAAACAGAAAATCCGCTCTAGTGCCCCTTGTGGCAATGCAGAGAATGCACCGCATACTTTCGTTGGGTTATGAATTGAGCACTGACACATTTCACTATGCAACACCGCATGGACTAGCAAGGTGCATCTGCGTTCGCGTACTTGCGTGAAGTATTTTTGGGCCTTAAAAGTTTGGTTTAACTAATTTTATGTCTAAAGATGAGATACGGATACATATGTAATTGAATAATTTCTCTTAATACTCATTCTGTTTATGACTGTCAGTTGTTGATTAAAAACAACAACAAAAACCACATGTATGTGGTAAAGAAATCTTGCCTATCCTCTCTCTTTATATGCGTTTATCTTAAAGAGACAGTACCGATTTAGCGCGTGTTCAACATATCAATGTAAATAGTACAAATTATGCAAGTAAACAATGAACATGTAACAAAAATATATATGCAACATAATGCAATTTCAAGACATTAATTGATTAAATAGACTGAATTCGAACATTATTCAAAAGCTTAAAGGTGAACTCAGTAATTTTATGAATATGTCGTCTTGAACTTACACTGACACTTAGTGGTGTGGATGCAGCATCATTAAAACGTTTTTTTTTTATTCAGTTTCCAATGCTTTTGTTGAAATGTAGTATTCACAGTAAGCCATGATTAATTTAATTAGTTAATGAAAATATACGATAGCAGGATGGTTACTGAGATTAAGCGAGTAGTATTCTGCTGGTCATGTGATTCAAACATGGCAGCCCCCATGTGTGGACCCTCTCTATGTGAGTGCTCATGATTTTATACATAAGTCTCAAAATTACTATTCATTTATTTAGGAGTAGAACTTTTTAAATGAGAGCCTTTAAATACTCCTTTAATTGAAATATTGAATTGAAAGCTTGTGAATCGGAATCAAATCAGGAAATCTGTATCAATACCCAACCCTATGGCATACAGAGTACACTTTTACCATCCAATCAATTCCCGTTGATTCCTGTTCTACATTTTGTTCTCATTGAATTTTGTTTTACAGTAAAACAAAATTCAAGGCAAGTAAACTAGGTTGCAAATGCTGTTTCATGTTGACTTTAAGGGTATAAGTGTATATATTCACTGTAAAATGTCCATGCCTTTTTTAAGAGTTTTTCCAGGCATAAAAATAGAAATGTAAAAATATTTCTAGGTTTTCCATGACCAGATTCATTAAGCAATTAACTTTCAGCTCATTTGGATTCTTTGCAAAAGTCTATATTTACATTAATTTGTAAGCTAAATAAAAAACTGAAATGTTTTGATGTTCCATTTCATAGATAAGCAATAAAAAACGTTCAATTTTAAGCTATACTTTCTTTTCCATTCATATGAAGACAATATAATGTGAATGTTTTAATAAGAGGAATAAAAGCACATACTCGTGATCTCCGGTATTCATTTATTCATATGTACAGGTTTGAGAAAAGTTTGTCTACAACTATACAACTTTTTATAATATTTTTTTTTAAATCAAGAGTTGATTCTCCATTCAGCTGCAAGCACAAGAAAACACACCAATAATGATCAAAGAACTGAACATCATAAAAAATGCCAGCGGGGAAAAATCACTTCAACAAGTTTTACTTCTGGGAGTGGATGCAAAGGGAGCAGACAGAATTACAGAAAGACGGGCAGCTGAGTGGTCAACCAAATCATGGTGTTTTTAAAAATCTTTTTTTTTTTTTCCATAAATCTTTTTTTTTTTTAACTGATTTTTTTTTGTTTTGTTTTTTCCTTCAAATGATTTGGTATTTCATGATATATATATATATATATATATATATATATATATATATATATATATATATATATGCTGATTCGGTTTGTAAAATCACAGATGGCAAACTGTAAAAGAACCAACTAGTACTAAAGCCAAGTAAAAAATAATAAAACGCAAAACGTCTAACTATTCCACAAAATCAAAAGACATTTTTATTGTTTTTTTTTTTTGTTTTTTTTTGTTTTTATTTTTTATTTTTTTTATTGTTATTCAATTTTTTTCAATAGTTTTCTTTTTACCAGGTGTATATAGTTCATATATACTGAATTATTTAAAATACGTGTAATAGCCATTGCTACTGTTGGAACTGCCTATGCTAAGTTCTTGTAACAGAGAGATAGGGTCGCTGTTCTTCTTGGCCTGCTCGGGCACCGGCCGTGGCTTTGGAGGGGCTCGGAGGGCGCTGGCATAGGACATGGTTGGGGGCTTGGAGTTGCCAGGCCCCTGGGGGCCCACTGGGCTGGTGTTGCCCCCTCCTCCTGGATCTGGCGGGGTTTGCTTGTGGGGCATGAGGGGTGGGAACTGTCCATGGTGCTGGAGAGACACAGCGCTAGCGGGGTGAGCTGACTGCTGGAGACACTCGGCCTTCACATGTTCATCTGCAGCACTCATTGCTTTAGAAACTGAGAAACAATTAGAACGCATCAGTATTAGCGTCAAGTACCAATTATATTATTACTCATTTAAGGATAAATGTAGAGAAGTTAACGGGATTGCACAAGACATACATTAAAAGTTGCTGGAACCCTATTGAATTTGTGCTGATTTTCGTATTATTCTGCCCTAAAACCATATGGGCAGCAAAAACTATAAGCGCTAGAGACACCAAACTTGCAGGATGGTCCCAAATCCACCCCAATTTTTGTTTTTTTGTTTTGTTATTTTAACATGGTTGGCAGTGATTGGATGATGCTGGCCATTACATTGAAACAGAATTAATTATGCTCATTTCTAATGTAATGTCTATAATGTTTCAAAAACTTGAAAAACCTGGAAACATAATGAACAATTTGATAAAAAACATCTGACTTTCTATAGCTTGGTATAACTTTCACAACTTAGTTCTGCTGTCCACATATGTGGGCATACATTTTTAGGAAATCTATTTGGTCTACAATCCTTTTTTCCCCCATTATTAGGTGCTACTAGCTACAAACTACTTGTATGTGTAAAAATTGAATCCTTCACAGTAAGACCCGGAATGTGTATTAATAAAGTAAATTTTGATTTCATTTCGACTATAAATGGCCAGTGTAATATACCTAAAACCTCTCTGTGAGGGACGAGGTGGCTCGCTCCGTTGCATGGAATGTTGTGGAGAGGAGCGGGGCCCGGGACAGGACCGCTGCTGCCCAGCCATAAGTCTGCTGTGGGGTATCTGTATGAGGGTGTTGGGTGGTCCTGAGGGTCCAGGCTGTCCTGATACGGCTGGGGGGAGCTGGAGGAGATCCTCCTCTGGTATAGGGGCCGCCCGGGGCCACGTGGTTCATACTGAGAGATTGGGCAGAGAGAGAAAAAAAGGACAGGAATGAGGGAGAAAATCAAAGACTCATTTGGATTTATCTTTGTCTATATTTCAAACTATTAATGGTATACCAAAAACAGTCCCAGATTCAACAGAGATATTTAGGCAAATTCAAGCAAACTCCAATTTGTATTATATTTTCAAAAAAGTTTTGCGTTCCCTAGCAATTATTTTGGGTGCCCTTGCAATACCTTTATCCATCTCTTATGAAAGTTAATCATGGTTTTACTACATTAACCATAATTTATGACTGGAAATCACAATTTTAAAATTCCCAGATATTTCCAGGTTTTTCCTAAGTATGGGAACCCTGTCTTCAAGAACAAACCGCCTTAGGAAACCCCGGTCCCCATCCTCACCTCTTCTACAGTGTGCAGGGTGCTCTGCGGGGCCTGGAGCTGCTGTTTCTGCTGCTGGTGCTGGAGCTGCGCGAGAGGGCCCTGTTCCTGCCTGTGCGCCATCGCCTGCAGACCGAAGGGCAAGCCGTGGCCCAGCATGTGGCTCTGTGGCAGGCTCGGGTGAGGCCAGTGGGCCTCCTGGAGAAGGTACTTCACCGGAAGAGGCGAGAACGAGGCCTGGTTAAAGGCCTGGTGTTGCTGGAAGGTCTGGCCGCCCATGGGCAGCTCGCGGCTGGTGTCTGGGTAGAAGGGTGGAGCCGGGGCTGGGAAGCCACTGGGGCCGGAGGTGTGGTTTGGAGTTGTGGATGAGGAGGGTGACGGCAGGTCTCCGGGACTTCGGGGCTGGACCTGACGGTACTGTAGGAGGCGAGACTGTGGAGGGGGCATTTCAGCTGGCTCCCGCTGCTCATACTGCTCTTGGGGGAGCATTTCACGCAACAGACCAGGATATCTGGAGAGAAGACAGAGAAGTGGAAAGAAGTGAGGCTTTGGTCATAGGAATACTAGCATACTTACTTCATAAGCTGTGTCTCAATTAACACACTATACACTTACAAAATTGTACATGCACTCAGACGTGTAGTGTATGAATTTTCAAAGTGTAGTATCATCCCAAATTGAACACAACGTTTTTTGCTACATGGAAGCATTTTCTGTTAAACAGCTGACTGAAGTGCCATTTCAAATGCATGCAATGTATTGCTGCTAGCTTTAGCGCATTAGCCAACCTCAGTTCAACACTTGTATCTTAAACAATATACATACTGCACACTTGAAAAAAGTATACATAGTATTATGTATGCAATTCCAAAAATACCAATTTTCTCCTTATAAATGAATAAAACCTAATAATATAACACAGTGCCTTCTAACCTGGTTATGCTAGGTCTGGACTCCTCTGCTGCAGGGCCTAGGCCCCAGCTGCCTCGGAGAAGCTGCTGTGGGAGTCGCAGGCCCGGCTGACTGAGATGAGCCAGCTGCTGGGCCAGAGGAAAGGGGGGTACACCGGCCTGCAGGAAGGGAGTGTGTTCACCCCACTGGCCCACACGAGCCTGCTGCTGCTGCTGCTGAGGGTCAAGAGCATCCAGCCCTGAAGACCCCTGACCATCTGTGATGATCAATACACAAAGACCACTGACATACTGGAAGAATACACAAGGCTCTCTTCACCAAAACATATAATGAGTACTTCATTGTACAGATGCATGACAGTTCTTCATTGTATTGAGAAGGAGGGTGTTTTTGCAACATTAAGAAGGCAATCTGATGATCTGATGCTTTTAAGCCTGTTCACACAAAAGTCTGATTTATTTGTGGAAATAAATGCTCATATTTTGAGAAAGCAAAAGATATATACTAACTAGATTTGTACTTTTTCGAAAGAAAATGTGAGAATTGCTAGCCCCCCACAATGCTATGGTGTTGTGAGTGATTGAAAGGGTCTATCTGGGGTGTTGCTTTTGTAGGGCTGAGCAAAATGGAGGTTTCTTTTGATTATTCATTTGAACTAGATTTTTCCTTCATATCACATAGCAGTGCCAGTCTGATGCATATTGAGGACTATAGAACATGCTTCATTACCTCCAATTGTATGGGATTGCTCTCTTGCCAAACACCCGTGAAAGCTATGTCAATTGATAAAATAATCATGCTTGGTGTAATATGGGTAATATGCCTCTTCCCCCTCCAGACATGGGACTATTTGCCTCTGCTTAACGTTAATGTGCTTCTCCAATCCAAAAAGCTACACATTTACATATAAGGTTTTTGGGTCCTCTCCATTGTCTCAGTGAATTGCCTCCCACTTTAAAATGTAAACAATACCTTGCTCAGGGTATAAGAAGGAAACTTAGCAGCTGATTGGGAGAGTCTTACGTGGTCTCTCCCGCAGAACTGTGTGACAACTGTTATCGATATGATTTCCTAACCCAAAGCATTTTCCATTTTACTGTTTGTATACTTAATTGTGTAACTTAATAAATAAGTTTACTTGCTCTAAAAGTCTTAGGGTCTCTATCATCTTGAAAGCTTCAGCGTTTCTAACTTTGATTCATTAAGTTTGATCCTATGATTTCTACTTCTTAGAAGTACTGTTTTTTTAATCAATACAATTCTAAACTTACAACAACTTTAATTGGAGTCAAATTTATCTTAATGGACTTGAATAAAATCAAAGTACGCCATCCTTCAACTGCTCTTTGTTCCAATTACTGGTTCAAAATAGCAGCGTAGGGCTAAAAGCCTCAAAAAGCCTGGTTGCTATGAGCTTGGTTTGCGGCTACCACTGTTTATATATTGTTGCTATGCAGTTGCTAGGGTGTTCTGGGAGGTTTCTAAGGAATTGCTAGGTTGCTTGGGGTTAGGGTTAGAGATGATATCCTTGTCCATTGTGAATATTCAGTGAATCTGTGTACGAAGCACTAAATTCCCTGTGAAATCCGCGAGGGGAAATTCTTTGCAACCAGAAGTGCATAAGTCGAATTTCACAATCGTGCAGAATTTCTTTGAGCAAATTGTGACCATGCCTTAAGGATACTCTTGATCAATTGCAAGTATAAAGCCCTTTTTTGTGTTATAAATGACAATAAATGCTTAATATTGTGATGTATTGTGCTGCCAGTTATTTCATGATGTTTTTGATACCGTCAGTTCGGTTGTTGCAGCTATAATAAATAACTCTCTCACCAATTGTTGTTCCAGTTAGTTTTAAATGAGCCGTAGTCTGCCTTTATTGAAACAAATCTCATCTAGACACTACATTCCGATATAGACACCCAATAATAATTTCAGACCCATCTCAAAATTGCCTTTTATCTCAAAGGTTTTGGAGAAAACCGCCAACCCCCCCCAATCTCCCATCATGGTAAATACAACTTTTTAGACAAACTCCAGTCAGGTTTTAGAACAATGCATAGTATAAAGTCAGCAATGCTGAAAGTTACAAATTACATTTTATTGTCCCTTGAGTTATCTGGTATTGTTGGATCCATGTGCAGCATTTAACACTATTGATCATGATATTTTTCAAAACGACTTTGCTTTATGAGCTATGGTTGGCATCCAGGGTATGGTTTACAGTGGTTTGGTTCTTATTTAAAGGGCAGGACTTTTTCGGTGAAGACTGGATCTTCATCTGGACTAGTGATGGACCAATATGTGTTTATAATGGCCGATAGGCCAATTCAATGCTGATATATCACACAATTTATTATAGTAAATAACAAACATAAAATTGCTAAAAAAGAAACTCTTATTTAGCACTAGATTTACTCAATTTCACACAAAAATTAGGGGAATTTATCGGCCCATGCCAACTTTTTAAAAATTCTGAATATCGGCCGATTTATAAGCCTTGCCGATATATCGGTCGACCACTAATCTGCACCCATTTCGTGTGGTGTTCCACAGGGATCCATCCTAGGGCCTCTACTGTTTTCTATCTACATCCTTCCTCTTAGTTAAATTTTTCCAAAATATAACATTTCATATCACCATTATGCTGACGACTCCCAACTTTACCTCCTTATCAGGTCAGATGATACTCAATTAATTAATCATCTCTTAACACGCCTAGCTGAAGAGTTGGATATCTAACAATTTCCTACTGTTGAATGAAATTAAAATTGAGGTTCTCTTTCAAGGCTCTCATGCCTCGACCAGTACCTTCAGAAAGCAGTTGAAAAATCATGCTAAAACTCTTGGTGTCATTTTCGACAAGCAAATAAATACTGTCGTTAAGAATAGTTTTTTCCTACCTCAGATCTATAGCAACATTTTTACATTTTCTAATGATCTTGAAATTGTAATCCATGCACTCATTTCTTCCTGTTTGGACTATTGTAACTCCCTGTACATCAGCCTCTCTACCTACTCTATCATGTTTGCAGATTGCCCAAAATGCTGGAGCCAAATTGTTAACTGAAACTAAGAAAAGGGCTCATAGCAGAAAAGGGATCATAGTTCTCCAGTAATCGCCTCATTGCATTGGTTTTCAATTACATTTAGTGTTGATTTTAAGATTTTGCTTTTTGTATACAAGGCCTTGCAACAGACTGGCATCTGATTATACCTGTGATCTTCTTCAGCCCTACTCTGCCCCCAGGATGCTTAGATCAAGTAATCAACTACTTTTATCTGTCCCTCCCTCAAAATATAAGTCTAAGGGTGATCGGGCCTTTTCTGTAGCTGCCCCTAAGCTCTGGAATAATCTACCTTTGAACATTAGGGATTCGCCATCAGTAGTTGCTTTTAAATCTAGCCTAAATGCCTATTTTTATTCGTTAGCATTTGATACTTTTTAAAGTTTTATTTGAGTATCAAAGTCAAAAGATCATGCATTTTCTGGTTGTATTTATCCATTTAATAATGTATTATTTTCATGTTTTATTTATTTCTAAAGTAATTATATTTATTATTTCTATGTTTCTTACTGTACAGCACTTTGGTTCAACTCCTGTTTTTTTTAGGGTTATGAGCTCTATAAATAAATTTGTACTCGACTATTTAAATATATAATGATAAAATAATTATAAATAGCTATATTTAAATAATTTATATATATATATATAAATATATATATATATATCCTTTAGGATGCAATATATTGTTTATTTCCATATTATTGAACATAAGCCAATCATTGGCTTACAGTTCACATCAATCTATTTTGCAATTGAATTCGTCATCAGTCTGAGATTTATTATAAGGGATTTTTTAAGATGATGTCAATGTATACAGATGGATACTTTTGGAGTGTCTTAGTTGCGTTGCGTAATAAACATTCCATAAGTGTGGTCTGTATAAGCTGTGCGTTGCCTATACAGCGAGTTTCACTAACTGCCCCCTGAAGTAAACAGGGTTCCATGCTTGAATTTCTTATATGGAATGAATATTCCTCATTAAGCTCCGGGACAATTTAATTGTGTACATTTTTTCAATGCAGTATATTTTATATAGTTAATTAGAGTGATTTATCGCATTAAATCGACAGCCCTCGTAATAGTAATATTCAACATTATTGATGATTTTGCTAGTATTTTTGATCAGTTTAAAGTATCCTTGATGAACAGAGGCATTCATTTCTTTAAAAAAAAAAGACTTTTCAAAACTTTTGAATGATAGTGTACAAAGGTTATTGCAGTGTAATATTTTAGACTTGGCAGATGCATTCTCTGCGCAGGTTCTTTGTGCTGAAAAGTTGATTGGTGTGAACAGGCTTTTACACTGTCAAAGTGAAATTAAAAAAAATCTTCAGGCACAATATTGTGAAAATTCCTAAGAAGCCTGGAACATGTACTAAACTTTACAGCCGACAAACAAAAACATGCCAGTTTGCTTGGCAAAGAAAACAGATTGCAGCGGGGATAGACACACATGTACATACCCAGAGTATCTCCCAGCAGAGAGTCCAAACTCTCTTCTCCAAAGCTGTTGAGTCTCAGGGGCTGTTGGTGTGTCTGGGGGGGTATTTCTCTGACAACACCCTTCATATCTTCAGTCACCCCACCTGGAGCCACCCCCATGGAGCCCTCACCCCCCTCCAGGACCGGAGACTGCAGGCCGCGGTGGGCCAACGGAGGTCCACTGAAGAATGAAGGAGGGAAAGAGGAGGGCTGGGGGTGGACTGGGGCCTGCATACGCAGAGGAGTTCGGGAGAGTCCATACTGATGTGGAAATTGGCTGTTTCCATGGTGAGGGGGGAAGCCAGGATGCGGGGGCCCCAGGTGGAAGTTGAGAGCCCTCTGGGCAGGCGGGTCCTTGCGTATGAGGCGGCTGGTGGGGAAGCCGAGGTTGGACTGGGTCTCAGGACTCTTATTCTGCATCGGCTCTGGGTCTCCCTACAGAACAGATAGAGTTTGATCATTAAAGACACTTTGATGAACTCCTGTAACAATGAATCTAAAATAATTTTCAATCAGGATAATTATAGTTTTGTATTTTAAATTAAGTTTTTATTTCTATTTAATTATATTTTTCCAGTAAATTTCTGTTTTTATTTTAGTTTTAGTATTTTAACTGTTAAAGTCAATGAGGTTACTGATATTAAATACTGTATATACAGTTGAAGTCAGAAGTTTACATACACCTTAAACTCAGTTTTTCACAGTTCCTGACATTTAATCGTAGAAAACATTCCCTGTCTTAGGTCAGTTAGGATCACTACTTTATTTTAAGAATGTGAATGTCAGAATAATAGTAGAGAGAATGATTTATTTCAGCTTTTATTTCTTTCATCACATTCCCAGTGGGTCAGACGTTCACATACACTTTGTTAGTATTTAGTAGCATTGACTTTAAATTGTTTAACTTAAATGTTTCGGGAAACCTTCCACAAGATTCTCCCAATAAGTTGCTGGAATTTTAGCCCATTCCTCCAGACAGAACTGGTGTAACGGAGTCAGGTTTGTGGGCCTCCTTGCCTGCACATGCTTTTTCAGTTTTCAATCGGATTGGGGTCAGGGCTTTCTGATGGCCACTCCAATACCTTGTCTTTGTTGTCTTTAAGCCATTTTACCACAACTTTGGTGGTATGCTTTGAGTCATTGTCCATTTGGAAGACCCATTTGCGATGAGCTTTACCTTCATGACTGATATCTTGAGATGTTGCTTAAATATATCCAAATAATTTTCCTTCCTCATGATGTCGTCTATTTTGTGAAGTGCACCAGTCCCTCCTGCAGCAAAGCACCCCCATAACATCATGCTGCTACCCCCATGCTTCACAGTTGGGATGATGTTCTTCGGCTTGCAAGTCTCACCCTTTCTCCTCCAAACATACTGATGGTCATTTTGGCCAACAGTTCAATATTTGTCTCATCAGACCTGAGAACATTTCTCCAAAAAGTAAGATCTTTGTCCCCATATGCACTTGCAAACTGAGCAGTGGCTTCTTCATTGCTGAGCAACTTTTCAGGTTATGTTGATATAGGACTTGTTTTACTGTGGATATAGATACTTGTCTACCTGTTTCCTCCAGCATCTTCACAAGGTCCTTTGCTGTTGTTCTTGGATTGATTTGCACTTTTCGCACCAAAATACATTAATCTCTAGGAGACAGAATGCATCTCCTTCCTGAGCGGTATGATGGCTGCGTGGTCCCATATTGTTTATACTTGCATACTGTTGTTTGTACAGATGAACATGGTACCTTCAGGCATCTGGAAATTGATGAACCAGACTTGGAGGTCCACAGTTTTTTTTTTCTGAAGTCTTGGCCGATTTCTCTTGATTTTCCCATGATGTAAAGCAAAGAGGCACTGAGTTTAAAGGTAGGCCTTAAAATACATCCACAGGTACACCTCCAAATTTAGCACACCTCCTATCAGAAGCTAATTGGCTAATTGTCTAAAAGGCTTGACATAATTTTCTGGAATTTTCAAAGCTGCTTAAAGGCACAGTTAACTTGGTGTATGTAAATATCTGAACCACTGGAATTGTGATATAGTCAATTAAAAGTGAAATAATCTGTCTGTAAACTATTTTTGGAAAGATTCCTCATGTCATGCACAAAGTAGATGTCCTAAACGACTTGCCAAAACTATAGTTTACTAATATTAAATCTGTGGAGTGGTTAAAAAAAAATAGTTTTTATGATTCAACCTAAGTGCATGTAAACTTCTGTTTAAATTGATTTAAATATGTTTAATTTGTTACATTTCTCATGGCTGTGCAGTTTATCAATATCTAGTGGCATTTTCATGTTTAATAAAGGTGGCTTGTAAAGGTTTCAAATATTATGATATACTGTGTATCAAAATGTACATTTTATTTTAGTTAGAGTAATGAAAATGTATTTTCATTTAGGTTTGGTTTTTCCAATTCTGCATTTACTTTTTTAGTTAAAAGAAATGTTTTCAGTTAGCTTTCGTTTTGGTTTACAACAAGTCTGAACAGAATGTCATAAGACAAAAAGACTAGAAAATGTCACAACCATGCATCTTTCTATTAGAGGTCGACTGATATATCGGTTTTGTGATTAATCTCTGCTGATATCTACTTTTAGAACTAGCTGTTATTGGCAAGAATTAACGTTAGTAGTTTATTCTCCAATAGGAAAAAGCAAGGAAAGATGAAGAACATTTTCAAAAATATATATATTTTTGAAGTAATTAGCCGATTAATCGGTAATCTGCTTTTTCCACCACCATAGTTAGTGGTATTGGCAAAATCAAATCTCGGTTAACCTCTATTTTCTATTAGAAACTGCAAAAATGGCTGCAAAAACAGAATTGTGTTTTGATTTGTTTGATGGTAATGGAGAGTGTAAAGGACTGAGAGAACTGAAGTGTTTTGAGCATGTAGGGGATGTCTGAAAATGGATGACCTATGTTACAAGTGTTCTAGAGATGTAGAGTGGATGTCTCCTCACAGTTTAACATTAAACTGAATAGGATGTACAATAGATGTATAGATGGATAAGGGAATGGGTGAATAGATGGTACCTGTTTCTCTTTCAGCTCAGGAGCTTTCCTCTCCGGCGTAAGCAGCCTGCAATGCTCCACTTTTCCATTAATGTCAATTTTCCCTAAAGAACGACAGCAAATCAGAACACAGTCCCCAAAACGTAGAGCCACAATAACAGCCATACATGAAAGACCAACCCTGAGAGCTCACCAAGATAAAAGAAAACTTTCAAACAAACTATTCAAATGAATGTAGAGGGAAGTATGGCAAGCCACTGCACAGCTGTCAACCAAACCTATGTGAAAGGCATTACTTTAAAGGTATATTTAGAGTCAATCATGTGTAACTACTGTAAAAGTTCATCCACCTTGAAAAGTAATCCCACCTCAAAGGGATTATTTTTACTGAATAAATACTTTCCTTGTAAGTACCTAACTGAACATACAATTTGTTTTTGTTTTTACAAACTGTGTCAAGTCTAAATTATTGTGGTAATGTTGCGACAGATCTTAAATAGTAATTACTCATTGTATATACTCACTTAAAATCAAATAGGCCCAACAATTACCAACAATTATGTCCAAAGTGACTTTGTATATTAAAGGTATACATCTATCAGTTTGTGTGCTCTCTGGGATTCCAACCTTCTTTGACATTGCTAGCTCCATGCTCTACCAGTTGAGCTAAGGGAAATGTTATATTAGTACGAAAGACATTAGAGTAATGAGTTATACCATTGCCACTGGGCTCTTGTAGAAGCTCTTTGTCAGTGGACTGCTGGTTTATGCCTAGAGGAGATGGATGACTGAATCCATACAGCACTGGTGAAGCTCGACTCGCTGGTGGTCGCAGGTTCAGGTTGTATGCTGCCATGGCAGCTTGATGACTCATGATACGAGGATCCATAGCGAATCGACTCTGATAGCCGGCCCACGGCAACTGGTAAAGAGAAGGTGAGTGTCAAACAAGCATACAGTATGTTCAAGAAAATACATTTATAAAGAACTGTGTACGACTTCTGGAGGACTGAATAAAGATACGATTTTCAGATTAATTGTACTCTTTGTTTTAACGATCGGTTAAATCTTGTAATCAATGCAGATGTCACCTTGTGGCAAGTTTCTCTGAAATAGAACAACAGAAATGGTTTTCCAAATCTTTTGAAAAGTATTTTGAAAGAATGAACAACAGTGGGAGCAGCCATCAATCCAAAAGGCAGTGCATCTAACTGAAATAAAATATTAATTTATGTCATACGTTAATATTGGCATAAGAATCAATTCCTCAATGGGCACAGGGGGGTTGGGGGTATCATACAGAATAAATTAACAGTGACGATTAATCAGAAAAAACAATTAATCGGTTGACGTCCAGAGACTTTTCGTCTGTCTAAATGTAATATGTGGCAATTACTTACTTAACAAAACTCTCTCAAAGATTTTATGTCATGAAACAATGATAATTATTCAATTCTAAACCTATGCACTCTGACCATCAGCTGATAAACAGGAGCTAGCAAATAAACCTCTCAAGAATCACTGTTTCTATTGAATGGAAATTTGTCATAACCAGTAATAACCAGTTAACACATCATCACCAGATTCCAAAATCACTATTCGGTTATTCTACAAATGTAATAGATCACCAGTTTTCCAAACGGTTACCATGCAAATCCCTAGTTATGGCCCAAATTGAGGAGGAAGGGAAGCATGTCCAGAGCTTACCGGAAGAGGCACGGGCATGACCACATTGCCTCCATAGACAGCGGGCACATACAGGATGCTGGCTGCAGGGTCGATTCTCGGAACAGGGCTGGGAGATTTGCCAGAGGCTGGAGCTCCTGCTCCTGGTGGGGTGAAAGCCTGAATGGGGTTCCCCATCAACACTGCAGCACTGGGCTGAACTGTAAATGAAGACAAATGTGAGCCAAAACTGAGCTCTTTGATTCTGAGAAGAATCAAAGAGCTTCAAGCTTCAGACAATTAAATGAGTCTCAATTGATAGTAATGATGAATTCAGTAAAAATATATTTTTTGACACTGATCTAATAGTTCTAGAACCACTCTTTTTCTAGTCCAACCTTCTCCAATCAGTTCATTTTTGTTTTTGTCAACTAGGGCTGTGTCGATGCAATTATAAATAATTGTATGTACAATGAATCATTGTCTCACAATGTTGAAAAAGTGTGTGACACTCCACAAACACAAGTCCCAATTTTTCACCTAGACCGCTTGCAAATTAACTGAGCAAATGAAGTTCAAATCGATCTTCGCCCCGTTATGCAGACTTGAGCGCCATTACTCTGTGCACAGGAAAACCACTTTTTCACCAATTAAAAGAGCCTTAAATTACACCCAAATGTGTGCATTTCATGCCAGCTGCTTTAAATAAACACTGAGGATTTAGACATACTACTAATTGGACATACTGCTTTTAGAATACTATATAGTAGGGAAGTATGTATATTCAGACTGGGGTTAGTAAACCAGATACAATTCTGCACGAAAACGCTCTAGTGAAACTATAATACACCGTAATCTGTACCAATTTCTGGGTCATCCCTTCTTCCGAAGCCCAATTCCTTGAACCATTATGCTACAAACTCCCCTGAAATGTCTTCATGATCGCTGATAAGCACGCACACACCTGGCTAAAGTAATTTGACCAGACACACACGGCAATCCAAGGAAGTAATTCAGAGAGAACTGGTGCTGCTGCCACAGTTTATCAGCTGGAGCGTTTTTTGATTGGCCGAGAAGTGAGGCTGAAAGGAAGCTGGATCCACTTCACTGATCTCATCTCTATCGAAATCCTCTGCCCGTCTGTCTTTCTCTTTCTTTCTCGTATTGTTTCTGCCTGGACAACCACCCAAGCGGCACTCTACAAACTAATGAACTTGATTTGTACTAACAGCACTGTCAAATCACACCAATAACATCTTAAAAATACGATCAGGGGTCAAAGGTAATGAAAATTCACCCTTCCTGAGCAGCTAATACAGTCAATGACCTCTCAGTCACGGTCTAAAAGAAACACTGCTCAATATGAATATGTTAAATGGGAAAATTGATGTAATTTTGATTGACTCAATAAAAGTGGCAACAAATGGACAGGTACCACAATGTAGCAGTGTTTTATTGTCTACTGGTGCATGCCACAGTGTTTTTCAAACGGTAGTATCATAAATACTATATAATACATATATACCATTATTTGCCAAAATGAAAGAGAAACTAAATAATGATAATAAATAAATCATTACTATTATCATCATTAATATGTATTAATGTAATTTTGAATATTAGGATATTATTAATAAGTTAAATAAGGCAATACTCTGTATAAGGTCTATAAGGAACAATGCATCCAAACAACATGGCATTGTGGTACTTATTGTACGTATTGTACCATAAGACATATTAAGGGTATCGTGACAACCCTAAACTGTAGGACTTCAAAGCAACAAAACAAGCAATCAGAGCACACTTGCACATTGAACTGCTTGACAAATGTGTAAAGATGTTCATGCCTTCAAGAACAAGAGGTCAAATATATAGACTTACCGAAGCCTTCAGGGGGGAAGGGCTCTGTGTGATTGGCCAGCTGTCCTTTCGCCTGCGGAGAAGAGGAAGAGAAGAGTTGAGTAAATCAGTGAATGAGGATGAAGTTTGAGAAGGGGGGAAGGGGGTCTTACAGTTTGCTATAGCCTATAGCCACAGGGTTAATACGCTTCTGTGCAGACTGTCACCATGCACAAGAGCATGGCTGAGAGGCCGCACTGATTTGTCAAAACGGTTAAAGTACTTTACTTCTGAATGGTCGGGCAGATATCATCTGAGACAGTCTTGATACGTGGGTCAGGGGGCATTGGTTCCACACGGGTGGAGCTTGAGTGAAATGAGGGCACCGGGCTGTTCGAGGCGGCAATTTGGAGCTTGCATGGATGACCGCAAAGAAATTAGTGATAACTGGCAAGATAAGCAATGGAACAAATTCTCATTCTTTGGTATCTGTACCTAATTCCAGTCTTTATGATTGACCACACTGTCAATTTAATCCATTTGATCAGACAGTGAAGTAAATAACCCATATGTCAATACTGGATGCCAGAGTAGTAATGTTAGTGTCAGTACAATGCAATGAGACATAAGATATAGAGGTGCGAATATATACGGTGAGCCAGAACATTATGACCACCTGCCTAATATGTTGTTGGTCCTCAGCATACCACCAAAACAGGCCCCACCTGTTTTAGAGGCATGGACTCTACAAGACCCCTGAAGGTATCTTGTGGTATATGGCGTCAAGACATTAGCAGCAGATCATTTAAATCCTGTAAATTGCGAGGTGGAGCCGACGTGAATCGGACTTATCTGTCCAGCACTTTCCACTCAATCAGCTTGAGATCAGTGGAATTTGGAGGCCAGGGCAACACCTTGAACTCTTCATCATGTTCCTCAAACCATTCCCAAACAATGTGTGCAGTGTGGCAGGGAGCATTATCATGCTGAACAACATCTGAAACAATGTTTAGGGAGCTGTCAAATTTACATCCACATGAATGGCCGTACTCAGAGTATCCCAGCAGAAAATTGCCCAGAGCATCACACTCCCTCTAACTTGCCTTCTTCCCACAGTGCATCCTGGTGCCATCAATTCCCCAGGTAAACAGCACACACGTACAAAGGTGTCCACATGATGTTTTTTTATTTTATCCCCTTTTCTCCCAATTTGGAGAAACTATTAATTTCTCCCACTATTCAGTAGGTCCTTGTGGTGGTGCGGTTACTCACCACCATCCGGGTTGTGTCGGACAAGTCTCAGTTGCCCCTGCTTCCGAGACCATCAATCCACACATCTTATCACGTGGCTTGTTGTGCATGACACCACAGAGACTCACAGTATGTGGAGGATCATGCTACTCTCCGCGATCCACGCACAACTTACCACGTGCCCCATTGAAAGCGAGAATCACTCATCACAACCACGAGGAGGTTACCCCATGTAACTCTACCCTCCCTATCAACCGGGCCACTTTGGTTGCTTGAGAGACCTAGCTGGAGTCACTCCACACACCCTGGATTGAAACTCATGACTCCAGGGGTGGTAGTCAGCGTCAATACTCACTGAGCTACCCAGGCCCTTGTCCACATGATGTTAAAGAAAATGGGACTCATCAGACCATGCAACATTTCTTCCACTAATCCTAGGTCCAGTTCCAGTTCCACGTGCACATTGTAGGTGCTTTTGACAGTGGCTAGGGGTCATCATTGGCACTATTACTGGCCTGCGGCTACATAGCCCCTTACGCATTAAGGTGTGATGCACTGTGTGTTGTAACGCATTCCTCGGGTAAGCGTCATTAAAATTTTCTGTGACTTGTGCCAGAGTAGACCTTCTGTTGGTTCGGACCAGATGGGATAGCCTTCTTTGCATAGGGCATCGATGAGCCTTGGGTGCCCAACACCCTCTTGCCAGTTTGTGGTTTGTCCCTCCTCGGACCAATGTTGGTACATACTCACCACTGCTGACCGGGAGCACACCACAAGCCTTGCCATTTCAGAGATGCTCTGACCCAGTCATCTGGACATAACAATTTGGCCCTTGTAAAAGTCACTCCTGCCCATTTCTCCTGCATTCAACATGTTGACTACAAGAACTGATTGTTTGCTTAACATCAAATCTACCCAGACCTTGACATGTGACCTTGTTAGGAGATGATCAATGTCATTCGCTTCACCTGTGAGTGGTCATAATGTTTTGGCTCATCAGTGTACAAGCACTTCTAGAGTAGACCGCTTCATTATCACAATGGGAGTGATGTCATTTTGACGCGTCGTATCCACCTTTTACTGAACGCGGAACTGTTCCACGATTCATAACGGAAGCCTGTTTTCATTTTCCGGTCTCCAATGTTTTCACTTACATCGACGTATGTTTTTTAGCAGATAATGTGATGTTTATAATTGCAACTTGGCGCAATGATATAGAATATAATGGATGTGCAATCCCAATTGTGAGAATGTATTGACTTTCACAACTAACTGTGTTTAAATGTGGCCCATACAGTCAGATTTGTAATGTATTACTATTCTTATTACTAGTCAAAACATGTATAACAAATGATATACAGTAATGTGCAGCTGTTTTTGTATGATGTCAGACTTATTGTTTACGAATAATCTTTTATAAATGAAATTACTCATTGTTCATGTTAATAAAAGTTGTTATAATGTGATATCTATTGTTTATAGTGAAAAAATTCTGTGGGATCGACAAAACCAGTTTTAACTTGAATCAACAGGCCTGTATTATTTGGTCACACATGTAACAGGCTGATGACGCTTCTAAAGCCTGAGAAATGTAACAATAAAACTACAATCAGACATGCAATGCATAATAACATTTGACATCTTCAATACTAACAGTGTCACAATATGAAAACATCTGAAGTTAATTACAGCATTCAAATGCAAAGACAAAAATGAAGGTATTTTAGTAACATTTCCTTTCACAAACAGCCAGTACGTGTTGCTGTGGTGGCGAGATGGGGACGGGTTCCTTCCGTTAGATCTTACATGGTTGTCTTGTTTATGGTTAGATTATATTTTGTCTAATTTTTGTCACACTTTGGAAATTAAAAACAGACAAAGAATGTCATGTGGTTTTTCACCATTCAGACTACAAACGACTAAACATTTGAGTCGGATACACTAAAAAACCTAAAAAAGGTACTGCCTCTCTTAACAAAGCCTTGGTGCCTGAATTGCATCTTGCAATGTACAAGAAAATCTCACTTGTATTTTTTATTTTTTTTAGCTGCCAATGACTTCCGAGTCATTGTGAGTGCAAGCAGAATGACACGCTGATGACATCAACAGGTGATTCAGAGGCTCTGCTGGCTTGAGTCCTGGCAGCTCCGAGCACCGCTGCTCTGAGGTCAGCACGTTAGTTCGCAAAGTGGTCTCCGAGAACTGCCGATTGTGCATAATCAAGCTTGTTCTTTCAGTGGAGCATGATGAATGCCGTTCTGTACAAAGCCTGTGAAATTACAGCGCAAAAATGAGGAAGCACCTGTCAAGGGAGGAACTAAACCAATGACAATGTCTATAATTACTGTACAAAAGAAGACAGATGACCAATTACACCATAGTTATTAAGTGAGATTCTTCCAAACATCCTCTATTATGTTCCACAGAAGAAAATGTCATATGGGTTTGGAAATGACACGAGTGCGAGTAAATGACAGAAATCTTTTTTTATTTTACTGAACTATCCTTTTAATGTAACTGTTGATCTTCTGGGATTTTCACACACAACAGTCTCTAGAATTTACTCAGAATGAACAAAAAACCTCCATTGAGTGGCAGTTCTGCAGATGTAAATGTCTTGATGAGAGAGGTCAACAGAGAATGGCCAGACTGGTTTGAACTGATGAAGTCTACAGTAACTCAGATAACCACTCTGTACAATTGTGGAGAGAAGAATATCATCTCAGAACGCTACAAATGCAGTTTGGTGCTGTTTTGGGGACACAAGGGGGACCTACACAATATTAGGCAGGTGGTTTTAATGTTGTGGCTGATTGATTGGCTGATTAACACCTTTGATTTAAAAAAATGTGTTAGTGTAGTGTAACATTAACCAAGATTAATAAATGCTATAAAAGTATTATTCATTGTTGGTTCATGTTAACTGATGTTGTCAAATGCAACCTTATTGTGAAGTGTTACCACACTATTACTACAGTAAACCATAGTTAAACTATTGTAAATGCATTAGTAAAACCATAAAACCCGCAAAATTATTATTTTTATCACCATACTTTGTTTCCCTATAATTCCTGTAGTTTCAAGTCGAGGTTAAAATATGGTCACCGTAGTAAAATCTAAAGGGCTTTGTAGATTTAAAACTTAAGATTTTTTTTGCTATGTTTGTCAAGTTCCAAATAAATAGAGAAAATTATATAAGAGGAAGTAGTTTTCATTTAAAAAGTATTCTCTGGAATATGAGAACCTTTTTTTACATCGAAAAAATTACATCAGCTTTAAAAGAAAATAATAAATAGGCTTCTAGATTGTTTGCATTGTGATATTTTTTTATGCCACTATGCATATTTCCCCACAAATTATCATTATCGTAATGCAAAAAAACCCTTCTTTTTTCATAACAGTGATTAGAATATGATTTATTTACATTACAGTACGTTAAGGAAAATATTGGGAGGAAAATCATGTCACAATGTAAATAAATATACTAATGTTTCTTAAGGCTTAATTTTTTTATGCTAATTATAATTAATTGTTTCTTTCATTTAAGGGACGCAAAGAATTTTTATTAGGCTGATATTGATTTTAACACACACACACACACACACACACACACACACACACACACACACACACACACACACACACACACACTCACACACACACAACTATATGCAGATGACGATTCCGATACTAAGCTAGATACCTTATTTTGTCATCAGATCACTGCTTTGCTTAATAATTATGCTTTGAAAATGTACAAAGAGGAACAAGAGCTGTGTGTGGCCAATACATCGTTGCATCATTATCTATTTTCTTTTTTTATTTATTTTGTGCAAAAATATGACCTAGAAATGTTCAAGGTTTTAAGTTCAATAAACCAAACAGCCAATTCAACTTCTCTAAAACTACACAAAACAAGTAAATGGAGGGGAGAGAAAAAACATACAAACTTTTTCAGAAAGTCAGATGAGTCTTCTCACTCATCTATTCTGGAATGTTTACCTTCCTGCCCCTAAGGGCTGATGATTGATTGACATATTTGTTTGAGGGTGTGAGAGCTCCCTCGCGTTTAGACGGATGCTCTCTGCTGGTCAGAGAAGCAATACCTGTTATCAATGTCAGCTTGAGAAAACGAGCATGACTCCACATCAGAGCACGGCATATCAAACCTTCCGCCGTGGACGCAACTGATTGTATCCGCACAGTCGTGAGCGACAGTCATGTCCTCATGGAGGCGCGAGAGGTGAACAGAGCGATAAAATTGCACCATTTGAAATGCCATGAACTTTCCACTGTGATCAGCCTATAGGTGCCTATAAAAGATCCACTGTGGGATATGGAAGAGATACTCAATAAAATGAAAAGCAAAACTGTTACTGTTCCTACATTTACTGTAGGACAACTGAAGAATGAAACAATTATAACAAATATAAATATATATACTTTATTGCAGTAGTGTTACATCTTATATAGCATGAAAGAAAGACTCGCACCTTGGGTGAGGAGTGCTGGTGTTTGCCTGGCCCCTGTGGGTGTTGAGGTCTCAGGGCCCGGGGGATGAACTCTGGGGCCAGTGGGTTCAAAACATAGGTTTTCTTCAGCTCCAGGGCCTCCAGCTGGATCTTAATCTGCTCAAAGGTGATGCCGTGGAGACTGTGGTTCTCATGACAAATGGAGATGAAGGTCTCCCAGAACTTTCTGTGAAGGACCAGAGATTCTGAGTCAGGACAATGTTACTTCACTAAACAGGGTTGATATCTGCTGCTTTACTACTATACATAGTTTAAATATGTGCTTCATATCATATTTTAAATGCAATCTACTAATTGCAGATACAGTGCAGAGTGGATATGACATGTACTAATAGCGACCGTGAAGTGCTTTTACTTTTAAGTTGCTCTCACAATCTAGTGCGGATCCAGCATGCAGCAATCTTCTGACAGATTTCAGCTTACCAGGCCCGATCACCTGCTCGGAGCATCACGGTCTGACCATCATGCAACATTCGTAAGTCAGAGAAACAGAGTTTTGATCCATGCTAATAGAATGTGTACTTCAAAGGAAGATATATGAGCGCTCCACAGAAAGAAACGGTGGATTTGCTCAAGTTTCATGAGGTTTGTGAATTAAACCCGTTTAAACAAGGTTTTTATTGATATTTGCCTTTATATCATTAGACAAGACAGTTCAGAGTAACAGGAAACTGTTGAGGAGAGTTTTGTACGCTGTCTATTATTGTAGTAACACGATGGCACGTAGCTACAAAACAAACTTTGGTTGTTTACATCTCAGACGGCTCCTTCACGTGCAAGGCGACAATTCTCAGCACCCTTGCGGCTTAAGAGACTAATCAGGCAAACCTGAAATTTATCAGCTGATGCCAATAAGTAAAAAATTCAGAATATTGGCCAATTTATCGGCCTCTGCAAAATATCTGTGGACCACTAATGACAAAACCTCTTAAAAGCATGGAAGAAAAGCTTTTATCCCTGGTTTGCGTCTGGTTATGTCACTGTGAAAAGCCTTAGGCAACATTTACACTAAAATATTATTGGTTTAAAAATGCAAACATTTCGCAATATTTACACCTCTCATGCACACTAGAACAGCATTTTTCTCCACCAAAATTTGAGAGTTTCGAAAATGCTCACCATAACCACATACTTTGGAAATGTTAGGGACCTGAAAATTGAGTTTTCAAACAAAACTTTACAGGTGGTAGAGCGGGTTGTCCACTAATCCCAGGCTTGGTGGTTCTATCCCCGGCCCACATGACTCCACATGCCGAAGTGTCCTTGTGTAAGACATTGAAACCCAAGTTGATCCCAATGTCAGGCTAGCACCTTGCATGGCAGCTCTGCCGTCATTGGTGTGTGAATGGGTGAATGAGTCGCAGTATAAAGCGCTATGAATACCTCTAAGGTTAAAAATGCGCAATATAAGTGCGGACCCTTTGGCAATACAAATCTATATGCATTAGTTTTGCCATGTTGTTGAACTGTAGACAAAAAAAAAAAAAAAAAAGTGTTTGTTCAAGAATCACAAACAGCATGTTTCAATATAACCTGATATTATTCATGTCTAATCAGCAACACAATGTAAATCTAAATTAAGCCTAATTTGACCTCCCAAATTGCTGTCTAAAACTATCGTGCCAAGCCTGGGAGGCATGCAGTGAATCAGACATGGTCTTCATAACCACTTGAAATAACACACACACCCACCCAAAACTATATTTGATTTGCCCAATGACTGTCAGTTGAGAATACGATTATGTGAAGTGGCAACGATAGCGAGACGGGAAGAGTGAAGACTTTGGGTGTTTTTTAACTGAAGCATTACCAAAGTGTGATACATATGCAAGATACAGATTTTCATCCAATCTGAGAGTCTTCAAGGGAGAAAAAGATTTATTGTTAATTCGGCATGTAAAACAAGGCAGAGAACTGGAAAAAAGAGACGCTGCTCATGTTCAGATTGAGACGACTGACTCGGTCAAGAGTAAAAACAATAGAGTTTGTGCACCATCGTAAATCAACTTATGAATTACAAACTCAGATTTGGTTCGTAACTTGCATGTTACCCTGCTTGTGTGATAAAATGTGTGACTGGTAAAGCTTTCAGAAATATGACAGATTCTATTCCCAGTAGCCATATTTCATATTGGTCCAGCACGGATGGGAAAATTCTCAATCCTGACTCGAGTGACATCCATTTTAGACAATCTGACACCTCCACTGTGATTCGACACAGGAGGAACTCAATGCGTCACCGTGTAATTTAGCGGCTGATCTTCCCTGCCTCTTAAAACAGCACATTAGGAGTCTTGTAACACTTTAAGCTATAAAAGTTGATGATAACACCGGGAGAGGGAACACTTATATAAGGTCGCAGACAGCAGTTGTGCTCAACCAATTTTAGTTTTTCAATGGCTGACATTGATATGTAGAGAGTTTGGCCTGGGCAATTTTAGGATTTTTCTTTTTTAAATAGAGGTGGAACAGAGGGGCCAAAATTGGCAGAGTTGGGCCAAAGTAATTTCAAGCCAATTTGATACTATATGCTGCAAATGTGGATTCAAGATCACACTTGTCTTGTCTAGGGTATGATATTATGAGAAATTAAAATACTTAATTTACTGTAATTCTATTCATCAGTCCATTACCAGACCTTTACAGACAGTGTTTCTCTTGTCAACTAAATAATTGACAAACCTGTTGGTTACTAAAGGTTTTTTTTCATTTTCAAATGAGCTTTCATCTGCACAGACTATGGGCTAAGAAAGTTTACTGCAGTAAAATATATCCACGGTATCGATGATAAACTTTTGTGTAATTTTAAATATTCAGCCTGTGTTCCAGACTGTATGATGTTGCTAACATTAGCTACCTTGTTAACGATTAGGCAACACCAGTCACTGTGGTCCATCAGGACTCCAAGACATCATGATGATGATTGCGCAAATATTAATTTCAATATATGTAACAATAAAAACATTACTGTCACTTTACTTTATTTAAATAAGCTGTCATTATCCCAACATAATAGTCACTTTTTGCGCAAATCCGCCATCCCTTCTATTTGAGGTTTTCAAAGTCAGAAATGTGAAGGTTATCATTTTTATAAAAGCACTTACATTAATTCTGCTAATAAAAATTAATTGAGCTGTAAAGTTGTTTAAATTGTTGTATTTTTATGGTTGTTTTACAATGTTCGATGTTATGTCATCATGGCAACGAAGTTGTAAAATTGGCTTTAAATTTACACAGAAAATGTTAGTAAGCAATTTTAGCACACTAAAATAATGTTAACATTCATATTGTTTAAGCCTTGTGGCTATACTTTTGAAACAGTGAGTATTAAACGTTTACGAAGTGCCTCACTGTAACCCAGATTTTTGTTTTTAAAGAAAAGGAAGGACAAATCAATTAAATTTTATGGCAATCAAGATTATGTCACAAATGATGTCGATTGAGCTCAACTTGTATTGAACCTGGAATATTTCTCATCAGCTGAGGAAGTGGCAGTAATATGCAATGCATGGCACCTCTGTGTTATGGAGCATGCCCACAATGGAGAGGCCAAATGTGGTCTGATTAATGTGCATACATGCTGGACGAAGCCAAGCCACAATCGGATTATCTTTGCGATTGTAGTTTGCTATCTAACTTTGCAAAAATCATACTGGTGCAATTTCAGTTGGACTAAAGTGTTTACATTACACTTTAAAAAGACAAATTATTGTTTTAATCTGACTAATAATCCAACTTTTAAAGTGCATGTGAATGTACCGAATGTTCAGTTTATTGTGCAAATCTATAGCAACAACCTCAGCAGATATTGCCTCATTCAATCGAGAGCATATAGGCTATTTCATCATCCCCACAGAATATTTGTCTAACCTCAGCTGTGCTCTACACGATCACATCTCACAATGTCACAAACAACAACACAAGCAATACCAGCAACAGACAGTTTGAGACACATTAACTTGAGTGAGTGTTTGCAATGCACGTCAACTCTGCGAGCAATAGTTTCTGCTCTCCTCCCCCTCAGCCAGCAAAACTCATTTCAGATAATATGACGAGGTCTTGAGGAAGCAGAACTGCTTGAACTAATCAGGAGCCTGATGAGCAGTTGACAAGTTGAAGTTACAGTGACAGACCGAATTAGATGCAAAACAGCCACCTATAACTACAGCAAACAAAAGCATGTTTCTGTCACAGGTGATGGGTATTCTTTTATGATTAAAAAATCTTCTTAGGATCATTACGATTTTTGTATTGTGACATTATTTGCAAGATAATCACATTTCCCCCAAATTCCTTACCAAATTGCAAATACAGTAGTTGTATAATAGTTCTTATGTCATTTTGATTCAAGTAAATTTGTCTTGTTTTAAGGATGTTAAGATATTTATATTTGACATTTTTGCTGTGTATGGCTATTACAATCATTTTGAGTGGAAAAAGAATGGTTCAATGCAACTACCAAAGCACTTTGACTGGATTGGTTAACGTAAGACACATTATTATGATAATGTTTACATTACCGGGATCTGTTATCACACTGCGTGCCTATACCTCTAGCTCAGAGCAAAAGTGTCTACAGCGCACACACAGATTTAATTGCCAGGCCCTCTGGCTTGACATTTCCTGTGGCCGGGCTCTACCGATTGGCTGATGCGAGTCTGTCTCCATAGCGACAGGGGAGCTGCAGCTAGGGAGGATAGAGCTGAAGGAGCAGAGGGCTGCCAGCCAAATGACAGACACATCTCTGAGGTAGTGTCAACTCAAACACACAGACAGCATGCCCAACAATGCCTGACAGCAATATACGGTCATTTTCTTGTCAAAGAGTCGGCACAATAGACAAAACACAAGAGGTCAAAGGTCACGAGTAAAGGCACAGGGGACTGTCATCCTCTAAACTGCTAGATAAAAGTCACTGCTATTATAGCTATAAAGCTATCTTAGCTTTTAAGGACAAGAGCAAATTTGGACTTTCTGATTAATTATATTATTAGAGCGATCTTATATCGATTTCTTTTTATAAGATGATGCATTTCTGCCATTTTTAGCAGCGTAAATCTGCATTTCCTGCTTTTTATTTGATATAACTTTTAATATGACGACGCGTTTTTGACTTCTAAATCTAGCGAATATGTTTATATGATGATGCGTTTCTGCCTTATAGAAGTATGCTAGATTTACGCTGCTAAGTAGGTCCTTGTGGTGGTGCAGTTACTCAATCCGGGTGGTGGAGGACAAGTCTCAGTTGCTTCCGCTTCTGAGACCATCAATCCGCACATCTTATCACGTGACTAGCTGTGCATGACACCGCGGAGACTCACAGCATGTGGAGGCTCATGCTACTCTCCGCGATCCATGCACAAATTACAACGCGCCCCATTGAGAGCAAGAACCACTAAATCGCGCCAGTGTGTCAATGCCAGCGTCCAGCGCTACTTTGAACTCCACAGGAAAAGGGGAGTGATAGTTAAAACTTGCCGTGCATCTGTGGTAATTTAAATGCACTTTACATAGGCAGAAAATTATTTATCTCTATCACAAGTCCCATCTGGGCTTATTTTGTACATCAAATAATAGCGCTAAGAAGTCCTTTCTCCATAATTTTGGAGCGCTGTTGTGGAGTGTGTCAGTGTAATGACTCCGGGTGGACACGTTACAAAGGTTCCCAGTTTCAACCAGTGTTATGCTGGTTTTGCTGTATTAACTGTACGTGTCAATTGCAATTAAGGAAAATGAACATGCTAAACTTTAATTAATCGCATGTGATTTAAGTGTTAATTATCATACAGTGCATCCGGAAAGTATTCACAGCGCTTCACTTTTTCCACATTTTGTTATGTTACAGCCTTATTCCAAAATTAATTAAATTCATTATTTTCCTCAAAAATACCCCATAATGACAATGTGAAAGAAGTTTGTTTGAAATCTTTGTAAATTTATAAAAAATTAAAAACAAAAGAAAATCTCATGCCTTTGCTCAATACTTTGTTGAAGCACCTTTGGCACCAAGTCTTACAGCCTCAAGTCTTTTTGTGTATGATGCTACAAGCTTGGCACACCTATTTTTGGTGCTGTTTCTCTCATTCTTCTTTGCAGGACCTCTCAAGCTCCTTCAGGTTGGATGGGGAGCGTCGGTGCACAGCTATTTTCAGACCTCTCCAGAGATGTTCAATCGGGTTCAAGTCTGGGCTCTGGCTGGGCCACTCAAGGACATTCACAGAGTTGTCCCGTAGCCACTCCTTTGTTATCTTGGCTGTGTGCTTAGGGTCGTTGTCCTGTTGGAAGATGTACCTTCACCCCTGTCTGAGGTCCAGAGTGCTCTTGAGCAAGTTTTCATCAAGAATGTCTCTGTACATTGCTGCATTCATCTTTCCCTCAATCCTGACTTGTCTCCCAGTTCATGCCGCTGAAAAAAAATCCCCACAGCATGATGCTGCCACCACCATGCTTCACTGTAGGGATGGTATTGGCCAGGTGATGAGCGGTGCCTGGTTTCCAGACATGACGTTTGCCATTCAGGACAAAGAGTTCAGATTTTGTTTCGCATGGTCTGAGAGTCCTTCAGTTGCCTTTTAGGAAACTCCAGGCGGGCTGTCATGTGCCTTTTACTGAGGAGTGGCTTCCGTCTGGCCACTCTGCCATTAGATGGCCTGATTGGTGGAGTGCTGCAGAGATGATTGTTCTTCTGGAAGGTTCTCCTCTCTCCACAGAGAAACACCGGAGCTCTGTCAGAGTGACCATCGGGTTCTTTGTCACCTCCCTGACTAAGGCCCTTCTCCCCCGATTGCTCAGTTTGGCCGGGCGGCCAGCTCAAGGAAGGGGGTTCCTGGGGGTTCCAAATTTCTTCCATTTACGGATGATGGAGGCCACTGTGCTCATTGGGACCTTAAATGCTGCAGAAATTTGTCTGTACCCTTCCCCAGATCTGTGCCTCGATACAATCCTGTCTCGGAGGTCTACAGACAATTCCTTGGACTTCATACCTTGGTTTGTGCTCTGACATGCACTGTTAACTGTGGGACCTTATATAGACAGGTGTGTGCCTTTCCAAATCAAGTCCAATAAACTGAATTTACCACAGGTGGACTCCAATCAAGTTGTAGAAACATCTCAAGGATGATCAGTGGAAACAGAACGCACCTGAGCTCAATTTTGAGTGTCATGGCAAAGGCTGTGAATACGTCTGTAAAAATCAAAAGAAATCAATGACAAAAATAGTGGACCTCCATAAGTGTGGTTCATCCTTGGCAGTAATTTACAAACGTCTGAAGGTACCACGTTCATCTGTACAAACAATGGCAAGAAGTATCACCATGGGACCACGCAGCCATCATACCGATCAGGAAGGAGACACATTCTGTCTCCTGGAAATGAATGTAGTTTGGTGCGAAAAGTGCAAATCAATCCCAGAACAACAGCAAAGGACCTTTTGAAGATGCTGGAGGAAACAGGAAGACAAGTATCTATATCCACAGTAAAACGAGTCCTATATCGACATAACCTGAAAGGCTGCTCAGCAAGGAAGGACCCACTACTCTAAACCACCATAAAAAAGCCAGACTACAGTTTGTGAACATGGGCACAAAGATCTTACTTTTTGGAGAAATGTCCTCTGGTCTGATGAAACAAAGATATAACTTCATGTTTGGAGGAAAAAGGATGAGTCTTGCAAGCCGAAGAACACTATCCCAACCGTGACCATGGCAACATCATGTTGTTGGGGTGCTTTGCTGCAAGAGGGACTGGTGCACTTCACAAAATAGATGGCATCATGAGGAAGGAAAATTATGTGGATATATTGAAGCAACATCTCAAGACATCAGACAGGAAGTTAAAGCTCTGATGCAAATGAGTCTTCCAAATGGACAATGACTCCAAGCATACCTCCAAAGTTGTGGTAAAATGGCTTAAGGAAAACAAAGTCAAGATAATGGAGTGGCCATCACAAAGACCTCAATCCGATAGAGAATTTGTGGGCAGAACTGAAAAAGCATGTGCAGGTAAGGAGGCCCACAAACCTGACTCAGTTACACCAGTTCTGTCTGGAGGAATGGGCCAAAATCCCAGCAACTTATTGGGAGAAGCTTGTGGAAGGCTACCCAAAACGTTTGTCCCAAGTTGAACAATTTAAAGTCAATGCTACCAAATAGTAACAAAGTGTATGTAAACTTCTGACCCACTGGGAATGTGATGAAATAAATAATTCTCTCTACTATTATTCTGACATTTTTTAAATAAAGTAGCGAACCTAACTGACCTAAGACAGGGAATGTTTTCTACGATTAAATGTCAGGAACTGTGAAAAACTGAGTTTAAGGTGTATGTAAACTTCTGACTTCAACTATTTATTTATTTATACACACATAATGATGATGCTTTCTGTGTAATATAGCAGCATAAACTGAGCAACTTATTTATACGATGATGCTTTGTCTTAAATATTAGCGCAACTCTAGCAAAACTTTTTATATGATGACGCTTTTTGATTTATAGAGTAAACCTAGCAAACTTTTTTATATGATGATGCTTTCTGTCTTATATAGCAGCGCAAATCTAGCTAAATATTTCTTAATTATTTTACATTATTCTTTGTGTTGCATTACCCTGGGATGAATTGAAAAATAAACTAGCATGTCTCCACTGTATATGCAATGTGTAAAGTGTCTATGTGTGAGGAGGATGTTCAGAGCAGAGAGCTGTGAAGTGTATGATGAGAGGACAGAATGACAGCTCTTTTTTTTCGGGAACTCTGACTACACAGGTACTCACCATAACCAGACAAAAATGAGCCAGTGTCTGCCTGGCTTAAACATCCAGGCAGTCACATCCACAAACTAAATGCCTATATACACCTAATTTTCAGCATGAAAAGACACAAAAAAAGTATCTCTATAAACTCCTTCCCACCTAATCCAAAATATCATACCAGCTCAAAAACATTCATATTAATATAATGATTATACAGAGTGCGATTACCTGCAGCGTCCCACTGAGCAGAGAGCAATGGGGTCTCCCACCACAGCCACCAGTGACTGCGCTCGAGTGATGGCGGTGTTCAGCAGCTTGTAGTTGGATAGGAAACCATAGTCCAGATCTTCAGTGGAGTCCTCCACCAACTGCTCCTTCCTCTTGATGGCCGTCTGCTTGTGTTTGCAGGTGTGACGGGTGCGAACTGTACTCAAGAACAGCACCCGGAACTGCTTACCTACAGACCGGAAGAGATACATACCTCCTGACTTAACTTTTGGATTACCTCCGATTAGGTCACTCTTGTTTATTTGATATCACATGCATTTGAGTGGTATAATCTATGCTATTTTGAAACAATGCTGCTGATTTCCCTTTCAAAAAGTGGGACACTCCTTAAAATTGTGACGCCCAAGAACTGACATCATTTCATAAATAATCTCATTACATTTGATCAATTTTTACACACATTGTCATGTTGACAGCATTCATCGAGCTTTACCATTCAAGTTATTTTAAGAAAAATTATCAAATAAATATATATATTTTTTTATTTCCTTGATTTTGTTAAATTGCAACAATATAATTTTGTTTTTACCAAAAATATGTATGGCTTGAAAATAACAATTACACAAATCATGATTTGAAACCATATTCACAAATCAAAAAACTTTTTCCAGCCTTACTTTGTAACCTTCACATGGAAAGTTCCAATAATTTTCATATTAAAACACAGTATAAATGTGATATAAAATGAGTATCTTTGACTCACCCTGGACATTGAGCACTCTCTCCACGCTGACTTCTGGCATTCTCTTTTTGCGGAGTTCAGCACGGATTCGGAAGACCTGGTCAGCATAGGGAGAGACCACACCGATGCTCCCCTCATCCAGCTTCCCCCAAGCCACTGGCCATTTTTTCCTCATCTCCTCCACCCGTTCCACTATCTCAAACACCTGCACATGCACAACACAGTATTCAGACAATACTAGAATATACCAAATACTGAAATAAAGAACTACAAGTAACTTGTCAATCTGAATACTAATTACAAACAAAACCACAAATGATTTATACCAACATTTTGTCAGATGCATATGGGCTATATAGCAAGCTTTAATAGTCTTAAAACACAAGTTCCAAAAGTGATTTTGGAAAGATACACTCAAGAAAAGGATTTTTGCAGGGTGTTTAGTTTACTTAAAATAAACTAAAGCAACACAATTTTAGAACATTTTTTGTCACAACTTGATCTCATTGTGTTCTATCCATTTCAGTTTGTAAAATTGAAGTCTACTTCATCCTTTTGAGTTGGGACTACATTAATCCTTTTTGTGGCATTGATGAAACTGGGCAGGGCATTTCCATTTACAATGCATGTAGGCATTATGACCAAAACTGAAAAATAAAATAAAATTACAAACATAACAAAAAACATCCACCTCATCAAATAGCCATCTTTTTTTTTGTCATTTGTTGTTGGAAAACTCTCGAAGAGTGGATTACATCCAGTCCATTTGTTTTACTCACAGACAAAAATGTAGTGAGTAATAGCGAAGTATATATTTTTGACATAATCATGCTCTTGGCTCATGACATAAGCCGTGTTTTCACTTATAACGTCACAAAAATACGTAAACAGAACCTAAAATATCACATAACATAATTTAGAGGAGGTGATTATCTTTAAAACAAGCCCACACACAAAGTAATCGGATACATAGATCATTAGATAATCTGGCATCTAGCTATCTAGCTACAAACACATTAGATCGGACTGGTTCAGATTGCTCCAACCAGTGGTGAGAGTCCTCTATATTTGGACAGAGATTCATGTGATCAATCACTCTAGTTAAATATGGCCACCAGAAGATGGCGCCAAATACATGACACAGATTAAATGATGACTCAAATGGCACAGAATAAAACTAATTCTGTGAAATGTCATTACTAAAATCATTTTTGATACTCTGCAAACACTTTCATTGTTGTGTCTGCATGTGTGATTAGTTCTTATGTACAAATGTTATGTTTTATGTTTTGAGAGAATTTTGGACAAGACGAACTTCTCTCAAGCACACATAAACACACAAAGACATAAACATTTTCAATTATAAAGTGTTTCTCCGCTTCAGAAAAACTATGGAATGTGACGCATAAGTCGGATGGACTACTTTTACAATTGTGCTTTAAGCTTTAAAGTGAGACATTTGATCAACTGCCATTGTATTAAAATGAACAACCAGGATATTCGTATTGATTTTTGATTTTTTTTTGGAATGACATGAGGGTGAGAACTATTTATCTTTGGGGGAACCATTCCTTTAATGCCAATAGTCACAAGTCTTGCTAACACTAAAATGTAAGGGATCCCAATAGAATTTTTTTTTATTTATTGTCAGTGGTTAAGTTGGGTTTACCTCAGCGTTGTTGTAGTAAGCGGTGCTGTTCTTCTCCTGCACGTCCTCTCCTCGTGCGGTGAAAAAGGTGAGAGGGTAGAAGTCTTTATGGGGCGGTTGCTTCCCACTGGCCATCAGTTTACCCTCATAGAAGAGCTCAGATGTATAACTGCAGTCAGCCAGAACAGATAGTCAGCACTCACTGCTTTAATAAGGACATTCAGCAACCTCATTAACATAAACCTAACCCAAAATCTACAGCAATCTAACCTAAACCTAATTCCAATTCTGGTTTATCACATCACACCTGGTGTTAATAACACAACACGTGTTAAGCTCTAGCGACAGCATTTGTGATGAAAAATGATTTAATCTCAAACCTTATTTTCTTTTTTAAAAGCCCAAAAACAGGGCAATGCAATAAAAATTCAAATACACACCGTTTAGAAAACACTCACTTTCAAATCTTGCCAAACAGTATGTATTTTTATGCAATGAGCAGACTTTGCGATATGAAAAGGAAGTCTAAATTATTTTCTGTTGTAATCGACATAGTCACAAATTCTGTCGTGCTTAACTCAAACAAATACTTCCCTGCATCCATTTCACAGCAATTTGCTTTGGTTGAATTAGATAATACTCACTCAAACTTTCCGCAGGACAATATATGCAGATTTTATGCAAAATGATTCACAAAAACATCTGCTCTGAGCTGAAGCCCCTCTTATTCAGTTTAATTAACATTTTGACACCAGAGCACTCCAATCAAGGACATTTTAGTCATTTTTCTGACTTCTGAAGAGTTCAAAGCACCATATCTATCAAGAAAGGAGGGGTGAGCTTAGAGCAAATGCCCGAACGCATCCAAAACAGACTGGCACTTAATTTATAAAGCCCCAGTCCTGGTGTCAACACTGCTTCTAGTGTATACAGGTGTTCAATCTTTGTTCTGTTTTGTTAGCTCTTAATCCCAAAACACAAGACTGGGAGCCCACACAGGGAACAAATGTCTTACAGTTACCATTGAATACTTGTGTTGTGTGTGTAACTATTCTCTGTATGTGGTGCCTTTTCTTTCCCCAAGGAAAATCCTCTCATATTTAGTTATATTTATACATAATTATGTATAGTGCATTGAAAAGTACTCAGCCCCAGTGAAGCTAAGTTTTCAAAAAAAAAATTGTGTCCGATTCCAAATTTAGAATATATTAAATTATGACATTTTTCTCCAGCTGGTAAACAGTATTGTACATCATGACAAATAAAAAAAAATAAAAAATCACTCTAAACTACAAAAGTCAGTAGCTGTCCATGCCTCAACAATCTAAAAACTATTGCACAAAAAGGGGCTAGGAAGAAGCCTTTGCTGAAGAAACAAAAAGTACATGCTTGCCTATAAAGACTTTGCAATACTTCACTTGGAAGATACTGGAAAGATTGTGCAAAAGATCTTGTGGTCTGATGAGACTAAAGTGGAACTTTTTAACATATACAGTAAACGGTATTGGCCCTTACCCACTGGTGGTACTAAAGCCCATTTTAGACACAGCAAAGGAACTATAGTTATTTGAAGCTGTTTAGGGGCCATTTTAGGTCCTATGTGAACATTTTAGGTACTTTTGGGCATACAGGGACTGTGGCAGACTGTGGGAGGTGCTGCAGCCTGTGATTGGTCAAAAACCTATGACACAGGGGGCCTGGGAAGGTCGTTGGAAAAGACGCTGGCTACTACACCAGGAGTTCACTAGTTCGAATCCCAGGGCATGCTGAATGACTCCAGCCAGATCTCCTAAGCAACCAAATTGGCCCAGTTGCTAGGGAGGGTAGAGTCTCATGGGGTAACCTCCTTGTGGTTGCTATAATGTGGTTCGTTCTCGGTGGGGTGTATGGTGAGTTGTGCGTGGATGTAGCGGAGAATAGCGCAAAGCCTCCACACGCGCTATGTCTCCGAGGCAACACGCTCAACGAGCCACGTGATAAAGATGCGTGGGTTGACGGTCTCAGATATGGAGGCAGCTGGGATTCGTACTCTGCCAGCTGGATTGAGGCGAATCCCTACGTGTGCACGAGGACTTAAAAGCACATTGGGAATTGGGCATTCCATATTGGGGAGATTTGCACAATTAGCTTTGAGAATCTCAAGAAGTCTACAGTCGCCATTACCATTAGTAAGCAAGCTAGCTGCTGGCCTGCTACGCAGATGTTTGTGCTAATTTTACAAATCCCTTCCAGAAATAACATAAAACAAACAAAGTATCCAAAGAAAATCACCCGTTTCACACATGTGTGTGTGTGTGGCGTGTGACAATACAGAAAATAAAGTAATAATTTCTGGATTATTACATACATTTTTTCCTTGAATGACGAATATAACCACGTTTATCGAGAGTGGATGGTTGAACTCTATTCTACACTAAACCATCAAGAAATCTAGTCTACATGAGGGAAGTATTAAGTGCCTGTTACTGCGTGGTTAACATGCATCAAGATGTTTTGTTTTAAGTCAATCAGGAGTATTTCAGTACAGTAGTTTATGCTGGGTCATAAACTAGATTGTGTTGATAAATAGGTTTATAGTGCATTTTCAACATGTTGTCCACGGAGTACAGCGTGTACTGCATGGTTAAAGAGCACTTTCTCTAACTTCGGCTACAGGGACACTGCACGTGCCCTTACAGTTTAAACTGTAACCTGAAGACACAGGTTGAGTCTGAAAACTGGAAAATGCTGCCTTTGTAGGCTGTATAAGGATGGGATAGGTGCTCTTTAAACTGTTCAGAGAGTTCCATTCATACAAAAACACTGTTGTTTAAACCATTAACTTATTAGGCAGCCCCCTGTCTTTGGATGCTGCCAAGTTCATTTAAAACAGCCCTAACAAAAGTGTAGCTCTGATCCCAGCGACCTCCGTCGTTGTTGTTAAAATGTTATTGTATAAATGTAAAAAATAAAGTTTGGATGTGTTTTTTTTTTAAAAAAGGCACTACATACGAAGAACAACAGAAGTAGAGGTAACAAGAAAGGTTCACGTGGGTGTACTTGCATCAGCGCCAGCACAGCCCTAACGTTGTGTGTGTTTGCACGTGTGTCTCTCCTCAGGAAGAGTGTGTGAAAAAGTTCACACCTACTTGATGATCGCCTCATGTGAGCGGTAGTTTTCACACAGCAGGATCCTGCAGGGGTATTCAGATGGGTAATGCTCGTACAGACGGTCCAGCAGGGACACATGCAAGTTCCTCTCTCGTGCAAACTCACTGTACACAAACGGACTCAGCTGCAGGAGACAGTAAACACAGTAGATTCATGATTGTATGCGTTAAATTAGCTGCAATACAATTCACTTTATAGCTGATGTGTGTCATTTTATTTATGTAAAAATACTTTCCCGTATCTCAGTTTATCATGCAGAGGACTGAGCCGTGAAACTCTACATGGTGCATTCTGATAGGTCCTTTGAACATGTTATCTGTTAGCCAATCAACTTATGTACTCTCACTTTGTCGAACATTTAAATTGCATCAGTTGTTTGCAGGTTAGCCGGATTCACTGCAGTGCGCTACAAGAGTTTATTCACTGAAATCCTCCTCCTACCCAGAACCACTTGTCTAGATCTGCTTTAAAGGGATTTTATGCATGTCTAATCATGCAGCAGCAGTGTTAGCAGATCTAGTCCATCAAGACCAAACCTACCAACTTGTCATATCCATTATAACACCTACATTTATTCTTAGAGGTGTCATGACTGAACTATAAGTAAGCCATCTGCAGGTTGATTTCCCTTAAAAGTATAAAACTGTGGCACTATCAAAATATTCCTCTGCTTGTTTGAATGTTCCATCCAGCCAAACACAGAAGCATGTAGCTTACCAATGAACCTTAACATATTTATTTTCCCCCCTTTTCTCCCAATTTGGAAAGCCCAATTCCCACTACTTAGTAAGTCCTCGTGGTGGCATGGTTACCCATCTCAATCCGGGTGTCGGAGGACAAGTCTCAGTTGCCTCTGTTTCTGAGACCATCAATCCGCACATCTTATCACGAGGCTTGATGTGCATGACACAGTGGGGACTCACAGCATGTGGAGATTCATGCTACTCTCCGTGATCCACGCAAAACTTACCACGTGCCCCATTGAGAGCGAGAACCACTAATCGCGACCACGAGGATGGATGCTTAGGAGACCTGGCTGGAGTCACTCCGCACACCCTGTATTCAAACTCACGACTCCAGGGGTGGTAGTCAAAGGCAATACTCGTTGAGCTACTAAGGCCCAGAACCTTAACATATTTAATGTTATAGCAAAGGTTACACTCTGACATATAACAACTCATTGAAAAGAAAATTGGTAAATCAAGTCAAGTCATTTTTATTTGTATAGCGCTATTCATAACACACATCGTTACAGCTTTACAGGAAATCATGCAAAAAAAATAATTGTAATAACTATAAAGTCTTAAGAGTCATCATTGTGTAGTTTGATTAAATATGATTGTAAACTTTGTAAAAAAAAATAAAATAATAATTGTATTTAGAACCCCTGTGAGCAAAATGAATGCGACTGTGGCAAGGAACACAAAACTCCCTAAGATGTTGGTTAATGGATAAAAATAACTTTGGGAGAAACCAGACTCACTGTGGGGGCCAGTTCCCCTCTGACTAACATCATGAATAAAATGCCAGTATTAGTTATTTGTGTGCAAGTCAATAAGTTGTAAACTAAGCAAGCGTTAATGTCCAGTGTTTAAAAGACAAACAAAAAAAACACAGATCACAGATAAGAGCATAGCTGAAGTTTCACAGCCATGCGGAGCAGGATTTTGGACCAATGAGATTTATCTGTGGGTAGGGCTTTAGAGAATAAAAGAAAATAAAGAAACCAAAAAATAGAAACCAAGAGATTGTCAACATGTTGTGTAAAGGCACTTTTCCACTACACGTTAAGGCTCGACTTGACTTAAACAATAGCACGACCGCTAGCTGTTAGCTACTAGCTCCGTTGTGCTGCATAAAGCAGTTGTTGCATGGTGATTTTACACAAGTTTAACAGTTAAATTGGCCTGGTTGTTTTAGAAGCAAGCTTTCCAGTAGCTGGTCAACTAAATAAAGTGAAGCTTTCGAGAAGAATATAGTTAACGTAACAAAACGTACCATCCTCCATCGTGGAGTCCATTTGGTCGAACAACTTCCACTTTTCCTTGATGGTTCTGTAGTCACTTATGCTTTTTTAACTTTTCCCTACACTGTTGGTAGGTCCGGTGGCAACCGTGTGCGGCCACAGCTGAGACACTTCCTGAAAGACCTTTTCATTTCGTTCGTTGCTAACGAGAGGAAAGTCATCACCTCGTTTATTGACCACATTGTGGTTTTGCGCACAGCCGTTTCTTTTTACAATTCGAAAGACGCGTGATCAAACGATACATCTATCGCGGTTACTAACTTTAAAACTAGAGGGTTGATGTCCCGTGTTGCAAATCCAGTGACACTGGTAGTGACGATTCTCTCTGACCAATCAGTGATCTGCAGGGGTTTGACGTCACATTTAGTATCGGCTCGGCTAGCTTGGAACCTCAACCGAGGTGGTACTACAACAAGTAATAGGTACCAGGTACTATCCATAGTGGAAAACCCCCAAAAAGCGAGCAGAGTCGAGCTGTACCGTGCAGTGGAAAAGCCCCAAAAGAGAAAGTCAGTCATACAGGTTTGGAACAATATGAGGATGAGTAAATTATGAAAACTTTTGAATGCAATTTCTTATTAAAAAACACATTAGCAAATTTACACTAAATGTTTACTCAAAGTTAAATTCATCAAGGAAACTGCACACCAAATTAAAAAGTTTAAACAAATATAAAAGACATTTACTGTAAGTGGTGTAAACTAGTGTTTAACCCTCCTATTCTGTTAAAGACTCTTTTTTTCCCCGTATGAAATGGTAAAAAATTTTCATCTTATTTACATATGCATTTCTCGATTTCACCATTGATTTGCATTTGCAAAATCATGTTGTGATTTTGAAAATCATGTTATGACAATAATAGCCAATAGATGGCTGCAATGTTCTATGCATCCACCTACTGTGTAGTAATTCCACATTTTATGACAAGTTATGCATTTGGATATATAGTTAGACATGATCAAAATAATGTATTTAGACATCATCAAAATATTACGTCAAAGTTTAGAATTTCATTCTTTTATAACTGTTTTAAAGTGTCAGTTTTTGTAATAATGTCACATTATGCTTACAGTCAAACCTGACTTGGAGTTACAAAGAGAAGTCATGCTAATCATTTATTTCACATATTATATATATTTTTTTTATATATTTTTTTTCACTCAAAGTAAATTAATAATAATTGAACAGAAAAGAACAGCAAAAAAAATGTAAAAATTAAATGTGTATAAAGCACATTTCAGTGTGTCTGAGTCTTGTGTGTGTGCATAAGTGTGTGCGTATGTGCACGTGTTTTGTTCCACGTTCTGCCTTCTGGCTGTCTTAGTCTCATCTATTTTACATGTGTGTGTCATGGTATCTCCCCCTCCCCCTTTATGTGTGTGTTCTGCATTGTGGCTGATTTATTCATTTTTTATTTATTTTTTTTGTTTTTCCCATTCATTTTCATTTGGTCGGTCAATTTTGACCACTTAGAAATCTTGAATCAAGTTTAAAAAAACATTGTGTTTAGATCACTAGTGGAAAAAGTCACCACATCTTGTTCCACTTAGATAACGGAAACCATTTTTATTACATCGGAAAAAGTGATTTCGGTCAAAAAAGACGAACGCTATAGAAAAGCTAAAAGTTTTGTCCTGACTACGTTTGTCCAGATGGAAACCTTTGTAATAATTTATTTTGGAATACTTTTTCGTTTACAGGATAGATTTGCAACTCTTCAGAGTTAATCGATGACTATGAACTTTAGATATCAAGTCTCATCTCTTATTTGTTCATTTATTTAATCTTCTGGATGTGATGTGGTGTGCAACATACTTGACACTTTTGTTGCAACGCACCCAGTGAACTCTCATTCCTAATTTTGGGGTAGAACAAGTTCAGTTTTTTGTTAAATTCTTAAGCTGAGGAGACACAGGTGGGGTGAGATGAATTATTAATGCTGCATGAAGTGAGTGGGGTGATGAGGTTTCTATCTAAAGGGCATTTAATTAGAGGTCCATTGGTTCCACTCGGGCTGCGCTGGTTCTTTATGGACGAGAGTTAGACACTGATCTGACACCGTCTGCAGAGTGAGGCCAGCACGAGAGACAAGATATGACAGCACGGAGAGCCTGTTGCCCTGTTCAGAGCGAATTCTGAGCTGAACTCAGAGCGCCGTCATCAGTGTTGGGTGGACTTCTGATCCAGCTTTAATTTGCAGAAATCTTAAGCGCTCTCTCATTTTTAAGTGCTTCATGAAGAAAGAAACTCGAATCTGATGAGGTTTGCAGGAGGAATTTCTTGCTTAAAATGTAATGATTACTCGAGAACAGACTTTTAAAACATTTGAAAAACAGTTTAGAAAGTGATCATAAAGAAAAATTAGGTTCAGTTAAGTCTAAAATTATTTACTATTTTATAACAATTTTTTAAGCTCTCAACTCTCAATCGTGTTTGTGCAGATTCAAACTTTGTTCATCAAGATGAATTGTACATCAATGACACCAAATGCCATTCCCCTGTCTCGTAAACAACACATTTAAATATGTGGAAGTGCAAATAAGATTTGAGCGTTTTGGAGAAGAGTTTAAGAAAATAGTGACTTAAATTCCAGTCTGTTCCTTACACTAAGACTTATTGTGTGTTTCATGGACAAAAGTCACACATTTTGTTGAATAAATTATGTTATATGAATCCATTATATGACACACATATTTCTTGATTTTTTATCCATGAAAATTTGATTGGATTTTGTAAAGTGGGCTAGGATATTATTGGTAAATATTATTTTTCCTGCCCATGTGACCTTGATTATGTTAGCATATACAGTCAATCGGCGAGGTGGAGCAAGTTTTTATATATAGAGTGGCAAGAAAAAGTATGTGAACCCTTTGGAATTAACTGCATTTATGTATAAATTTGCCTTTAAATCTGGTTTGATCTTAATTTAAATCTGTTTTAACTCACAAAACACAAATTATAGTTTCGTTCTTGTACATATCGAATGCATCATTCAAACAATCACAGTGTAGGTTGGAAAAAGTATGTGAACCCCTAGCCTAATGACGTCAACAAATGCTAAATAGAATCAGGAGTTGGAAAACCTGGCATTTAATGAATGAAACCAGATTGGAGGTGTGGGTTAAAGCTACTTTGACTTGTAAAAAGCACTCAAATATTTTGAGTTTGCTATTCACAAGAAGCATCTGCTGATGTGGACCATGCCTCACAAAAAAAAGAGATCTCATTGTCTCTTTGCATAAAGCTGGAAAGGGTTAAAAAGTTCTCAAAGAACTTTTCTCAAAGATATTCGTCTGTCCACAGTTAGACAAACTGTCTATAAATGGACACAATCTAGTACTGTAGCTACTCTCACATGATGTGCCCATCCAGCAAAGATGACTCAAAGGGCACACCGCAGAATGCTCAATGAGATAAAAAAAAAGAACAAAAAAGAGCTATAGTATATGGAAAGAATTAACAGGCATGGTGTCTATGGCAGGACACCATGAAGGAAGCTGCTGCTTTCCAACAAAATCATTACTGCATGCCTGAAGTTTGCTAAACACCACTTGACACTCCACAATGCTTTTGGGAAAATGTTTTGTGGACTGATGAAAGCACTTGTTGTGCTTATATAAAGCACAATGTATGGTGTAAATAGGGCACTGCATACCAACATGAAAACTTCATCCCAACGGTGATGTATGGTGGAGGGAGCATCATGATTTGGAGCTGCTTTGCTTCTTCAGTAGAAGTTGTGTGATGCAGCAGGACAATGACCCTAAACATCAAAGTTAATCCACTACAGAATGACTTTGATGAAAATCCACCTTTTGGAGTGACCCAATCAGAGCCCAGAACTTAACCCAATAGAGATGCTGTGTAATGACCACAAGAGAGACGTTTACACCAGACATCCTAATAATATATCTGAGCTGAAGCAGTTCTGTAAGGAAGAATGGTCCACAATTCCTTCTGAACATTGTGAGAGTCTAATCTGAAACTTCTGGAAACACTTGGATTTAATTAATGGTCGATCCTCCTTTAGCAGCAATAACCTCAACCAAGGGTTCACTTTTTCCACAGCACTGTGAATGTTTAATGGGGTGTGTTCAATAAAGACATGAAAGATTATAATTGTGTGTGTGTTTTTAGCTTAAGCACATTTTTCAGACAAGTGTTTGTCTATACTTGTGACTTTGAAGATGATGAGATCACATTTTATGACCAATTAATGCAGAAAAATCCGCTCTGATGAATCCTGCACAATAACACCAAGGACATGCATTAAGAAAATACATTTGGATTTCTTGGTGACTCATTTTTTGAAATCACATTATTTTTGGGCTTCCTGCATTAGTGACTCTTTCCTATGTGGCAGTTCTCACTCATGACATCATAATTAATGTACCTGCATGTGATCTCCTGCCAGTACGATGCGAGTGCCCTTAGTGGCCAACGCCAACGGCATGATGGTCTCGCACTCCATGGCTTGAGCGGCCTCGTCCAACAGGATGTGTGTGAAGATCCCTTTACAAACACAAAAAATGAAATATTCATTACATGGAGCTTCACAGGAGCAGCCATTAATAATAGATAACGCACACACACTAATCATAAACACAAAAGGGTCAGCCATTAGGATCTGTAGAGGAGATTCTGCACACAGTATCAGAGTCTCTAAGAGATGTTAGTTTGGTCTGCAGGTGTGTGTGTGTGAGATTGATAGATAACTCACTGATACGTCAATAAAAACAGAACATGCAGACACACCTTCTGGCATACATATTATGGCACATAAATATTGTGTAAAATAAGTGTTTGCTGTTTTACAATGTTGTGTACATCTCATTTGATGACTACAAATAAGAATGAATTTATAATTTTAATTTAGTGTGGAAAACATGTCTTGATTATTTTTAAGTACATTTTTTTTTTTACTTCTTGAATTAAACGTTTTGAATCAAACTGTATAAATGACCGTTTTGGTTTAAATCTCCGTTTCAGAGCAAATACAAACATATCAAGATAAAAATTGAATATCGCCAAAGGCTGAAAAATCCAGATTATTCGTTTTATCTCAGTCCTGCATGTAATCACACAAAAATTGGCTCCTTTCTCCAAACACACAAACAAAGATTGCCTAAAGGAATACAAACACAAAAGGTCTGTGTCAGTGAAGGGAATAAACTCCCCAACACCCAAAGCACTAAGACAAAAATCAGCAGTAATGACTTTAAATGAAGGGATAAGAACAGGGGAGAGACAAACGAATAGAGACGGCAGCACTGGGTGTTAATGATGCCATGAAGTTAATGATGTTATATGGGCAAGCCACATCTCTTAGCAACAGATGATCCTGCATACAGACACACTGGAGGAGGAAATTAGCCTCTCCTAATAAACTGCTGCAGATCGCTCCAGCAGGAGGAGTTTAATGCGACCACTTTCAGCTGTGACTCGCTTCGGTTATGTCTTTCTGTTTTAATAAGATGTGTGTAGTTATGAAAACCAGCTGCAAGTCTTGTCTTTAGCATACTGACAGCAGGAAAAACAAAAGTAGAGAGTGAAACAAGGAGAAAAGTTGTGTATAGAGATAGACCGCTAATCGGTTTGACTGATTTTTATTTTACAGACATTTACACTTTTTCCAGTTTATCAACACTGGGTCGACCGAAAGTACGGTCACTGATACTTGAGTTAATATTAAGTGAAAAGACAATAAGAAGCCATTTAGGTCACAAAGTAATAAAGTTCCTGGCATGGTCTTCTGCTGTTGCAGCCCATCTGCCTCAAGGTTCAGCATGTTGTGCATTCTGAGATGCTATTCTGCTCAATATAATTGTACAGAGTGGTTATCTGAGTTACCATAGACTGTCTGTCAGCTCAAACCAGTCTGGCCATTCTCCATTGACCGCTCTCATCAACAAGGCATTTCCATCCACAGAAATACTCAAACCAACCCGTTTAGCACCAACAATCATGCCACTGTCCAAATCACTGAGATCACATTTTTTCCCCATTCTAATGGTTGATGTGATCATTAACTGAAGCTCCTGACCCATATGATTTATACACTGCACTGCTGCCACACAATTGGCTTATTAGAAAATCGCATGAATAAGTAGATGTACAAGTGTTCCTAATAAAGTGCTCAGTGGATGTATTTATATATACTGTGTGTATGTATGTATACATAGAAAAACAGAGCCGTCATGTCAGCGCACTCCTGCATCTCAGTAGTGATGAAAAAAAGTTGTTTAGGTTTATAACAGGAATATACCGAGTTTGAAGCGATGTTACTTCTGATGAGAGCTGCAACAGAAAATGTAATCCCAGAAGTAATCTCTCTTTTTGATCCATCAAATGCGAACTCTCACACACACATGCACAAACGCACTAACTTGTTCCTCCAGTAAGTACTCGAGTTAAGCAGCGCAAACATCCTTTGCTAGTTCTAACGTGATGTTTTCGAATTAGCAATGAAGTCTCCGACTGTATTAAAGCAAGATGATGAATGTGTGGCGGAAGAAAGTAGTTCAACTCACAAGAGCGTTTTAGGGACAAAACCAGAAATGTTTCCGTCCAAAAACAGTCCGGCGTCAATTATTCCTTACACACATATACATATATTTTATAGGGTGTATGAGTGCTCACCTGGCTCCAGGTCAAGCTGGCAGAGGTACTGGGATGTGCTGAGTGTGACCACAACCACACGGTGGCGCTCTACGTCCTGCTGTGTGGGCATCTGGAAGGTGAAGTAAGCTCCAGAGATCAGACAGTACTGCTGCACCACAGGATGCACTGTCTTCACCCAGCGGTTTCTGAAATAAACCCTAAACGAACACACAAACACAACAGGAAACAGCGTTCAAAATACATTTCAAGTCTGTAATTTGACATATTTCTCAGTAAAACAATATTGAGAGGAAAGTTTGTTTTGTTGCCAGCTTCTACAGTGAGGAAAATAAGTATTTGAACACCCTGCTATTTTGCAAGTTCTCCCACTTAGAAATCATGGAGGGGTCTGAAATTGTCATCGTAGGTGCATGTCCACTGTGAGAGACATAATCTATAAAAAAAAAATCCAGAAATCACAATGTATGATTTTTTAACTATTTATTTGTATGATACAGCTGCAAATAAGTATTTGAACACCTGAGAAAATCAATGTTAATATTTGGTACAGTAGCCTTTGTTTGCAATTACAGAGGTCAAACGTTTCCTGTAGTTTTTCACCAGGTTTGCACACACTGCAGGAGGGATTTTGGCCCACTCCTCCACACAGATCTTCTCTAGATCAGTCAGGTTTCTGGGCTGTCGCTGAGAAACACGGAGTTTGAGCTCCCTCCAAAGATTCTCTATTGGGTTTAGGTCTGGAGACTGGCTAGGCCACGCCAGAACCTTGATATGCTTCTTACAGAGCCACTCCTTGGTTATCCTGGCTGTGTGCTTCGGGTCATTGTCATGTTGGAAGACCCAGCCTCGACCCATCTTCAATGCTCTGAGGGAAGGAGGTTGTTCCCCAAAATCTCGCAATACATGGCCCCGGTCATCCTCTCCTTAATACAGTGCAGTCGCCCTGTCCCATGTGCAGAAAAACACCCCCAAAGCATGATGCTACCACCCCCATGCTTCACAGTAGGGATGGTGTTCTTGGGATGGTACTCATCATTCTTCTTCCTCCAAACACGGTTAGTGGAATTATGACCAAAAAGTTCTATTTTGGTCTCATCTGACCACATGACTTTCTCCCATGACTCCTCTGGATCATCCAAATGGTCATTGGCAAACTTAAGACGGGCCTTGACATGTGCTGGTTTAAGCAGGGGAACCTTCCGTGCCATGCATGATTTCAAACCATGACGTCTTAGTGTATTACCAACAGTAACCTTGGAAACGGTGGTCCCAGCTCTTTTCAGGTCATTGACCAGCTCCTCCCGTGTAGTTCTGGGCTGATTTCTCACCTTTCTTAGGATCATTGAGACCCCACGAGGTGAGATCTTGCATGGAGCCCCAGTTCGAGGGAAAGTGACAGTCATGTTTAGCTTCTTCCATTTTCTAATGATTGCTCCAACAGTGGACCTTTTTTCACCAAGCTGCTTGGCAATTTCCCCGTAGCCCTTTCCAGCCTTGTGGAGGTGTACAATTTTGTCTCTAGTGTCTTTGGACAGCTCTTTGGTCTTGGCCATGTTAGTAGTTGGATTCTTACTGATTGTATGGGGTGGACAGGTGTCTTTTATGCAGCTAACGACCTCAAACAGGTGCATCTAATTTAGGATAATAAATGGAGTGGAGGTGGACATTTTAAAGGCAGACTAACAGGTCTTTGAGGGTCAGAATTCTAGCTGATAGACAGGTGTTCAAATACTTATTTGCAGCTGTATCATACAAATAAATAGTTAAAAAATCATACATTGTGATTTCTGGATTTTTTTTTTTTTAGATTATGTCTCTCACAGTGGACATGCACCTACGATGACAATTTCAGACCCCTCCATGATTTCTAAGTGGGAGAACTTGCACAATAGCAGGGTGTTCAAATACTTATTTTCCTCACTGTATGGCTATTTTTATGGTGAAATTTAGGTTATTACAATGGAAAGTAATGTAGGACAGGAGTTATTTTTAGTACTAAAATGCTGTAAAAGACTTGAATTTTTGCTATGGATATGGATGATCACGTGTGTCTTTTGAAGTGAGGTGTGCCATTACTTTTAGAAGCAATCAGATTTAAACCTGCTGGACAATAAAGCACGCATACAAATACCATAGACTTACATTGAAGCAGAGACCGAGTCATTTCTAGAATATATATACTTGGAGGTTAGCTCTTTTGACTTGGGCCCTTAAGCAACCACTAAGCAACCACAAAGAGTAGCCTAGCAACTGCATAAGTAATGAACTAAATACTTTAGCAACCAAATAATAATACTCTGGCAATCAGCCTCAACAATCTGCACTGTGAAGCTAGTTTGCATTGTCTTAAGAAAAAGTACAAATGTGGTTGGTTAATATTTTCTTCTCACCCATGCAGCCTTGTTTATGTCAGGAAAAAAGTTTTGTTTCAGAGGAGGAGAAAGTTATTACATTGTGATAAGAGATTAAACTAAAAAAAATAAACAAATCATTCAAATAATGTGCACCAAAGAATCAGGATCATTTCAAGAAATGTTGATATCTGAAGGGCAAAGTATATGGGATAAGACGGATGAGAGACTTACATATGCACTACTGTGCATTTAAAAATAACCTGGATGACTAATAACATCTTATAACTAATTTCCTTTCACAATGTCCATTTAGAAGGGCTAAAGAAAGACACCTCTATCTATACCCAGTCTAAAAGGGATAGTTCATCCAAAAAACTCAATTCTGTCATTTACTCACCCTCATGTTCCAAACCTGGACTTACTTTAGTCAATGGAAGACAAAAGGCAAAGTCTTATGGGGCTTTTCCACTGCACGGTACAACTTGACTCGACTCTGCTCGCTTTTTGGGGGTTTTCCACTATGGATAGTACCTGGTACCTATTACTTGTTGTAGTACCACCTCGGTTGAGGTTCCAAGCTAGCCGAGCCGATACTAAATGTGACGTCAAACCCCTGCAGATCACTGAATGGTCAGAGAGAATTGTCACTACCAGTGTCACTGGATTTGCGACACGGGACATCAATGCGCTAGTTTTAAAGTTAGTAACAGTGATAGCTGTATCATTTGATCACGCGTCTTTCGAATTGTAAAAAGAAACGGCTGTGCGCAAAACCACAATGTGGTCAATAAACGAGGTGCTGACATTCATCTTGTAAGCGGTGAATGAAACAACATGGAACGAAAAAGTCTTTCAGGAAGTGTCTCAGTTGTTGGCCGCACACGACTACCACTGGACCTACCAACAGTGTAGGGAAAAGTTAAACAAAACTTAAAAGTGACTACAGAACCATCAAGGACCACAACAGCTGGAGTGGTCCAAACAGAAGAAAGTGGAAATGGTTCGACTAAATGGACGCTATCTATGGCAACAGACCGGCGAGCAATGGGAGGGAGTGTTGGCCACAGCACTGTTGGAGTCCACGATGGAGGATGGTACGTTTTGTTACGTTAACTCTATATTCTGCTTGAAAGCTTCATTTTATTTAGTTGACCAGCAACGCGAGAAGAGTCGAGTCGAGTTGAACCGTAACGTGCGGTGGAAAAGTGCATATGCTTTGTATGGAAAAAAAAGATGCAATGAAAGTGAATGCTGACTGAGGCAGACAGTCCCTAACATGCAACTAAATATCTCCTTATGTGTTCCATAGAAAAAGAAAGAACATGAGGGTGAGTAAATAATGACCGAAATATTATTTTTGGGTGACGTTTGTTACCTGAGAGGTCGTGCGTGTGGATTGCCAGCCTCCACGTATGGATGGAGGTAATCTTTAATGTACAAATCTGCTGCACTGTTTGAATGGGTGCAAATCAGAACCCTGAAACAAAGAAACAAACAATAAATAAAACAATAATCATCATCAACACCATCATCATCGATATTTTAGGTAGGACAAACAACAATAAAAAGCTCTATCTCCTTCAATATATGGTAATGTTGCATAAATCTGTATAAAAAATGGTAAACGTCTTAACCTTCATCATTTCACCTTCCCCCTTAGAATGTAAAAACTTTCTAGGAGGTTGAACTTCTAGTTATGTGCTACAAACATGATTCTTGTGGGTGGAGTTTTCTTTATGTAAACAGCATTTTGTGTACAGTTAAATCACTTCCCATACTGTTATGCTTGTGTGTATCAAGCAAAATGTTTGCCGGCTTTACATTCGTTGAAATTAGGGATATAACTTTGCACAGACCAGGTACAAATACAGTCACACTAATCTCATATTAACGTATAATAAATAACTCTTGTCACTATAATTATGAAACAGTGTGTATTGTAAGCTTTATTATGTTGCAATGTCTTGTCCAATAGACTTCCATTGTAAGTGCATCACCGTAAATACTAGCAATTTGTTTTGATATAGAGCATTGTGAAGTGTGCTCTTGCTCACCGTGAGTCAGGCTGTTTCAGGATGTGTTTGACTGCCTGGGCCAGCGTGAAGGTCTTGCCAGTGCCATAGGGTCCGATGATAAGCACCGGTGGAAGGTTGATGGAGAGGGGGGTGGTGATGGCCAGAACAGCCTCCTTCTGCTTGGCGTTCAGACGTGGATCAAGCTGCTCATCCCACTGCCTGTGGCACAGAGGAGGAACAACTTTCACACTACAAACACACAATCATTCTCTCCAACACAGCTGTCACTTACAGTAACAGAGCCATCTGAGAGTGAACTGCTGCTGGAGTGAAGATTATTTACATCATGTGTCATTTCACATTTTAGCTCAATATAAAATGGGGGATTCTTCAATAAAGGTCACCTGACAACTTTAAATCTTGAAATATGAAACTTTTTTTTAAACTAGGTTTCATCTATAAAGATCTGGTCAAGGCCTTGATCAACTTTCTACTAAATGTAATGTGTGAATTTTTAATATTGTGTGTGTGATGGTAAAGACGAGAGATGATGGTGATGAAAAGTGATGGAAATGACACGCGATGGGAATGAGTGACGGGAATTATGGGAATCACGAGCGCTGGGAAAGATGGGAATGGCAAGCAATGGGAATGATGGGAATAAAGCTTGATGGTAAAGACACGCGATGGGAATGCCATGTGGTAGTAAAGACGCATGGTGGGAATGATGCATAAAGGGAATGATGGAACTGAGACACACTGGGAATGTGCAATGGGAATGCCATTTGGTGATAACGATGAGTGATGGGAATGACACGCGATGAGAATGACACGTTATGAGAATAAAGCGCGATGGGAATGATGAAAATGACGAGCGATAGGAATGACAAGTGCTGGGAATGACGTGCGATAGGAATGATGGGAATAACGTGTGATGGTAAAGACGTGATGGGAATGATGTGTGGTGGGAATGACGCATGCTGGGAATGAATCGCGATGGGAATGACACATGATCGGATTGAAATGAGTTTGGGTGTTACAATTTGCACAACTGTCATGAAAATAACATCACAATATCGAAAATCTTAATGCCCCTAAAATAAGATTCATTTTCAATATGCTAAATATAATTTCTTGTTTGTTTCTTATGATTTTGGAAATTGTCTTGACAGGTTTAGTGACAAAATACTGTGGTCAAAATGTCTGAATAGGGGGCAAGCATATTATAAATTAAATTCTTGCAAATGTAACATAAATAAGGTAAGAAAAGAAGTTACTCATTCAGGGTCTTGTGTGTGTGCCGGTACCTGTTGGGACTCCAGGGGATTGTGGGAGTGAGGCCGACATCTGGAAACAGGATGCTGTTATCTCTGATGCGATCCAGAGCATAATGCATCTCACACAGAGGAAGCCTGTTCAACTGAAACTGCAGCTCCACCTGCATGCAAAAACACACTCCTGCTTCTTAAACACACTCTGCACGCATTACTGTATTTACTCATCTGTTACACTATATTTTTGAGTAAAAGTAAACTGTATTTTTGGACCTATATGTAGCTATGGGAATGAATACTTTATCCTTCAATGACTTGTTGTTCCAGAACATTACAAGGGTTCTGAAACGTCACGATAATCTAAGGAGATGTGTCAAATTATTGAAACCCCTTAGCCCACATAGGGATTCCACAAGACTAAAGGATTCAAACGTTTTCAATACATACAGTGTGTGTGTGTGTGTGTGTGTGAGACGCTGGAGGGCACAGTGATAAATAGGATCTGTTCAGCTGAGTAAAAAGGGTAATTTAGGCCAAATCCTGCTTTTTATAGGGCAGCCAGACCCTGGGGTTTCTGCCATTGCAATTAAATTTTACTACGGTATGTGTACACTGCTTAATCAAATTCCCTTTCATATCTCCAACACATCTCTCCGTGACAAGACAACAGAGCCCTGTTTGCAACGGAAAACACATAATTGTTTATATAAATTACAATGAACAATTACTATTTCCAATGAATAATTAGCATATAGGGGGCTGGATCAAAAAAGTTGTTCCAAATCCATATGCTTCCGAGGAAGGACAATAATCATGCAGGGACATTTATCAATAAGTCTGCAGCACTTTGACATGTAATAAAAGTGGATGGGGACTGAAGTCACTGAGTTCCAAATTGGATAAAAAAAAAGTCCTATGCATGCATCAAAAAATTATATATAGTGCATGAGTCATATGGACTAAGTCTTTTGAAATCATACAATAGCTTTTGTGAGAAACAGATGGAAATTTAAGTAGTTGTTCGATAAAAATCTCAAAACTAATTTGCACTATATTAGCATCTGGCATTCGGTTACAACACGAGAAACAATGGTGTTTTGAGTCAATGAATTCAAATGCCGTGTCTTGATTTATATTTCGCTTTTTATGGTGCTTTTATGTCATTTTTGGAGCTCTACATCCACAGTGCCCATTGATTTTCAATGTGTGAAAAAAGCACAGCTTGGACAATCTGCATTTCATTTTGTGTTCCATGGAAGAAAGAAAATAATACAGGTTTGGAATGGCATGAATGTTAAAGATGACAGAATTGTCATTTTTGTATTACTCAACGTATTTTACCTGCAGTTCCTGATCGGCCACAAGTCCAAGCTCATTACAACAGTCTTTACAGATCCGCAGGAAGATGTAGTCCTTGGTCTTTTCCTCTATAAGGGCCTCATACACACGCTCCTTGGCTCCGGCTGGTTGATTTTGACCTGTCCGCTCTTTGAAGACAGGCAACAGCAGAACAGAGTTGACCTTTGTCATGACCAGTCGTCCAGCTAGTGTGTCTTCAGACAGTGTCTCTGTCAGTTTGAAGCGTGCAAACAGCTGTCCGTTCTGAGCGTACTTGGCCCCACCAGAAATGCCAGTCAACATAAAGCTCGTCACCAGCTGCAGTTTAACCTTGATGTTGAACCTGTGAGGAAAAAGATGAAAAGCGGTGTTATTTGGGATTTTATATATGGCTGAACTCTTTTCCATAAAGGCCAAAACAGTTGCAAAAGAACCAATGTACCATCCTCTAAATAATAATACAGTGCTCTTTACATACACAATACAGCACAAACTCTCATATCGTATTGACTCATTATAGGATGTAGAGTTTGTGCCGTATTGAGTCATTATAGGATGTAGAGTATGTGCCGTATTGACTCATTATAGGATGTACATTATGTGCCGTATTGACTCATTATAGGATGTGCAGTATGTGCCGTATTGACTCATTATAGGATGTGCAGTATGTGCCGTATTGACTCATTATAGGATGTGCAGTATGTGCCGTATTGACTCATTATAGGATGTGCAGTATGTGCCGTATTGACTCATTATAGGATGTGCAGTATGTGCCGTATTGACTCATTATAGGATGTACAGTATGTGCCGTATTGACTCATTATAGGATGTGCAGTATGTGCCGTATTGACTCATTATAGAATGTGCAGTATGTGCCGTATTGCCTCATTAAAGGATGTGCAGTATGTGCCGTATTGACTCATTATAGGATGTGCAGTATGTGCCGTATTGACTCATTAAAGGATGTGCAGTATGTGCCGTATTGACTCATTAAAGGATGTGCAGTATTGACTCATTATAGGATGTGCAGTATGTGCCGTATTGACTCATTATAGGATGTGCCATATTGACTCATTATAGGATGTACAGTATGTGCCGTATTGACTCATATAGGATGTAGAGTTTGTGCCATATTGACTCATTATAGGATGTACAGTATGTGCCATATTGACTCATTATAGGATGTACAGTATGTGCCGTATTGACTCATTATAGGATGTGCAGTATGTGCCGTATTGACTCATTATAGGATGTGCAGTATGTGCCGTATTGACTCATTATAGGATGTGCAGTATGTGCCGTATTGACTCATTAAAGGATGTACAGTATGTGCCGTATTGACTCATTATAGGATGTGCAGTATGTGCCGTATTGACTCATTATAGGATGTGCAGTATGTGCCGTATTGACTCATTAAAGGATGTGCAGTATGTGCCGTATTGACTCATTATAGGATGTGCAGTATGTGCCGTATTGACTCATTATAGGATGTGCCGTATTGACTCATTATATGATGTACAGTATGTGCCGTATTGACTCATTTTAGGATGTACAGTATGTGCCGTATTGACTCATTATAGGATGTACAGTATGTGCCGTATTGACTCATTACAGGATGTACAGTATGTGCCGTATTGACTCATATAGGATGTACAGTATGTGCCGTATTGACTCATTATAGGATGTAGAGTTTGTGCCGTATTGACTCATTATAGGATGTACAGTATGTGCCGTATTGACTCATTATAGGATGTACATTATGTGCCGTATTGACTCATTATAGGATGTACAGTATGTGCCGTATTGACTCACTATAGGATGTAGAGTGCTTTCTGAATGTATTGCCCTCTATTGTTGATGTATTAGTTGAAATAGCATCACAATATCGAACAATAACAGTGACGTAAAAATCCTGTTGTCTCAATATGCATAATTAACTTAACTATTTAACTTCTATCTTCATCAAACACATCCCACAAAAACAGCAGTCACTTGCTTATTCACAAAGATCACCAATGACCTCTAGTGGAAAGGAATAGGAATTATTGTTGAATATCATCAAAATGTATTTTAGAAATCTTGTAGAGAGAAATATGTTGTTTGATGCTGGTAGCTGTTTTTTTTTATCCACATTTGCGGACCATGGTGTGTCTAGAGTGCAACAGTGCCGGTCCACTTTTTTAGCAGTCTTAGTTCTGGAAGTATTTTTCCCACTCATCTTTTCCTTGGGGAGTTGATATCCAAGCTTTTTTCACACGGTTTGCTTGCCGTGATTATATGATTGGAGGATCTTTATCGGTAGATTTTACGGTGAATAACTACATCACTTATGATCCTTCATTTTAAAAAATTCAATAAAATAGAGAAGTTTAATAGAAGTTGAAATAACGTAGTTTAATGGTTTCAGCAGAAGCATATACCATCGATTAGCAACATCCAATCTTACGTCTATGATATGTCTATCTTTAAAATGTATATAAGTTATTAAAAATCAGTTCACCAATGGAAAGAACGATTAGGATGTTTACTTCCAGAACCAGAATTTTGTTCAGTATTGTTATTTTGAGGTACTTTTCTTGTATATAGAAAAAGAAAAAAAACCTCCACACTAATAGGTTTTTGTTTGAAAACAAACCTTTTTCCTCTACATTTTGGCCTTCCGTCCATGCTGAGACAGAGTTTTTGTCTAGCGAAAACAGAGTTTTATGAAAACGCTCTCCCAAGTGGATACATTTGTAACCACTGTTTTCAGACAGGGAAAACAAGAGACATTTGAAAACAATAACATATTTGCTGTCATGACGAAGTGAGATCTATTTAACCCAAAACAATCAAGATGGTGGCCCATGTTCTAGCGGCGTTGTTGTGCCTGCTATTCACTTTGTACAACCTTCACATTGCCATGCTTAAAGTAACATTTATCTTTAACAACTCCTTTAAAAGGCAAAAGTTTAATCTGAATTGCTGTCTGGTGGCAGGACAAGAAGGCGATTGTGTTTAAGACTGTACATGGAACGGTGAATTTTCGCACTGGCAGTAAAAGAGGATTTATGCATTTTCAGTGTGGACGAGAAACTTTTGGAAAACATTTGAAAATGGCAGTGTGGAAGGAAGGGTTTCGAAAAAGATGTTTGAAAAAATGTATCTGGATTAATGTGGACAAAGCCTTCTATGCTGATTTTTATTTTTACACAAGAGATGAATGTCCATTACAAAAAAGAGTGCCTAATAACTCCAAAAGTATTGAAGATATCCTTGAAAATTCTGGTTCAGAACAAACTTATTATTATTTTGGTATCTCAATCAATATTACAGCTTTGTTGCTTTTAGTCTAAATACATTAGATTTTTTTAATCAAATTCATTTTTAGAAAATATTTAAAGGAGTCATGACATGATGAACAAAATTTTCCTTGATCTTTTGACACATTGTCAAGGTCATTGTCATTGTATTATAAAAACATACCGTAAGTTTCAGAACTGAAAACTTTTTTTTTTGCTGAAAAGCATTTATTTTTGTGGAACTTGTGACATCACAAGGACTAAAGACATCGACACTTATTTTTTGTCATTGCACCCCTGTTCCCCACCACTGGTGCTCAGTCAGTCACAGAGGACAAGGAGAGAGATGGGCCTGTAATGGAAGATTCAACAAAAGTGGATTTACACAGGACACTTTCATGTGCCTGTCTGGATTTAAATGTTTTTCTACATAAAAGTGCACTAGACAAACAGCTTTGACCTTCATCATACATCTCGCGCCACTTTTAAAAGATGCAATGTCAAGTTATAACTCTAAAAAGGACCCCCCATTACATTTCATTCAGCTGCGCTGTCTTGCTGTTGTGTTGTTTTGAAGGCGTCCTAGACTGTTTTTACACCCATCTGTGCTATTTTTAATTGTTGGTCTTTTTCAATAAAGGACGTCTTTGATAGTTTTGTTGCTTTTCCAGCGATGTACACCATGTTTTAAGAGCGGTATAAGCGCAACTGACTGGGAGAAACACATACTGTTCTCTGTGTAGGCAAACACGGAAGATATGAGATGTGAAGACCAGCGCCTCTGCTTTGGCCTGTTGAAGCAGGCTGATGCACCCAACATCACCATGTATTGTATAACGTTTGTGTATTCAGAAGATTTCAGTGTCAATTGCTTCAGGAACAGTCACAATATGATTCAAGCTTTGCAAAGGAACTGTTTGAAGGATGGGGCAGTTAAAATTGGGCTATTGGGCGAAAAACTGTAAGTAAACCAATTTCATTCATGAATATTTAATATGTCATGACTGATAGTTTATGCTAAGCTTGAGTGAACAGTTTGATACATTCAGATTAAATGTGTTGGGGGCACGTTATGTGTTAACCCTGAAATGTAGTTTTATAATGTTGTGTGGAGTTTGTTCATTTTCTTTGGATGGTGTTTCAAAAGTGGCTGTATTTGAAGGAGTGAGAAGGAGGGTGGCGCCGAGTTGCCTAATCAGTGGGAGAGAGATAAGGGAATAGCCAGGGACGCCAGAGAGAGAGAGAGGGAGAGAGAGAGAGCGAGAGAGAGCGAGAGAGAGAGAGAGAGAGAGATGCATGCGGTCACTCTGTGTGTTTGTCGATTTGTCATTGTTTTCAGTTCAGCATTTGTGTTAAAGTCTTGTTTGTTACTCCGGTTCCTGCATCCTCCTTTCCCGAACTCTTACAGAAGAACTGCACAAAGTTCGCTTATCACAACACTGGATGTGTCTTAAAGGGCCAGACAGCTTAGAACCGAGGGTTTCAGGCAGAGGGCCAGAAACAGGGTGGATAATTATTATATATGACTAAATTATGACTGTTTGGTGCAAGAAAAACTTTACTGATATTATAAGTGGACCTCATGGAAGACAATAACATTTAATACAATTCGGACCAACTTTATATTAGGTGGCCTTAACTACTATGTACTTAACCATTTGATCCAAAGTACTTATTATGTACATACATGTTGTTGCATTGTAATTACATTTAAAGTACTTGCATTTAATTACAATTGTAGTTACACTGTTAACTTTACCCCAACCCAACCCTTACCCCGAAAACCTAACTCTAACCCCCAATCCTAACCATACCCTTACTCCTAAACCTACACGTACCTCAAACTCATTAACAGAAAATGTGGAAATTTTACAAAACAACATGTAGTTACACAGTAAATTGATGGTCTTGTATGTATTTAATGTTAGTGCCTAGTAGTTAAGGCCACCTTATATAAAGTGTGACCAAAATTTTTTATAAGAATAACTTATACAAAATATACCAGACATTATGACGATATTCAAAAATGTTGCTTTGTGAGACTACTTACTTGCTGACTTCTTTGTACTGAGCGATCTCCTCTATGTAGAGCAGGTCGTGGAGTCGGGACAGGTAATTGTCTCTGTTGAGGGTTTTGTCCAGGACTGACTGTGTGAAGAGCTGGTCAGCAGAGAGAGGGATTTGATAACGGGTCAGTAGACTGCGCTCCAGCTCCATGTTCTCATTAGGAACAAACTCCACAATGGTTTTACAGGACGAGTCCCAACGCTTTGCTGTCATCAAGAGCTGCTGCCGCGCCTGCATCAGATGCTCCAGATCTGTAGGATCATGGGTAGAATAAACATTAAACAATGATTTAGAACCAAAGCTATTGTTTTAATTACAAACTGATATACTGTATATGCAGTTAGGAGCTCTTGGACGAATAACATTTCAGATCCAAATCAGAAAATTTCAAAGGAATTAAAACTCTCTAGACAGAGAAAAAAAGGTGAACTATCACTTTAACAAGTAAGCTTGAAGCATTTTCACACTGGCTTACCTTCAATGGAGGCGGCGTCCACCATCACTCGCTGCATGAGCACAGGCTCAGAGCCGAAATCAAAGACCACGGTCTGCCGAAATGTTCCGAAGATCTCTGTATTGAAGGAGATGACCACAGTGTAAATGCAGTGGTCCATGCCATTCTGCTCCAGGCCGGCTCCGCTCCACTCCTGGCAGGCCCTTTCAGACACCTCCTGAGGCAACTGGGTGGATGCATCTCCAGCGGAGACTGCCGTGATGGAGAAGTGTGGCCGGTTTGCATCGTAAAGCAGAGCGATGCGGTGTAGCATGCGAACCGGCTGTATGCGACAAAACAAATTTGTGGAACAACATGGGCTTATGAATTGTTTACAGACCAGGAACGTGTATTACGAAAGTAAACAAGAGTTCATTTTGATTTCATATTCTTTTCTTAAAGAAAATATTTTATCAAAGGTAATTATTATCCAACATTAGTATAGCCACAAGGCTTAGATTTAATGTCTGAAGAACCAGTACTAACAGTATGAGATTTGAATGCCAAATCAAAGTCTTTCCCTCATAAATTAGATCAGTAAACCAAACAAATTACTATCTATAATCTGTGGATTGTAAAAAGAGATTGCGAGGTTGTCCAAACCTTGCAGAAGAGCCTGAATGTCCAGGAGTGAAATGATTTCTTGGTGTTGACGGTAATTGAGAGATCTGAGCTGTGTTCCAAAGTAACTCCATCCACATAGTCATTCATCTGCACAACACCACAAACAGCAAAATCAATACAAGAACAGGAATGCATGACAAATCTTCCAGCTAGCTGTCTCTGACTGTCTAGTCTGTACATTGTGAGCCATTGCTTATTGTTATAGCTAAAATACACTTCATCTGTTCAGTGTGGATGTGCAACTTTTGGAAAATGCTTGAAAAGGCTAGTGTGGACGGAGTGTTTTGAAGGAAAACACAATTTTCAAATGTATCTGGATTAATGTAGACGTCGCCAGTGACGAGAGAGTCTTTGCCAGTTCTGTGTTATACGTGATTGATCTTAATGTCTATTTTTCTTTTCTTTTTTTTAACTGACAGCAAAGATCATAAGATATCTTCAAACAGACATCATAAAGCAAGTTTGTGCGTTACTAATAACCAAACATTGGGGCAATTTTACATGTTAAATTCATGTTCTTTATTAACAAATTGTGTGGAGTATATAAAGAGACAATTACAGTCATAAAATTAGTTTTGTACCATAAAATGTACCCAAAAAAAAAAACCTCACCGGATATGCGCGAACCACGTAAATGACCTATTTTGGATTCAAAATGGCGAATTGCGCCAAAAAGCAACTAGTTTGCAGGTATGTAAGGGGTTCGAGTGGATTTGAGCACTTAGCTTACTGGTCCAAGGTTTGGTCAAACAGGTAGACCCACCCCAAATGCATACCATTGGCTAAGGCCAGAAGCTGACATGTTGGGCCAATCAAACAGAGAAATGTTTTAAAAGTGCCAAAGAATAACAGTATTAATACTCTTCAGGACACAAACCTATTAATGGCTTACTTGTAAATGTCTCAAAATTTTATTCAACTTTAGCCTAAATTAAAATTCTGCTCAAATTGTGGCCTTAGCTAGTGGGCGTGGCTTACTAAAGGACAAACAAACACCATTCTAGTGAAATGTGGGGGGAAAAAAACGATGTTTAGACAGGACTGTACCACTCTCTCCGGCGTAAGTGAGTTGATCCATTTCTCAATGAGTGCCTCCATGTAGTTCTCAGTGAAGTGTTTGCCCTCCTGCTGTTGTTTGAGGCGGATGAGTCGAGAGGCGTAGCGCTGCTGCCACTCCGTCAGCTCCTCCTGAGAGTGAGCTGATGTGCACTGTGCTCCATAACGACATAGACCCTGCTCCAAAAACCTGACGAGACCACCACAACCTCATCTTAATCCCAATATAGAGCAATAACTCCATAACACAAGGAATAACGAAATAGAATTATATCACAATTATATTCTTCGTATATGCTATCTGCAAAACTGCATTGACCGTTCAGGTGACAAAAATATCATTTGTTAAATTTGCTTTGTTAAAAAAGGTACAAAAACATGCACGCAGAACTGAAATATTATATTTAGAGTCTAGAAGGCGATTTAAAAAACAAAATAGGATAAGTCCTGAATATTCTTTGGTAAGAATATAAAAGTTTAAACAGCTTTTCATCAAAAACGTTAAGTTGCCTACAAAAATTAATGTATGAGCAAATGTTACACATTTGTGGGCAAATCTAGCTCAAACCATGCTGACAGAACAGACATACCTTTTACACAATGTGTACTCCTCACTACTGGTGACACCTCGAGGAGGAGGACGAAACTGCCAGCCCTCCTGAACATCTGTCCAGAGAACATTACACAGAGAAGAAAGGGGAAAGAAAGAGAGATATCATATTAGAAGAAACACTAACATGCTGAGAAGAGGTATGATTTCAAAATGAAAATGGATCCTGGATGTATTGTGAAACTGAAGAGGAACTCACCCTCCTCATTCTCTTCAGTCAACTCTGGTGCCATTTTACTCCTCACAAACTGCCATTGAAATAAACCTTGTTAAACACTATTTTATAAAATCACTCTCACACATATACAGAAGCTGTGGTTAGAGATACTAGTTCTTGAATCTTGAAAGTAATTTAAATTCAAGGGTCACATCGCTCTCTTCACAGTGAAATGAAAGTGACGCTGGCAGAGCATAATGGCTTTAAAATGGGAATAGAAGAACACAACAAAAAAAGAAACACATTCTGACCTCTATTTCTGAGAGGAGTCTCTTCAGTCGTGTCATGTCTTTAGTCATGATCCCATTCTAGGAAAATCAAAAGGTTTTTTTCCAAATTACACAATTTATAAGTAAAGTTTACAGCAAAATTTCACAACATTTTTTAAAGTTTAAAGCATAATTGTGAAGTTTGTAGCATAACTATAAAGTTTACAGTGCAACTGTGAAGTTTGTAGCAACACTGAAATTTGCAGCGAAACTATAAAGCTTACAGTGCAACTATAAATTTGACAACACATTTGTGAAGTCTGAAACACAATTCTAAAGTTTGCAGTGCAACTACAGTTTACAAAACAATTGTGAAGTCTGCATTAGACAATTTATAGCAAAGTTGTCAAGTTTGCAACGCAATTCTAACATTTACAGCACAACTGTCAAGTTTGCAGTGCAATTGTCAAGTTTCCAGTGCAGCTATAAAGTTAACAACGTAATTGTGAAATTTGCAGAATAACTACAGTTAACAAAACAACTGTGAAATCTGCAATATAATTTTTAAAATTACAGTGCAATTGTAAAATGTGCTGCACAACTGTTAAGTTTGCATCAGAGCAGTGTTTTGTAGCGTTTTACAGTGTGGTTGCAATGTTTACAGAGCCATTTTAAAGATCAAAGCTCATCTGGATGTTTTAAGGCACAGCTCAAATGTTTACAGTGTTAAGTCTGAAGCACAACTATACATTTTAAAATGTAATAGTGAAATTTACTGCACAACTACAATTTACAAAACAATTGTCAAGTCTGCAACAGAATTCAAAATTTACAGTGCAATTATAAAGTTTGCAGTACAATTGTTACATTTACAGCGCAAATGCGGAATTTGTAGCACAACTAAAGTTTACAACACAATTGTGAAATCTGCAGCACAACTACAGTTAACAAAACAATTGTGTGAAATCTGAAATATAATTTTAAAATTTACAGCAAAATTGTAAAGTTTGCATCACAATTATAAATTTAGCAGCCTAACAGTCAAGTTTGCAGTGCAACTATTAAGTTTACAATGTAATTCTGAAATTTGCAGCCCAACAACAGTTTACAAAACAATTGTAAAGTTTGCAATGTTATTATAAAGGGTGCAGCACAGCTGTCAAGTTTACAGTCCCTTACAAAAAATGTAAACTTGCTGCTTGTTATTTTCACATCCAAATGAGCTTTTGATTTGCTGCAAATGTTTGGTAGAAGTTTCCAGCTATTTACTGGTAGTGGTAAACCTCTGGCAAACCTTTGACAACCATGGACAATTTGCCTTAAGTCTGTGAAAATAATCAGTGGTGAATTCGCGGCAAATTTGCTATGAACTCTCGATTTTCATAAGGGCTGCGGTTGCAACGTTTGCAGGGCAACTGGAAAGTTCAAAGTTCACAGCTCAACTGGAAGGTTAACATTGCAACTGGAACATTTGAGGTGAACTTGTAAAGTTAAAACAACAATCGCAAAATTTACAGTGTAATATTTAGAGCAAAAACTACTTTTATTTACAGTGCAACTAACATTTACAACACAATTTTATAATTAGAACAGTGCAATTTTACATTTACAGAACAATTAAAATTTCTATACATGTAAAATTAAGTCCAAAAATAAAAGTTATAATACAACATCTTGAAATCATTATAATGAGTGCTCTTGATTCAATTCTAAAGACTAACTGATATGGAAAGGGATTATTTTACCAGTGGTTCTCCATAGAGTGCTTTAGAGAGAACACTGCACACTTCCTGTAAGCTCCCGTCCTGCAACATACTCTGAAGCCCTGCTCTGAAACTGCTATCTTCCTTCCCCTGCTCCTCAGCAAACACTACATGAAAAAACACACACAAACTCACCCCAGTGATCAAACCAGCCCACACACGAGACATTGGTCAAAAAGTGTCTGCAAATGTGATTATTTAAATCGCAGTTTGGAGCCTGGAGAATTCATACTTTGTTATGTTTAAATCTTCAAGAAGAGTTTGCACAATTTTTATTTTTAACACAAAAAATGGAATTGACAGCTTTTTCAGAAAAACAACAATTTCTGCTTGATTTTTGAGGGCATTAATCAATACGGGTATTTTTCATTATCTTACCATGCTTGCAGTCTTCATCTGCATGATCATAGTCCTTCTGTTGAACCAAATAAAGCAAAACCATACATTACTTCCCTGCTAATAAACATTTGTGCTAGTCTATTATACGCTGGAGATTCTCAAATCAAAGCATAAAATCACTCAAATGCTAATTTAATATACAGTTGCAGTCAGAAGATTACATACACTTAGAGGTTGAAGTCATTTAAGCTAATTTTTTAACCACTCCACAGATTTCATATTATAACTATATACTATAGTATAAACTATAGTTTTGGCAAGTCGTTTAGGACATCTACTTTGTGCATGACATTGAGTCATTTTTCCAACAATTGTTTACAGACAGATTGTTTCACTTTGAACTGACTATATCACAATTACAGTGGTTCAGATGATTACATACACTAAGTTAACTGTGCCTTTAAAAGGTGCAATATGTAACATTTTCATGTAATATTCACCTTTTTTTGCCAATGTGTGAACGGCTTGTAATGCAACTTAAAAAATGAGCCCTTCCCGGACTTCCTAGGCGGCCTATTAAAGCCTGTTGACTGACTTTCATGCGAAGGTAACGGGTCGCTTTTGCCTGGAAAATCCAAAGGATGTGACATTTATGCACGCTCTCGAGAGCCTTGCTCCAATGCTTCTCTTCCACTATTCAACAGCGACAACAAACTGCAACACTAGGTAACGTTATCTTAGAGATGAATCCAGTAACCGACCGGCTCCCAGCACAACACTGACTCCTACACAAACTCAGAGTAAGCCAAAAAAAAAAATAAAAAATAATAATAATAATTCTATACTGAATCCAGTCTGGCTAAGTGTGAACGTGGTTGAGCGAAAACTAGAGTGAACATCGGCAGGGTATTTGATTTCTAGAGGGACATTCAACTCTGAATTGGCATTCTTCTTATTGGATATGTAAGCTTTCATAACTGCAAAGCATCCGAAATATAGTGCCATAAGGATTGATCCGTGTCATTTTAGCTAAAATACAATAACACATGAAAAGAATGCTAGACTATGTTCAAGATAATGCTAAAGCTCCATTCATTAGTGTAACGTAACTTGGTTATACAGAAAATATTTACATTCTATTATTATATAACAATAGTGCATCAATATTTCAAAATAACAGTTGTGATAGAGTCACATCAATACTGAATAGTGTGTTTAAAAATAGACACTATTTTATAAACAGCTACTGTCATCATACACCAAATTTAGCTAGCAGCTATTGATAAACCTAGCTAGCTAGCTAACGGCGACATTGACTGCATTTATATGATAGACTATGTATCATGCAAAGAAAAGTGATTACTTCAAACTGCAGTCTCGCATAGTGAGACGAATATCAACACTTTGTTTTAGCCCTGTTCCAGCACTGGAGTCAAATATAATATGCAGTCTCAAAGTTTGTAGTAAAACAATCATAACTGTGTAATTTTAATTACGCTATATCATCTGTCAGCATGATGACAGTGAATCACGATCAGTCTCTTTGTTTTGATAGATGTTTGTGTCCCTATGGAGTGTGTGCATGCGATCACAAGCAAAAGGCAGCTGGCTGAAGTTCACTTTACGGCCACACGTATCATTAATAACAAGGGTTTCTGAATCTTACATACTGCATCTTTAAGCAGCTTGAAAAATTCCAGAAAATTCTGCCAAGACTTTAGACAATTGGCCAATTAGCTTCTGATAGGATGTGTACTGAATTGGAGGTATATCTGTGGATGTATTTTAAGGCCTACCTTCAAACTCAGTGCCTCTTTGCTTGACATCATGGGAAAACCAAAAGAAATCAGACAAGACCTCAGAAAAAAAAATTGCAGACAGTTGCAATGCCTGAAGGTACCATGTTCATCCGTACAAACAATAGTACGCAAGTATAAACACCATGGGACCACGCAGCCATCATACCGCTCAGTAAGGAGACAGATTCTGTCTTCCAGAGATGAACATAGTTTGGTGCGAAAAGTGCAAATCAATCCCAGAACAACAGCAAAGGACCTTTTGAAGATGCTGGAGGAAACAGGTAGACAAGTATCTATATCCACAGTAAAACCTGAAAAGTTGCTCAGCAATGAAGAAGCCACTGCTCAGTTTGCAAGGGCATATGGAGACAAAGATTTTACTTTTTGGAGAAATGTCCTCTGGTCTTATGAAACAAACAAATGAACTGTTTGGCCAAAATGACCATCATTATGTTTGGAGGAAAAAGGGTGAGACTTGCAAGCCGAAGAACACCATCCCAATCGTGACGCATGGGGGTGGCATGTAATGTGGGGGTGCTTTCCTGCAGGAGGGACTGGTGCAATTCACAAAATAGATGGCATCATGAGGAAGGAAAATTATGGAAATATGTTGAAGCAGCTTCTCAAGACCTCAGCCAGGAAGTTAAAGCTCTGATGCAAATGGGTCTTCCAAATGGACAATGACTCAAAGCATACCTCCAAAGTTGTGGTAAAATGGCTTAAGGACAACAAAGTCAAGGAATTGGAGTGGCCATCACAAAGTGCTGAAAATTTATGGACAGAACTGAAAAAGCGTGTGCAGGCAAGGAGGCCCACAAACCTGACTCAGTTACATCAGTTCTGTCTGGAGGAATGAGACAAAATTTCAGCAACTTATTGGGAGAAGCTTGTGGAAGGCTTCCCGAAACAATTTAAAGGCAATGCTACTAAATACTAACAAAGTGTATGTAAACTTCTGATCCACTGGGAATGTGATGAAATAAATAAAAGCTGAAATAAATAATTCTCTCTACTATTATTCTGACATTTCACATTCTTAAAATAAAGTAGTGATCCTAACTGACCTAAAACAGGGAATGTTTTCTAGGATTAAATGTCAGGAATTGTGAAAAACTTGTTGAAAAATGTATTTGTTTAAAGTGTATGTAATTTCTGACTTCAACTGTATAAATGCCATGCCCAGCACCCTAAAAACCTCCAAAAGTCACAACAAATAAAACATATAAGTAAAAAAGATAGCTGTATTTCTATGAAGTAACATGCTTTTGACAATCGTCTCACCAGCTGGAGTCGTGCTGCTATGCGATAGATCAGGGCACGCTTGCGGAGGAGTGCCGTGCTCTGGGTGGGGGTCCGAGGCCCCATGGCCAGCAGGGCCTCTGTACTGTGGGCCACTGCCGCCTCATACTCCTGCCTCACTAATGATCCAATGGCCTCGTCACATGACTTCCGTGGCCTCCTGTCCTCCATGACTCTGGGACAGAGTTTCTGTCAGAGGAGATACAGGGGGTTAAACGCCTCAAAACTGATCTGTGATCTGCTGTCCTGGAGGCCAGGACATTAATGCTTTATTTTTGAATACAGTGGCTCCAAAAATGTATCCAGACACTTCATATTTCATATTCACCAAAAAATTTTAATTCTGTCATTTACTTAGCCTCATGTCATTCCAAATGTGCTCTTTGAGAATTTCAGAACAAACAAAAAAATACCCTAAAAAGATCATAAAAGGTAGACCATCATTGCATTATATTCCAAGTGTTCTGTATCCATGTGATAGCTTTGAATGAGGAACAGACTAAAAATTAAGCTGAAAATCTCAACTATAGTTCTCTGCAGATCAGTATATGGTGTTTCACAATCTTTGGGTGTTTTCAAACCGGAATGGGCGTTTCTAAACTATCCAATGAAAGTAGGGAATCTCAATGGTTTGAAAACGCCCACTGATTGGGAAAAGCCCATTTTTGTTCTGTAGAGACATAAATCTTGCCTTAATTATCTTACTCAACAGCCATGGTCATGTTTCCCTTTACATGAATGGAAAAGAGTAGCTTGGGCATTCTTCTAGAAATAACTGTGTAGACAAAGTAATGCATTCAGGTTTGAAATTACATGAGGGGAGTAAATGGTGCCAGAATTTTAATTTTTGGGTTAAGTATTCCTTTGTCACATTTTTAAATGTATAAAATATCACTGCATTAGATAACAAAATATCACACGATGCTTGAGTTTTTCTCTGAACTAACTTCAGTTTACTGAGCCATTTTGGTGATGACATTTAAGCAACTGATGCCAAGGTGATTTTTTGTGAATATTTCAAGTCAGTTTCCCTAAAGTTCTCAGAGATGTACTAACAAAGTTACCACATGTGTAGTTCAGCACATGAACTATGAACAAGTTCCACTAACCAGAAAGTGTCCAAATACTTTTTATCTTCACTTTGAACAGAATATCTGGACCAATGACGTGACGTGCAATTTTGATGTCCAAACCCCTTTATGGAGTAAAAATAAGGAAAATGTTTATAAAACACATTGATTGAATCTATTAATCTCTGTTTATCAAATGATATGAACATGTAATGAGGGTTTTACAAAGTTTAAGAATTATTAGACATTATAGTCACACAATGTCATACCGAATAACTGTCCGGACCTCATAGTGAAATGCAAAAAAGCTACAAAAAGTGTTTAAAATCAAATCAAACCTAAAATCTCTGCCACAGGCATTATTGTATGAGTGTTGCCAACAATATATTTAAAGTTTAAGAAATATGACATCAAGTTGATTGTTATGCTTTGGAGCATTCTGTCCCAAAACAGGCTGTCAGCCAACGTCATCCAGGATAACTAGCAATCTGGAGCAATTTTATGGGGCATTTTATTTTGACACGTTATCAGACAGGATGTTACACAATCAGGAGACCCTGAAGGACCCCCAAACAATGGTGAAAGGTTAGTAAGTCTCTCTAAAATGTGTTTAATTTACCCTTTTCACTCACTGGAACACTATGTAGTAAAATCCTGTGTCATTATTTATTCAAAAAAAAAATATATGTATTTACATACTTGGAAGTTGTGATTTCTATAGGTATTCAAAACAACTGCCTAATTAACCCTCTGGGGTCACCGGACGCACCGGCACATCCTACTGAATATTTTCGTCATTACAGCGGAAACAAAATAAAATTCTACTTCATTTTGCGGCATACAGATAAGTGTAAGACATCATTAGAGACTATAAAGTTTCTACTTTTATTTGTGTACACTCACAATAACAACAAAACATTGTGCTTTTGTAAAATAAAAAAAATAAAAAGGGTGCGCTATCAGACGTCTCTGTCTCCATGAGCATATTTCTGAAACACGTCACAAAAATGAACTGAAACTCTGTGTATACTTATCCCACAAACATGAAACATATGTCTAAAGAAAGCTTTAAATGTCTACTTTTAATTAAAACAATTCAAATGTAAAACAAATATTCTCGTGCAATGTAATCTGTATGAAACAAAGCGATGTACAGTTTTGACCGGTTCATCTCATTATCTGTAATGTGATCCCACCCATCAACAGAGTGCGTCATTCATACGCTAATGTGCTGAGACGATCAAATGCAGCAGGATACACAAGTGAGAAAACTCCATAGTCATGAAGAGTTAACATTTTCCTCAGAAGAAGAGCGGGACTCCGATGAACATTTGTATTTTGAAGAGAGACTTGATCCCTCCGAGGATACAATTTCAGACGAGTAAGTCAATTCGTTTTACTTACATTAGTTGACATGCTATTTTATATAAACATGTACATATTTTACTAGTGGGAGTGTGTCCAGACTTGACAGACAGGATTCAGAGTATTGACATTTGAAATATGTCCTAATAGGCAACTTTTAGTTACATTTATATGCTGTTTCGGCTAAAGCAGATATTTAAATTGTATGCTATATGATAAAATATGATATGTAATAAGATATAAAAGAATATATTTTAACTAGTGTTTATGCTGCCTCATTATCATCAACAATTATCATCAAAATTATCTTGCAAATATGTGTTCAGGTTAAATGAGAAAAATATGCCCATATTAGAAAATCACCATCTTATTATGATTTCTGATGGATCATGTGACACTGAGGACTGCAGTAATGATGCTTAAAATTCAGCTTTGATCACAAATTGCATTTTACAATATTAACACATTACTATGAACATTGTATAGTTAAATACTAACAAATTATATATTAATAATATTTCATTATTAAATTATAATTAAATGATTGTCCAACCTGTCATATTGGGGAATCTGCCCCTTTAAGAAAAGGTCATCAACTCTAGTGACATCATGATGCAGTTTTTTTCTCTCTTCAGTGGTGGGGAATTAGCTTAGTAGTAGCTTACATTCCTACTCACAAATTTTCCATAGGTTACTTGCTTGCTCTGCCCAAGCTTAATATGTTAAACCTGTCAGCATAAAATATGCCAGAAGTGATTAGAATACATTTTTTTGCAAAATATGTAAGTTTAACTATACCAAATTCTCTTCAACAATCAGACTAGCTAGTTAGCTAGTCCCAGTTTGTTGTGAGCTAACATGCTAACTAAAGCTCAAAATGTGGACATTTTGTGGACACAAACACACAAGGTCAAATTAGTCTATATTATTGCTGATTTATTGTTGGGTCACACTGTATAAGTGTAGCGTCATTACACATTAATAAAGCCTTAAAAACATGAAAACTTTTCTTCTCTGTTAATAATGCATGTTATTAAGCACACTTCATCGTACACATTGCATTATTAGTTATTTCATGTTTAAACTTGTCAAAAGAGAATGCACCATATTCATAAAGTTAATTTGCCTCGGTGCTTAATATTTATATCATTAACAGTTAATAAATATATATATATATATATATATATATATATATATATGTTCAGTTTTCACATTTTTATGATTTTTCTAGATGCCACTGTCAAACAAAGAGAGAGAAGCAAGGATTCCTTACAGCGTAGGCTAATTCATTTCCTTGAAAAAAAATGTTCAGTGTGACTCCCTTTGCATAACATAAAAAGTGAATTATTTATGAATGTAAATTATGTGTAAGTCTTGTAAAAATGACAATTCATGTATAAACTCATAAGGTGTCATACCGAATAACACTTTCAGTCAGGCGTGATAATGCTGATTTTTTTTCCCCTTAAAACACATAATTTAAATGTGTTGAGAAAACAATACTAGTATGATGCCAAGTACTGTAAAACATTTTTAGACATTTTGCAGCTTAAAACACATTACAGCGTTAAAATGTGGGTAAAGAAATTTAACAAATAGGGTCACGTTTATAGCAAACACATTATAATGAGAAAAAATAAATATTGGTTACTGCTTCACTTTATATATTCATGAATTATTATTAAAAAAGTTTTAATATGATAATATTTTGAAAATGTATTAACGTTATCCTGCGTGACATTTTGACTGGTGTCATCACATGATTCTCAATTAAAACACTTAAAATACATTGTTTGAAAATAAGATTTTAGTAATAAGGCAATAACATCCTCATAAAGGCAAAAACTACATCGATGTGCAGTTTTAACCCATTTTACTTTTTGGTCAATTAAAAACCTTATTTGTCACAGGGCCATCTACTGTTTTATGATTTAATACCTACCAAACTTATGTTTCTTTTGCTTGGAAAGTGAAATCTTTTTTAGAATAAAGACCATTTGCTTTAACACAATTTATCGAATATAATGGCATTCATAGATTTTTAAGTATGGCACAGATTATTAATCAGAGATGGGCCGCTTCTATAAATAAAAAAATGGAAGAAATTGGAATAACCAACGGTCACTGGATGCAGAAAGGAAGTCCCACCTTAAGAGCCAAACTCCTTTTAGATACTGTCATTCAACTTGAGAACACGCATGCGCATTAGCTATACAAGCTGTAACAATTTCGGATTTTATCGTAATCTGAAGTAAAGAAGCACAATTCAGTATAATATTGTTGTCAGATTTTACTGCTGATTTGAAATATGTTCTTTAATCGTAATCTTGACCAACCATTTTGGAGATTTCATTGTTCTGCCATTGAAGTAGATAGGAGCTGCACTTTTTTGACTGGAAATAGACTGACTTGCTAGAAAGACATTGGTACGGCTTAATTATCCAAATACTTTAGGTGCAACTGAAAAGCAATTTGGTAAGGAACCAGTGAGAGAACTTGACTGGAATCAGAAATTCCTTTGAGTGGCATTTTTATCATTATTAGGGCATATCTTTTCTACTTCTAAAGACTTCTACAAAACAAATGCATACATTAGCCAGGGATAAATTATAATGAAATATATCTAATTTTATATCATATTTAAAACAGGAATGCACAACAGAGGCATTTTTACATTAATTCCACCACTTTTGGCATCTTTGCCCTGAGCCATGGTTAATTTGTGACGCTGTTGGGAAATTAAGAAGCTGCAAGTCTAGTTTTATGAAAGCTTTATGATTTTTCTAAACAGCAATAACAACAAAAACATTCAAGCACAACCCTTTGAAAAGCTGTGAATTAAAAGAAAAGCTGGACGCATTTTCATAATTACACACTGACACTGGTTGCGCATTCTGTTTCAGTATGGAGTCATTTTTCCTTTTCTATCAAAATTGGGTCACAGCTGTTGCGCCCAGCTGGGCTGAGTTAACGGAGATTGCTGTGAACACTTTTTCCACTTTTTTTTGAGAGGGAAAGAGAGCACACAATGCGGATATCGTATTCCAAGCAACTATAACAAAATCCAACCTACTGCGTAACCTCCAGGCAACATATGAAAGAAAACCAGCAATACAATTTAGCTAAAATCAAACTTGGTACAACATTACAATAATGTTCATTACCAAAATGTACCATTGTACTACAAGCCAAATCCTATAGTTTTGTAGAAATGTACCAGGACAATACCATGTTTCAGACACGTAGTATTATATAAAGTACCTTAGAGTCAGGCCTGGGAATTGATACAGGTTTCCCGATTTGATTCAATTCTGATTCACAAGCTCTCGATTCAGGGTATGTTTCAGTTATAATGTCCCTTTTACTTACATATGAAAGAAATTCTCTCCTAGCTAATACATATTATATAGTTTAAT